>JAPWLS010002264.1:0-600000 GCA_028551675.1 Tineola bisselliella
TATCAATAAAATGAAGGTCGAGGTTCATATCTGCAAGGAACCTTTTTTTAAATAAGAAACATATTGCCCAAACCTGCCTCAATATTAGCTTTTATTTGAGGCCTTTCTGGATTTACTTTTAGGTGCTCACAGTCCTCTTGTTTGTAAATTGTGGTGAATTTACTTGTATGTATATGACAAGCAAACACGTACTAAAGAAAACAAAGTAATTAATAATTCTTAATAATAATTATTAAAATGGAACTACCGTATAAACACATTGTAATAATTCCTTTCACTACGCAACAATTATTTTTAAAAATTAAGTTAAATCACGTGTTTTTTTTTCAATCTTATGTTAATCAAAATTTAATAGAAAGAAACAAAACATAATTTACTCAATTGGTTACTTTGCACTTGGCATAGGACGAACACTCCGTCTAATGTTAATGCAACAACTACTGACAGATAAATATTAAAGAAAGTTACCTTACGCCCTTCGAAATAATCACAAAAGAGAATGGTGTAAATTGAACATCCACCATACTCGCTAGACCTCAATCCTCCAGACTTCTTCCTATTCCCACGACTCAAACTTGCTTTGAAAGGAAAGATATTTGACGATATTCCCGCCATCCAACGAAATGTGATGAGGCTTTTGGACCCCATCCCAAAAGAAGACTTCTTGCAAAACTTTCAGAACATGTATAGCTAACTTTCGGTAACGTTTCATCTACGTTAATGTTACACCGAACTTTATTGTCAGAGGTTGAATGCTCAATAGCACGAGGAGACGAATGTTCGCCGTATAGAGTGGCAAGACTTCTTGTTCACAAAGCTTATTCCGAAACTCCACTGTTATGCTTGAAAGTGCGTTACCCCTAAATGACATACTGGGCTAATAATTTTCACGTGCAAATAAATCTCCTTAACAATAAGATAGTTTGTTTTTTTCTAACTAAGGTTTATTATTTTAAAGTGAGCATTTTCTGCACAAAGAGCTCGTATTTCAAACTAAAACAAAGCGTTAAGGTTCTCTTAATGCAAACTCATTAAAACTTCTTTAAGTTTCATTTTACATGTTATTACTTTAACTAGTGTTAGAAAAATATTGTTTTTTAAAATTATAGTTATTGGCAAAAATATCGTCTATAAATTTATAATTAATAAAACTTCAATAGATGTAAACTAAAATATAACTTTCACTAGTAAACGATTTAATTTAATAAAACTTTATAGGCTGCGTAATATATGTACAATCCATCAAAATTTAAAGAATCCTATTGTAAAATTTCAAGAACCGTCAATTTTCTTTATAAATTTGTTTAAATGACCTTAACTTTTTTAGTATGATTATTAGTAAAAATGTATTGGATTGTCACATGAACCACTTTACAAAATTGAAGGTTGAAAAGTGATTGTTTCTGTCGCTGCAATTCACTTTCAATTCACTTTAACATATACATATATTTTCTTCTTATATACAAATTTATATTGTTTGGTACTTCGTATTGATTCATATACATATATTATTTTATACAATATAATATCTTAATATACATTTATAAGGTATAATAATATTTGTGATATATGTTGTCCTAATTTTTTTTATCTTAATATATTACCTACCTGTGGATCTACGTTCCTGTACTTTTATAATATTTTATAATACATTATTTTTTATCAATGCATCAAACATTTACTTTCAATGACTTGCTTACCTCCTTTCGTCATATGAAAATATAATTCATTTTTAAATTTTAAAATCACATTCATTGCCTTTCTACTTCTCACGATAGACAGACAGTTATAATGTTTAACCAACATGTAGCTTTGTTTTCTTTTGTAGGAATTTGTATGGCAGGTAATGGGCAAACCTCAAAGGATTAATGTGGATAGGTATGAAGAAAATGTTTGTGGGGAGTTACAGATTATGCTTCCAAATGCTTTAGAGTGCAATTCTGGTGACGTTTGCCTTCTAGCAGAAAGTCCTTACAGAATCTTACGTGTAAGTATACCCAATAATTTTTATTTCAAATAAATTTCAAATATTCCAGTTATGAAGAGTGCCAAAAACAACGTATTTTGCGTTTATTGCACCGAATTCTAATGTCATATAATATAATAAATTTATTGTTTATTGGCTTGTCTTTAAAAAAAATTCGTTCCAATGTAGTTCCAGTTTAACCGAAGCGTAGAAACAAAAAATTTTAATTTAATAGTTTTCTACAATTAGCGTATTACTATTAAAAGTGTTCACAAGAAGTAAGTTGATCATATCACAACAAATTGTACACAAATTTATTCCCATCGTAACTTCAATAATGGTAAAATATTATAACCAAGTCCATTAGTTTGTTGTTTTATGTTGAATAATTGAAATCTGAGTTGGCAAGTGAATGTTACGTAAAGTATATGATGTTTTAATGAATATTTCTTGGAAATAATTCAAGAGAAAATTTGGTATCGAGTATAAGGTTGTTTCTCCATAAGTTTACATGAAAATTTTCTTGCCCGGCAGTGTAAAATGGGATCGCTATACACAACTATATTACAGCTATTATACATATATGAGCTGAGTTATATTTTGTTACATTAAACTATATATCTTTTTACTTTTGTGATGTATACCTCAATATCTCAACTTAAAATCAAAAATAACGCTCTTAATTTAGTTTTCATCAGTACGATTATTTATTTGTTAAAGAATTTGATTTTTAAGTTTGTTATTGGGTTTTAATTTTCAAGACATCACTTAAGCAATGTTTTTGTATGAATTCTCAATACAAGTAGCGGTTTATATTAAATTAGATAAATCATAATACTCTGCAATTTTAAACTTTATTGGCCCGTTTTGTTGAGTCATTTATTTTTTATAATATTAAGGAATGAATTTTCACATAGACTAGCGAAAAATTCTTCGAAGTTGAGGGTAGGTTATGAAATGAGATCTACAAAAAAAATATATTTAATATTACTTAACACGTATACTTGTATATAATATATATGTATATATGGATGTAACAAATGATAGTTTTTGATCACGTTAATGAAAGTTGATTGTTTAGACATTCTTATCGCTTGCAGAAAATGTCAATTCACTAATGGATTGACAGTTAGTCATTATCAGATAAAAGTATCAGCCAATTTACTTTTAATAATGTATTGTCTTTTCGTTACACTTTTGTTTTTGAATTCAAAGCAATGGTACGTTTCTTCTCTACCTGTGAGACAATTTTAATTCAACAATTTAAAATGAAATTTAAAATAAAGTGAACATTTTAAGAATTGGAAATAGTGATAAATCAAACATAGTTTTTTTAAATATATTTTTTTATATTTAAATGAAAGTGCTCACTTAATTTAGATATATATATATATATATATATATATATATATATATATATATATATATTGTATTGTCAGTAAAATTTATAGATAACAAATATTCGTTTTCATGCGTTCACTTGTTTCCCTAATGGAAAAGTAAGATAAAAAGTAAATTATTGATAATTATGGTTGATAAATTATTGGCGGATTTATTAACTCGTTTTGTATATATGTCATGACTTATGATTTTATTTTTCACTATAATGTGTATATACATTTAACTCATATTCAAAAATTATGCTCAAGCAAAAATTATCTTAGTAGAGATCAAAACGTCACTCTGATTCGAATGTCACTCAGTCGTACGAAACGAAATACACCAATCACACACTTGAAAAATTGTTGACGTGATTTTTGACCAATGATAATAATCCATTGCAACGGTCTACTGTCACCTTGCTTTTGTTATGTTCTGTTACACGCATTTATTAGAATAGAAAAAGTAACACTAAATCGAGCTTTAGACATTTTCGTAGATGTGATTTTTTTATGGTTATACGGTTAACTACATACTAATTCCTATAAAGTATAAGTCGACATTTTGGTAACTATAAAAACAGTTTTTTATTAAATTATTTTAAATAAACAATAATTATTAGCGTTTGTCAACATATAGGTATTAATGATAAACAGTTAACATTACAGGATTAAATAATAAATAATAAATTTTCAAGCATATCATTAATTTCATTAGTTTTAGTAAATTAAACGTCTAAATATGTGAGTGAGAGATACAAAATAGGTATTTCTTTTAGTTTGTATATTTATAGAAATTTCTTAATACGGCAGCAATATAGTGTAAACCTAATAACGTAAATAAAATGTCGAATTGCATAAAAATTGTGAGTAGTTCTGCCGAATCGAATACTCTTAGAATATTGGCTGGCGTCTACGAAACGAGAGAGGCGTAAACGGCAAAAAGGCGCGGACATAAGTTGCAAGTCTGTAAGAAGACTTGAGTGGTCACTATGTTTTTCGGCATTTATTGAAATGTTTTACGTAGAATAAAAACCAGAAGTGTTATAATTGAAATTATTTTTTTAAAGATTTATATGTCTATTTGACATTTCCAAAATGACTCAATTTCAAAAATCTGTTCCGGTAGGTACTGATGTAATTTTGTTGTTTTTATATACCTATAGGTATAATATGGTTGTTGGTACTTTCTATACCAGTTTAGTACAGGCTTTAAAAAAGTTTAAAATGCTCAAAAATATTAAGAGCGCACCGTTCAAAATATTATGTCTCTTTCTAACCAGGGCAAGCTGTCTCGTTCATTTCAAGTGCAAGCGCGCTGAGGATACACTCTACTACGTGTACTTGCTTACTATAATTATAAACTTAGTTACTTTTGAAACCCAACAAACATATTATATACCAAAAAAAAAAGAAAAATTATTACGTAATTATTATATTTTTTTATTTTTAAAGATATAAGTGTTTCAGTTACAAAGAAACTAAAAGATATAATTATTCATGTTTTTAATATTATTTACATTATAAGATTATTATTATTATTAGAATTTAAAATATATATATATTTAGGTCATTTAAAAATACATTGGTCACGAATACAGTAAAACCCCATTGCGCGCGGATCTGAATATTTACTAATTCGCACTAGACTATTAATATCTAATACAATCATATACAGTTTTATTATTTAAAAGGATAGTTTTTTAAAGAATTATAAAAAGAAATACGAAAGATAATTTTATATTATATAATATTGTAATAACATTTTTTTAAAACAATAAACTTTTTATTATCATTTTTATTTTAAAATATGTAATATGAAATATTCATTCTTTCTTTTTCATTGATTTTGTAAAAAGAATTCTTCGTTCGAGAGTTCATTGTTATAAGTAGGTTATAAAAAATGATGTAAAAGTATGCAATAAAAAAAGCTTTTATACTGAAAGTTCCAAAATGCGCGTCTCAATAAGCTTCTACAAAACATATTGAAGATTTTAAAAAACTTTTAAAAAATTAAGTGTGAACAGTCAAAGCATATAAAAGTTACGAAACATTATAAAAATTCGACACCAAGTAAACTATATTTAAAAAAGTTTGATAGTACGTTCATACCAAACAATGGGTCCTTAATATTTTACAAAAAAATTCTTTAATACAAATAGATTGTTTATTTTTATCTCTTCTTACAAAGCTAATAACATAAGTAGATAAGTAATATTTAGAATTTAATAAGTGCCTTGAAAGAAGCTGCAATATCTGAACAGTTTTTGGGTGCTTTGAATACTAACTTTAAGTACAGAAATTTCACAAAGAAACAGTTGATTTAGTAACGACATCAAATGCTTGTTCAACAACTTATAATTATGATGTTTACTGAAAAAAAAAACACAAATTAAATGATCTGTTAAAATGATCGCTGAGTTACAACGTAATATTACAACAAAGCAAAAATTTTATTGAATTTATTTTTATACATAAGATATTTTTAACGTAGACGTTCTCTACAATGGTACGTGACAACCAATGTAGTTTAACAATACGGATATTCACACCTGGCTGAGCACGACGTAGATTTTCTAATATAACATATTGTGAAGTGAGGAGTATGCGAATATTAGAAATAAGTCTTTCAGACGTACACTGAAAGTATTAGACTTGAAAATTTTTCTATAAGAATTTACTAGAATTGGAATTGTATTCTTATACCTAGTTTTTGTTGTCGTCGCACAACAATACGACCCAGGGACACCGATACTGAAAACGCAAAATTCAATAACTATTTTATTATTAGCATTTTCTTATTATCCCTGGGCTTTAGTTAAGCAATACATTCAACGTATCACGTTATGTGGTCAATTCGCAGTTTTAAAAATTACGATCTTGAGATTGTACATGTTATAATAGTGTATGTTGTGTTAGCAACAAACGCAATATTTTTATCAAGAATTATTTACAAAATCGATAATAATTTAACTCTGACCGCGTATCACAATTATGAAGTACACTGAATTTCGATCAAAACTCATGTGTACATTGTTATGTAACCATCCCTACATGTAAACAACTCCTTCTCAACAGTCCTCTAAGGTTTCCTTATTGTGGTTGAACCTGAATCCATGTACAAATTTGATTACATTTTATTATTGCCCCACATTTAAGTCATAATCTGATTGCTAAATCTTTTAATAGTTTTAAGTAATATTTACATTAAAAACTAAATTTCTTAATTAATTAAAAAAAGCATTTCTTTTAAATTTTGTAATTAATCACCTGTGTTCTATAAATCGTAATCAATCAGTTTTCCACGTCTATGACATTGTATTATGTAAAGCTAATTATGATATTAAGGCTAAAATCCTTTTGATGAAAATACAGTAACGTTGCGACTAGGGTAACAGCAGAATAGTGGAAATGACGGATAAAATTATTCAGAATAAACCCGATAGTAAGTCATATAAAGTGTTCTAAATTAGTTAAGGCATATTTACGAACAACATCATACATTACTTTAAAGATGAAAGTGCCTACATTTAAAAATAATATAATAATTGACGTTAGATAAAAACAATGTGAAAAAAAAAATGCTTACGAAAACAAAACAAAATCTGGTCATGTTTCTCTGTCGTGAAATTTCATTACTGTAAGCACATGAGCACATACATGTACGTAAAAAGTACTTCCCTTTAAGTACCAACCTTAAGGCGACCTTCATGTACGGTATTCTCGAAACTCTCTTCAGCGCCAAAGCTGAGAGGGGCTACGCCACTGCTACGAATCTCCGCTTCGGACAGAATGCGATCAGCGCTCCTACGGGAAAGTCCTCTCTACATTCTCAACTAATTTTCTTAAGAAAAATATTAATTACATATTTATTACAATCATTTAAAAGTTACATCATAAGAATAATTTATAATATTTTAGTGATTTAGGATTTAACTATTGCAATCAGTGTCTAATTTATTATTTTTTAAATTTTGTGATTTTTTAAATCATGAAAAGTATTTTTGTTTCTTATATTAGTAGGGTAGTTCGTACTTTTACATAATTTTATATTTTATGTAATTAAGTGACATATTTGATTTTCATGAGTGTGTTTTTCTAAAAGGTATATATTAAAGTTTCAAAAATGTACAATTTTAAGAACGGAGGTATAAGACATTGGTCGAAGATGATTGGTTTAACTAATTCAAGGAAATCATGTATCGATGAAATATTACAGGTAAAGTATACAACGAGGTCATTTTCTTTAAAAGTTTGTTAAAATGATGCATTTTATATGAATTTGGTTTTAGTACAATAGCTTTATTTCAAAACCATACTTTGTTTACAACCACCAGTTGTTCACGTAGCACGTTGTCGCGAGTGCAATGCTAGGACTGCACTTTACACGACCATCAGCTCTTATTTTATTTCACTATTGATGCTAAAAGGTATTTTGTATTTAATTAATTATACTTAACATGAATGTTTTTTGTTTTTGTTTTTAATTCATCATAATTATTTTTTATATTAATATTGATATGGAACAAGCTGTCCGCGAGTTCTTAACATGAAAATTCAATAATATCTAAATTATTAAAAATATAGTGTCATAATAGCGCTTCATAATCTCTGCCTACCCTGGTTAGAAACGTGGACGTTGAATTCATTACTCAAATAATAAATAAATTAATATAAATAATAAATAATTGAATAACAATATTGTGATATAATAATCCATACCATAGAATGTGTATAAATTAAAAATAACTAGAATGCGCTTTAGATCACGTAAGATAAATGAAAGTTTTAAGTACACGATTTGCATATTAACAAAGTTGCAAATATGTACCTACTTAATACATCTTCCAGCTATTTTGTTGTTCATAAAACAAAACAAACAAAGAATATAAGCACTAAGAACGTTGATTAAAAATCAACTTAAAGATAACGTCAAGGCTATGTAAAAAATCCCAAGATGTCGAGAAACTATATTTACATATAAAAACAGCAATGAATAACTTATCTCGAAATTGATCTTGAAATATCTGCGGATTTATATCATTCAATACAGTTCTGATATTATATTTGACTGACTTTGAACAACATTTGTTTGACATATAGTTTTATACCTTTAAAAAGAGTACCTGTCCTATATATATATATGTCTTAAAACCTTTATTCCTGATCAGGGAAGCCAAAATTTTTGTACAGATATTTTATTATATTTTCGTATATTACAAGTATAAAAAATATAAAAAATTTAATAAAATAATAACTCAATAAGTTTTAAATTTATTCTACACTATCTTGAATATTTGTTTAATTTTTATATTAATTTGAGTGTATTTTTAATAAAAGAAAAATAATTATTTTATAAATGTTTAATATATGTACTTTAGGGTTTAGAATGTATGATGAACAATTCGTGAATTCCCTCCCTAAGGCAAAGAAAATTAAATGTATATCACGTATGCTTTGCAATACCTATATCACTAAGAATGTAACAATTTTATTTAGGACTTAGTCTGCAAATTTTCCTTGACGTATTTAGTTCTTGGAATTATTAGACGAGTATCATCTGGAGCAATCCCTACTTAATATTATAAATGTGAATGTGAGTTTGTTTGTTACGTTTTCAAGCAACAACTACTTTACCGATGATCATGAAACTTTGTACACATATTTTTGGAGGTACTAGAAGTAACATAGGATGCTTTTTATTAAAAAATAATAATTATTTTTTACTATAGTTTCCAATTGACTATAGTTTGGAATGTTTCTATATTTATTTTTATTTCTATTGAAATGATCTCTGATTCTTATTTAATGACTTAAAAGCTCGTTTCTTGACTTCTAATACCGAATTTTCGAATAATTTGAACATACTGAGAATGACAACTATTTAAGTCAAGCAAATTAAATTTTATTGTAATTTATTAAAGTTTATGATTAAATAAATAAAACAATGTACAGTATATACTACATACAATGTTATGGCACTAAATTAGAACTATGTACTTTAGAAATCAAGGTATGTACCTACGGATACAGACGAGAAATAAATTTGAAAATGTCTTTACTTATAAATAAAATAAGATCCTACTGCATTATTGGATACCCCAATATAGAACTTCCGTTTTCTTAAATATAATGTGACTGTATTTTTTATAGAATTGTGAGTAACTATTAGCGGTGATTATTAAAAAAATGAGAATATAATTTTCATTTTAATCTGTTTACTTAATATATTACAATTATTACGACAGAAATTTAATTTAAAATAAACGCTGCTACAGTTACCTGTAATAGATATATTAATAAATTATCAATAAATATTTATTTTACCGAAAATCGATATAACAACTAAACGCAAACGCATCAATTTATATTTTAATGGAGTTAGTTTCGGAAATAATATAATAATAAAATAGTATATATTCAGGCTGCAGAAAGTGGCAATGTGGACGATTTTACAAGGTTGTACTTGAACAAACCATCACGACTTGAAGTCAGAGATGCTCGCGGACGCACAGCGACACATCAAGCCGCAGCAAGAAATAACACAAACATATTACAATCTATTAGCAACTACGGTGGGGGTAAGTCTGCAATATTCAATTTTTGACGACCAGTTTGTCCTGAGGAGTTGTAGGCAGACTGATGATAGTAATTGTTAGCCCAATATGCCGTCCCGGGGTAGTGCTACCTACCACTTTCATGCGTAACACATATGAAGTAATCTAATTATGTTTGGAGATCAGCTGAAAAATAGCCAGGGTTAATGAGGAGTGCGGCTCATCAATTTGGACAATACACCTTCGTCTCCTCAAGCCGACATAGCAGACACAAGTTGCATAGCAAAATATGAAAAGTAGTCGAATTTTTGTAGTTATTTACATAATAGTTGTAAAAGGAAAGCGTGGGTTGGCGGAGTCCAAGTAACCCGCTGAAGCTTGATTTGAATAAAGTTTGAAGATAAAGATTAACTATACGTGCAAATAATAATAATAAAATCCATTACACCGTCGACCCTTTGAGTAATAATAGAAAATCTTTGGCAGATTTCAATTCAAAAGATAAGTTTGGGAATACCCCCCTTCACATTGCTGTCGAAAACGAAGCGTTGAATGCCATAGAATTTCTGCTTCACGAGTAAGTATACAATATTTACTTGTTATTATTTGGTTTTATATTTTAACTATATCAATTTTATCTCACTTAAGATGGTATCACAATAAATAAACAAGAGCAATGCTTGATAGAAATTTAATAGATTTAAGGGAAAGTGAAGAGGTTCCAGTGACTTACAATGAAACGTAATCCCCTCTTATTAAAACGTTTTAACTTAGTTCATAACTAACTCAGTTTATAACTGGCAAACTAATTATAACTTTTTTGACATTCCACTTTTTATATCCGAGGATTTAATCATCGCCTTCCCAATTTCGTAATATCGACTGAATAAATTTATTTGATTGTTTATTTGCACATCGGTGAATAGAAATTGTCTCATTGGAATTTAATAAGCAGTGTACGGTGCAGTAGAGTAGGTACTACAGAAAAGCTGTCACGTACTTCTTTGGCGCATTTTAATGATTTATTATAAAAATATTTATTTTTATAAAATTGTTGCATTCGAAAACATTTTATATTATATAAACAAATAAAACATTCAACATCAATAAATGACCAAAACACATTAATTTTTTTTACCTACGGACAAATTAATAGACAAATTATAAATTAGGCAAACAGAACATCAAAAATGCTTAAATTATTTTTTAATGAAGTAAAGTTCATGTTCATTAAAGTAAATGTTTCAGACAAATTGATACGAAAGCTGTTAATGATAAGACTCAAGCTCCGATACATTTAGCAACTGAACTCAATAAAGTAAGTATTTGGGTTTTGTTCTAAATTGTTTTGTGATTGCTTTTTCTCTTGCCGTGACAATTTGTAAAAGGATGAAGTATACAATCATGCACAAGGACGTGATTTTTATAAATGGCAATGTGTATTGAAAATAAAAATGTACAAATATAGCAAAATTTACCAGCATCTAGTTTAATTTGTATAAAAACCACTTTTTTTGAAGTATTTAACTATAAATTGTTTCAACTAAATGATAAGTAAAATAATTAATGACTCAAAATTGCCTTGAGGTTTTAAGTAAATCCAATTAGAATTCGTGGCAAAGGCGATAACAATTATAGAATTTCATATCCGAGAAGCTAAATAATTAGTATAGATATATCTTTAGCTAGCTTTTTTTGTCTAAATAATTAATTTATATTTATTATTTGTTATTTTGAGTTGAAACTTTTTTATTATATATTAAAATAGTATTCATTTCTATAATTATTATCTGGTTAAAAAAATTCTTAGGTATCAGTGTTGCAAGTTTTTGCAAAATACAAGAATCGAATTGACGTTGACCAGGGGGGTGAACATGGACGTACAGCTTTACATATAGCTGCTATACATGATCACGAGGAATGTGCTAGAGTATTAGTAAGTATTCATAATTATTCTTTAGTACAGTGATGGAGAGAGCTGCTTCCCATAAATATAGCAATAGGCAGCAGTCACTCGGCTTCATAACATAATAGAAAATTATTATCTTAAACATATTATAACGTAATTGTAAAGAAAAACCAGTTAGAATATTTAAAGAGAAATTATAATCAGATTACAGATCTTGGCGCTCATTTAAAGCGCCCATGTAATAACGGTTATTACCCAATCCACGAAGCAGCGAAGAACGCTTCATCCCGTACAATGGAGGTATTCCTTCAATGGGGCGAAGCACGCGGTTGTACACGTGAACAAATGATATCATACTTTGACAACGAAGGAAATGTCCCACTGCATTCTGCAGTACATAGTGGAGACATAAAGGCAGTGGAACTATGCTTAAAGTCTGGAGCAAGAATTTCTACGCAACAACATGATTTATCTACTCCTGTACATCTGGCTTGTGCTCAGGTTTGTCATTTGTTTCTTACTTTAAGAAGTGGTAGTTAGACTGGCACATATATCATTACTTTCAATTACAACACCTGTAATTAAGTGACCTAGTCGAATTTCTTTTTTGTGTGTTAGATTACTTTAAAAATAAGTAAATATTGCAGGGAGCTTTGGAAATTGTAAAACTGATGTTCACATTACAACCGACCGAGAAAAATGCATGTCTGAATTCATGCGACGTCCAAAAGATGACACCCATACATTGCGCTGCCATGTTTGATCACCCTGACATAGTGGAATATTTGATAGCGGAGGGTTCCGATGTCAATCCATTGGACAAAGAAAGACGATCGCCTTTGTTACTAGCTGCATCAAGATCTGGTTGGCGAACTGTGAACAGATTGGTAAGAATACCTACTAATTTTCTTATTTACGTGTAATTTTTAAAATTTAATATAATAGTACCTATTAACATTAACCTAAATGTATGTATGTAATAAATTTCAGATACATTTAAATGCCGATATTAAGTTAAAGGATATAAATTCAAGAAACGTGTTACATCTCGTGGTCATGAATGGCGGTTGCCTTGGCGACTTTGCTTCGATCTGCAAGGTTTGTTAAGTTTGAATTTTATAATAAAAACAAGTTTATTATGTTAAATTTAAATAATATTAAATGATGCAATGATAGTAAATAAACTTCAGAACCAATGAAGCTATTTGACCAAGGAAGTCATTAGATTTCGACCAATCATCTTTGGAACATCAATATATTTATATTTTAATAATTGTATTACAGAATAAATGTGAGAAAAATCTAAGAAAACTCTTAAATGAAAAAGACAGTTCAGGCTGCTCTCCCTTGCATTACGCTTGTCGAGGTGGCCACATAAGATCCTTAGAAAACCTCATCAAATTAGGAGCGTGCATTAACTTGAAGAACAACAATAATGAAAGCCCTTTACATTTCGCTGCAAGGTAATACACCAAATAATTACGGCCCCATACCACCCACTATCTACAATACTATGAGTGACAGGACAATAACACTATAAACATAGTACATATAGCAACGAAATTCATAATTATTGCAGGTACGGTCGCTACAACACAGCCTGTCAACTCCTAGACTCTGACAAAGGTACCTTCATTATAAACGAGAGCGATGGTGATGGGCTAACCCCACTCCATATTGCATCTAAACAAGGTCACACACGAGTTGTTCAGCTGCTACTGAACCGTGGAGCTTTACTTCATAGAGATCATAATGGCAGAAATCCTTTGCATTTGGCTGCTATGAGCGGTTATACCAACACGATTGAATTACTCTATTCCGTTCATTCGCATATGCTTGATCAAGTTGATAAAGATGGTGTAAGTAATCATAATATTTTTAACACTCATTTATAATTGATAGATCCACTATAGTTGAGAAGACATAAGCCTCAAACTTTTTAAATTTGATTTTTATTTCAGAATACACCACTTCATCTTGCAACAATGGAGAATAAACCAAATTCCGTGGCATTGCTTTTGTCCATGGGATGTCGTCTCTTATACAATAACATGGATATGAGTGCTATAGATTATGCCATTTATTACAAGTTTCCGGAGGCAGCTTTAGCTATGGTTACTCATGAGAACAGGTAATTCATTTATTAAATTAATTTTCTAAACAAAAACATACGTAATCAATTATATTAACTAATTTTCTGTATCAATAATTTCAGGGCCAGTGAAGTAATGGCATTAAGATCAGACAGACACCCCTGCGTGACTCTTGCTTTAATAGCTTGTATGCCACGTGTTTTCGAAGCAGTTCAAGACAAATGCATCACTAAGGCTAATTGCAAAAAGGATTCTAAAAGCTTTTACGTGAGTTTTAAATTTAAGTTAATATATAGGTATTTGGTGAGAGAATTTTTAAATAAATATTTAGAAAATGACAATTTTATGTTATTAACAAGTGAGAATTCAATAATAGATTAGAATTTTCTAAAATATTATTAATATTATGTGCTTGTTTGTAACAATTCCAATTTAGATAAAATACAACTTCGAATCATTATGTCAAAACTTGAATAATGAGGAGGCAAAAAATGATAATACGGGTTCGCAAGCAACTCCTTTGCCAGCCCTCAATGTAAGTAGATTTTTAATTTTTGAGTAGTTAACTAATTGTTTTATTTTTTTTTATACATGCTCACAGATAAAATACTCTTTCGAATTCTACCAACACTCCAAATTGGAGATAGATGCACTCCGGCTGATGTTAAATGATCCAAAGTTCCGACCGGAACCTTTAACAGTGATCAACGTGAGTGGAGTGTCTAATTGATAACCTGACGCTTCGCTTACGTGTAGAATACACTGTCTTATAAAATGCACCGCTTCACAACATCACTACAACAATATTCGAAAACATATCAATAGGCACTTTTTTATGTTTCATATTTTCATCTAACTGACATCAAATTGTATTTTATGCACATTGTAGGTGAAGTCATTTTTTTTAACTTATTGACCGCATTGTAAATACATAACATATATTAATTAGATATTATTATACAACAATTTTGAAATTTATTTAATTGGTAATTTCAGGCGATGGTACATCATGGTCGAGTAGAACTTTTGGCGCATCCTCTAAGCCAAAAATATCTTCAAATGAAATGGAATTCCTATGGAAAATACTTCCACATGGCGCATCTGCTCTTCTATAGCATTTACTTGGTTTTCGTCACTGTTTACACTTTCTTCTTAATGTCAACTGATCTCACCTTTATCCAAGACAAGAAGATGGCGAAGTGTGATAACAAAAGTGATTCTGTTGAAAATATAACAATGGCCAATGCAAAGGCATCCGAACAAACAAGTAGGTTTTAACCCAAACCCATCTCAAATCTTACGCATGTTTTATTGCAAATACGCTCTTGTATAAATTTTAAGATATGAACAGTGAATGATTACTAAAGAAAATATAGTATTGAAAAAAATTAATCTGAATTGCACGTTTGCTTTGTTTTTAGATTTGGAAAGAGTAATTGTATTCTATACAGCAACAGTATGGATTTTATCCTATAATGCCTTGTGCTGTGCGCGAGAGATCTACAATTGTAAACAACAAAAGTGGCAGTATCCTGGGACAGCCAACTTTATGTCGTGGGTCCTTTACATATCAGCTACTATTATGGTATCCCCTACACTTACTGGAGAATACTCTAATATGCAGGTGAGAGATTGTACATCAGATACAATATATTTTAAACTCTTACTATTATGCTTACTAACCGTTGATATGTTTCAGTTTTCTACAGCTGCTCTCGCTGTGTTTCTCTCATGGTTTGAGTTGCTACTTTTGTTGAGGAGATTTGATCAGATAGGCATATACGTGGTTATGTTTTTGGAAATTTTGCAAACACTTATAAAAGTTTTGTCTGTGTTTTCAATTTTGATAATCGCTTTTGGATTGGCATTCTTTATTCTATTGTCAAAAGTATGTATCTAAATTAGTTAGAACTTTATTAGTAGTAATTTGATTTTAATTCTTTATACTTGTGTGTTTTTAGGGCAACCATCTTTCTTTTAACAGTATTCCAATGTCGTTGATGAGGACTTTTGCAATGATGCTAGGTGAAATTGATTTCGTTGGAACATACGTGGAGCCATTTTACAAACCCGATAGCGACAAAGTTTTGCCCTTTTCGATGGCTACATTTTTAATTTTGTCCTTATTTATGGTGTTAATGCCAATTCTGTTAATGAACTTGCTTATCGGTTTGGCTGTCGGAGACATTGAGAGTGTGAGGAGAAATGCGCAATTAAAACGGTTGGCTATGCAGGTAAATAAATAATAAATAAATAAATAATAGTAGGGAGTACCCGACAAAACTAATATATATATATATATATATATATATCTTAATATATATAAATCCAGTGTCATATGTATGTTCCCAGTGAACTCTTCACCAAGTCAACCGATTTCGATGAAAGTTGGCATTTTATGTGTAATTTGGTCTAACTTGAGATATAGGATAGTTTATATTTCGATTAATGGTCTTAATAATTTATAATTAACAATAAACTGATACATAAAGTTGTTGCATAATTAAAATACAATTGTCACTTATGTCATTGTGGTTGAAAATAAACAGCTTTTTCATGTTAAAACTGCATTTATATTTTATTAATAATGCAACATTTTATACGAACAACGAGAAGTAACGATACTTTGAAATCGAAGAAACGTCAACTACGAAACAATCAAATGTGCGTCTTCTGCGGAGGAGACTATCACGCTAATTTAGAAGAATGTCCAGTCAGAGGCAAACGCTGTAGGTTATGCGGGAAGAACAACCACTTCTCAAAAGTGAGCATTAGTAGCGGCAAAGCAACGACGAGACGCCTAGCACGACACAACACGTCTAGCGAATCTAGCGACAATGAAACCAGCCAAACATATCCAGTGAATAAAAAAGATTCGCCAACTAAGGTAATGATACCAACTAAGCGAAATGTTGTTTGGAAGATAAATGCGCACTACGTTTAATCTTCTTAAATCAAGCGTCAAGGAAGATCTTGACAGAGTTAGGTTATTCCAGGAACTCAGGCCATCAGTTAAAGAAACTATTCTACCAGAATATTCGATTGGAGACATAGTCTGGGTTAACAAATTTATAGGGAAAGGCTCTGAACCAGGGATTATATCAAAACGCACCAAGACTTACTCCTATCAAGTTGAAATGAACAACGGAGTAATCAAACTGAAACACTCTGATCAACTTAGGCGAAGAGAAACTAACGATGAGAACAACGATGATAATGATGTCATTCGTAACGATAACAGTTTGGAAACGAAAAACGATACTGTGAGTACAAGACAACAAGAAGCCGAAAAATTATTCCTATTATAGTCGTGTATTAAAACGAGGTAGGGGTGATGTCAATGATCATGTTTTACCGGACACGTTCACTTATCAACCTGGTGCATCAACTCAAATCACACAACAAAATTTATCAAATGGACACGGAGACAAATCAGCTGGGCCTTATCCTTAGGGCCTAGTGTTTAGTGCTCTTTAGTTTTGATAATAATACAAAAAAAAATCATTTAATTATATTTTTTGGTATTAATTGTAATTTGTATTATTTGCACTAAATGAAATTATGAAACTATTTTAAATAATAAAGTAATCAATCTCACTTATTGCTGTGAGTATGTTAAAGTACTTAAGTAATAATAACATATTAATAATCTAGACTTAACATTCTTTTAAATTTATATTTATAAAATCAACTTCAGTCATTCATAATCCTAACAAACGATAAAACAAGAAGCATTTATATTTTGCAATGCAAAATGCAAGTGAATGTTATTTCTGTGTCTGCAAAAAAACGATCTAAGAAAACATATAGTGTTGATTGTACTATCCCCTAATCTGCTTCTGATGTCACTACAAATATAACCTGCGGCTGAAAAGGCCCTTTTTGTTGTCCTAATCGCCATTAAGTAACTTTAGATCTGCGTGTGTTTTCCTTTTACTCCTACTTCATACGCAGTCATTTCTTTTTTAAGATTTTTATTCATAATCTTAATTTAAATTTAAATATTGACCAATCGTGGTCTGTAACTTTTATATCAGATTTTATACCTAATAAAGCTTTTTTGATGCATACCTTCAGATCATAAAATCTTCCAACCATAGATAAAAGACTGTTCCGGCGTGTGCGGCAGTCCGAAATAAGTTGTGATTCTTTCCCTTTTTCTTATCTACCTTGCTCATCATCCAATTCGTCCATGTATTCATTCACTATCATCATCACTCCATTTCAATAGAAGACTTTTCCATCCGGGATCAACAGTTCTCTGCGATACCAATTGATGATAGCACGGTTTACTAGTGTGCCAGCTTTAACCATGACGCTTGCGCCGTCCAGAGTCATGCCAATTATGTCAGAATCGAGATGTACTAGACATACAGTACAGTTTTTCGCGTTTTTATTTGCTTAACCGGATCCGATACCGGATCCGGCAAATCCTAATAAGTTTGGATTTAATCGCGCATTAAAAAAAAAGAAAAAACAGAAAAGCTGAGCATGCCAATTGAATTTACTAATGATTGTAATAATTTGATATATTGTTCAAGTTGTATAAGTCATACACCCGATATTGTATGTAGGTACCTATTGTATATAGATCTTTAAAAAACGAGTCAAATGTTCTTAAATAAAAAACCTAATAAAATAAAGTCATAGTAGTATTTAGCAATAAGATAAAGGAAATAAAGGCTGTGCATTTCTATATAGATATGCATATAAAAATTAGTACATTCAAAAAAAACATTAAAAGTAATATTATATAGATACTTAATGATTACTTCTTAGAAATAAAACAACACCTTACACAAAAGTAGAACAAAAATTTTGCAATTCAATAAACAGAATTAAAATTCAAACGTTTTCTTTTTTTGAGAGACATTAATATCTTATTAATTATTCATTATATTTATTTATAGCCAGTGTCGATATGGTGTTGGAAAGCAAAGAAGATTACATTAGTACGGAAATGGAAAAGAATAAGAAGCGAATTCGTGACATGATACATCTTCTGGATCAGCAGCACAATTTACTGCGGCTTATAGTGCAGGTAAAAACACTCGACAGTAATAATTATATACAAACCCTTCAAAATCTTTAAATGATACAATGTATAATATAATTGACCATATCATTTGACCTTAACATTAATAATAGTAGAATTAGAACTAGACTTTAGTGTAATGTAAGACTTAACAATGTCTTTATTTAAGTTAATTATATAATACTTAACTATAGGCTATCGATAGAATAAAATATTATCTTTTAAAGAAAATGGAGATCAAAACGGAGGCAGATGATGTAGACGAAGGGGAAGCTCCAGGAGAACACAGGGTTGTGCCACGTTGGAAATCGCCATGGATTAAAAAGAGGCTGCAGAGTACACATTTTTATAATAAAAGTTTTTAAACGGGCGATACACAACCCTAATATTTTTGTAGTACACAGTACGTTTGTTTAATGTTTACATTTAATTAGTAACGAAAGTTTTTATTGTACTTAATTGCATTTAAAAATTAGGTTAAACTACCAAAATATATGTCATAATGAAAATTAGTTATTATGCAAGAGTTCAGTTTTTTTTAAATCAATATTTTTTTTTTCAATTTAAAATGGTTAAGGAGACCATGAAGAACTGTCATTGTTGATATAAACAAACATTCAACAATGATGTTTACGTACCGCGTTTACAAACCATACTTTACATTTTTTAATTTTATTTAGATATTTTATTTTTAATATTGTATTTAGCAATCATAATGCACGTGTTATGATTGAATTATTTCATCTATGTAAGATGGCGTGATTGGATACGTTAATATGTATTTCTTGGTATTGTTATTTAGTTTCATTTCTAAGCTAAAACACCATATGTTAAGAATATAAGGTCTAGAACAACAACATTAATTTATTTTAAAAATAATCTATAATATATATGACATACATAAAAAATATTTGTTTCAAATAGGTCATAAGTCATCAAGTTTTAAATATTATTTAATTTCTTTTGATAGTATTCTAATATAATTTATTTCTATAGGATTAAATATACATATGTATTTTATTTATGTAGAATTGGTATTTCTAGTTTTTTAACATAAATGTTTAAATATAAAATTGTGTTTAGAATAAATACGAGTATAAAAGTATGAATGTGACTGAGATATTTTCAAAGAAAATTATAGGATATATTTATTTTTTTTTGGAAATATTTTTATAGGATATTTATTGGGAATGGTTGTATTGGCATTCGTGTGTTTAAATTAGAATTAATTATAGATAATATGATCATTCATTTATTTATATGGAATGGACGCATCGTACCGTACACCTTGGTAAGATAACATTGTTAGACAATTTGACTAATTAAGTCTTTATGTTACGTTAATCTATAGAGAAAGTGTAGTGTTTCTAATTTTCAACACTCAAAGTAACATCTGAGCATATACAGATTCTTTGTTCAAATTCAAAAAATCTAAGGTTTAAAGTTTAGATACTTTGATGTTTTTCTCATCGTGTTTTTCCTTAAAATAGATGAATAAGCGAAACATTTTAATAGGTATTCAACAAATGCATATTATTTATTATAATAAAAAATATATGTTGTAATATTAGTTAGTTAAGCTTTTTTTCGTCATTAAATGTGTGTCCAAATTGAGTTCTTTTATTTGTTAATATAATAATATCTCAAACTTATTAAATATCTAAATCCGTTCCACGGTCAAAGCTTTCTAGATTCGACGGTTGAGTTTGGGTGGAGATAGTGGGGACGAGAATATCCTGGAGGGGCGGGGGGATGCCTTACGTTACATGTGCAGCCGCGATAGAGTTTCCCCGTGACTCACAATGTGGTCTATATCGACTCCTAAAACATGAGGGTCAATGAAGGTTAATTTGCAGAAAATCAATACAAGATAAGCAAGGGGTATATCCTAATCCAAAAACATGGTAAAGGGTCTACGAGACAAAAGAGTTTGGGGATCCTTGAATTAAATAACGTAAGCGTAGTAATACAAGTTTGATATCCTTCTCCAAGTGATATAGATTGTACTTACGATATACTCGACATATATCTAAGACTCGATTAATTAGCTAGAGTATGATCATAAGCCTAACTATTATTTTAAAAACCGATAAATAATGAAGTGCGTAAATAATAAATTTTCTTTGTACTTTATTTACACGTTTTTGAAGAACGGTTATGAAATGCATTTTGAGTATTTTTTATTATTATTTATTCAAATGAGAGGAAATGATTAATATATAATAAAGTGGAGCGTGTTATGAATTGTGTGGATGTTGTATTGTATATTATAATAGAAACTAGCTTTTTATCAGGTAACTATTATGTTATGACGATTAACCCACTCAAAAGGCCTGCAATATTATAATTTTACGCCATATTATTAGAGTTTGCAGATTTGTAATAAGGATACTTATCGCTTACATAAATTAAAAAAAAATTATAATATCATGACTATGATCTACATTGAAAAGCTCTTAAGGAATTATAAAAAAAGCAATCACTAACGAGTTTGCTTCGTGGACATGATTCAAGAACTTTAACAGGCTTTGCGGCTTATTGACATACACGAACTAAATCGCTACGTCGTATGTACTGCCAGGCGGTTATACTCTTAGCTTTTATTGTTAAAATCGAACCTCCCTCATCAAATTAATAATCATAACGGAATTCAAAAAACATGAGCACAATAGCTGCAAAGCTTTCGATTGGTATACATTCAAAATAAAGCTATCGAATGTTTACTTGATAAATAGGTTTGTAGGTAATTATTAGTAGAAGTAGGTATCATATATACCATATCATATTTTTGTAGTTTGGAATGATAATATGATATAATTTACGAAAACATATTTAGAATTTAGCAAATTATAGCATTCCTTGAAGATACTATATGTAGCTTTCCTATAAAAAGTAATATTGCGAAATATTGCAGTTTATACATGTAGGTATATTGTTGTGTGAATAGTAGGTGTAAAATAAACATTTAAAACACGGTTCCATGCGCTTGGGCACGCATGCATGATAAACATTTATTTGTAGCAAAAATTATATACCATTACGCGTAAAGTGGGTATTGTCAAGTCTTGTGCAATAACAGAGAAATTTCATTGTTATAAAAGTTATTAAATACCATGAAGTGAGATTGTTTGTCACATTTCACACTATTTCTTTAACAAGTACAGATCATCTTTAATTTCGAAAATAACAATAATGAATATAAAATGTATGTTAGTTTTGTTAACATTAATATACTGTAAGTGCATTTTGGGGAGAGATTCAGTAAGATTTTTAGGAAAGACACATTTTCCGTCCAGTAAACATTTTGGAGATGGCGTTAAAAAGGCGCATACCGATTTTGTAGTTGGTAAAAGAAGAATTTGGCCTCCAGTACAGAAAGAAAGTCGTTGTAAGTAGAATTAATCATATAAGTAGTTTTATTTGCGTAACATGTAATCGCACTAGCTTGCTAAAAATTGGTATTAAAGTAATGTAGCGGTTGAATAGGAGTACTAAAATAGGGTTCCAATATATGTATACCTAATATTTGTTTTGAATCTCTCTAGACTGCTAGTGTAGTTTCAAAAATCGCTATAGAAAATAGAAAACTAAAATTTAAATTTTAAACTAAATTTTATATAATAAATAATCCTTCTGCAGCAATTGATAAATCCTAAAAAAACAGCTGTGCAAAATATTTGAAAGTTTACGAGACCTGTTTTTGAGCAAATCCCTGAGGTAATGTCTCGGCAAGGATACCTTTTAAGGATATATTTTCCTTGCGTGTTGGAAATTATAAGTGTACTACTTACTTACTTACTTTTACTATACTATATATAGTTATTATAGTAAAAACCCCTCCAATTAAAAACAAGTGAATTTAAAAAAAATATATATAACAAGAACTTTTTCATAGCCTTCAAGAGCCATTTTTCAATTTTCTATCCATTATTATCCAATTACCTATTTTTCTTCAGTTCTTTATTTCAATCTGTATTATTTTTCTATTTATAACTAGGTCAGAGAATGTCTGGTTTGTGACAACCCAAGTGTTATATAAATTGTAATTATTGTAATAAATACTGTGTTTATAGATTTATTGTTATTTTGTTTTAACATTTCACCCTGAATTTCACCGCTCATATAAGAAGTAGGTTAATTATTAAGCTCGCCTTGCAATTTCGTGCAATATAGAATTTTATTATTATTACTTTAAAACCATTTTATTTTATTTTTATATTAAACTTAACATCATAATAAATAGTTTTTAGTAATTATATTAGTGTAAAACACGCAAATAACTACACTTACAGCACAATGTGCGCTGATAGTATGCCTTAGATATCAAACTTTATCCTACCTACCTCTTCAATAGATTAAGTTATTGGTTCAATAATTTTGATCTATGTTCTTGAATACAATGAATGGCTGATTGCGTATTGCCTTCTATCTGTACTACTGATCAAAATTCAATTTCTGATGTGCGATAGAATTATGTATAAGCCTATAAACAATTATTGGATTTTATACAATTTCCATATAATAAACAACAATTCAGAAGCTAATAATAATTTTCATTTGACCTATTTCTAATATTTCAGTAAATGACAGATTTACACAATTGCATATGATTGCTTTTTATATACTTTAATACATTACATCATCACATGAACTATATGAATTGTAAACGTTAATAAGCTACAAAAGCGCTAAATATCGAGTTAAAAGTTGATTAACAAACAGAACCTGTAACTCTGTAGTAATCACTAGAGACTGGCAGTAAAAACAAATTATACTTCGAAATATAATTTTATCTTTATTATGACAGTTCTCTCGCTGTTTACTGTGGTAACTTTTCCCAATGGCGGGTGTGCTGGTGCGTCTGGGGATAATGGAACTTGTATGACAGCTCGTGAGTGCACCGCAAGAGGAGGATCAGCTAATGGGTACTGTGCAAACGGTTTTGGACTGTGTTGCATTTGTGAGTTAAATACTTTGTAATAAAATTTCTATCAATAATTTTAATAATTTTAATTTTTCTATCAATAAGTTATTTTTTTTGTTTGTTTAATTTTGTTTTCTGGGTGTAATTGTTTATTTTTATTGTTAATTAATTGGTACAGCTACAGCTACGAGTACATGTATATCAAAGCGCTATATTTAAATGTACCAAATTATGTACAAAAATTTTCGAATGCGAGTCAATGGTCACACGGCCTATCTAATATCTTATTTATCTTTAGTTATGACGTCATGTGGTAGTTCCACTTCTGAAAATGGTACTTATTTCGTTAATGCTGGGTATCCTTCCTCATTCGATGGAACGGGATCGTGTGAATTAACAGTAATAAAGTCTCATCCTGACGTTTGTCAGATAAGGTAATTTACATATGTTACTTACTGTAAAGTAATTTAATTGGATGATGTAGGAAACCGTGAGATGTAAGAAGCTTCAAATGTAGGTCAGAAGGCTTTTAGACAGTTAACAGACTGCAACCAGTCTTCATTCACTTCATGCAACCAATAATTCAATTTCGTCCAATCTGTGTAAAGCCGCAGCGATAGAGAGCCTGTCATTTACATCCACTGTAGCGGTCTTGTTCTAGATGCGATTTCATACTATTTTATACCAATATAATGTTAAAGTTGTATTTCAGTTACAATCAACCTAAGCTTAAGAACACATTCATATAAAATTAATCAGACGTTTATGACGTCATAAAAAAAGCATTTTTGGAACACTAATTGTGTGAGATCCGTGTGCAACTTTTAATCTTCCAGAATTTTTTTTGGTCTAACTAAAGTAAATAAGACATTAATCTTCACACTTTTTTCTCTAATTAGATTAGACTTTGATCGTTTCACAATAGCTGGACCAGAACAAATGAATCACGTATGCAATAATGATCAATTCATAGTATCAGGAGGTAATCCAGTACCAGCGATATGTGGTATAAATCAAGGAGGTCACAGTTGAGTACCTGATAACATTATTCTCGAATAGTTACAATCTTTAACACTTTTTCACAAAGTTTCACGTATTACAATACGACATTCATATAGATAAATCAACAGAGAAACAAACAAAGCCTTTTCAAACCATTTAATTGTAACAATTATAATGTTTTTATTAACTAATGTGTATTTATTTCTTATTCGTGTTTCTATCTAGATTAATGAAATATAATTTTGTTTTATTTGTAGTGTATATTGACGCAGGAATTGGTACCACAAACCCTGTGAAACTCACTTTCGTCACAAGTGGTGTTCCCTTCGAGAGATTGTGGAAGGTCAAAGTTACCCAAATTCCTTGTAGTACTGTCTATAAAGGTATTTTCTTTTTAAATAATTAGGTCTTACTGTCCGTTGAAGCGTAATTTCATAGCTTGATTGGACTACATTATTTATAATAAGAACTATTGCTGCAAATCTCATTTTATTTGCCTAAATAAAAATTAATTTAAATACAGCTGAGGAAGGATGTCTTCAATACTATACTGGTGTTTCGGGGCAATTGCGTTCATTCAATTATGATCCGGCATCAGGTCTCCAACTTAGCAATCAGGACTATGGAATATGTATAAGAATGGAAAGAAATTTCTGCGGGATACAATACACTGCATGTACTGATACAGGTAACATTTAACTAAATACTATTGTACAATGACTTTCTATTACATTACCAAATACACCCAGTTGTATTGTTTAAAATTCGTTTATAAGAATTTCTAAAAATTTATAAAACAGTTAAAGTCTAATTAAACTTGCAGAATATCACATCGCGAAATCTCCATCTAGACTTCAATAATTCTCTACTTTTGAACGACGTTGGAGACGTATTAATTAATTAACTTAAATTTTAGGTCACTTGAAATTTTATAAGTTTTAAGGACTTTTCTCCCAATTTGATGACTTTCACGACACTTATTTTTTGATATTAGCCTATAAGCGAATTAAGTAGTAGGTACCACAAACTGACAAGATATTCTAATTATAGTCATATCGATTCGCGATTATTACGTTTGAACGACCATCATTAGTCTGTCTACACTTCTTAAAATAAAACAATATTATTTGTCCTATACGATTCTAAACATTATAAAAAATATTACTAAAAACATACCATTAAAAATTACGTAAACATACCTATTACATAATTTCAATGTACAAAACATATTACGTAAATTTTACAAATTGTCTCTGAAAACTAGAATTAGGAGGTTAAATGGTTTTATCTAATATGAATATATATTATCGTGTATTCATAATTAATGTGAGTGGAATTGATAAATGTAAATTCTACATTAGCATCTGTTCGTTTTAACATAAACTGGAATACTCGAGACAGACAGTGCTAGTATTGTAATTGGATCAGCGATAGATTGAAAATTTAATACTTCACTGCGCTCGTTGTTGTTTTTATTGAGTCTAGTATTTCTCTGTCATATATTTACAGGCGGAGTGGTATCTTGTATTGGAGTAAATTGCGTTACACACTTCGATTGTTTTACTGGTTTATTCTTAATACAAAAAGTATTAATATTCGAAACAGAATTAAGAAAATTATAACAACCATATGTTGCTGATGATATTTACGCCTCGACTTTAGGATTATACGATGCATAGATAAACGAAACACGTGTATATTTATATAACTTCAAGGTTAAGGTTATTGAAGTTTGCATTTTATAAAATTTTACGGTATTACAGTTTTGCTCATAGATGCGTAAATTGATATGCATTTACCTTTAAATTTTATTACAAAGTTAAAAATACATAAAAGGGTGTTTTGTTTTGTTTTATAGTAAACAATAGATCTCGTGCCTTCACTCTAAGTGGAAACAGTAATGGTCCAGTGAATTCTATGATTGGATCAGGAGCAAGTCCAACAAATTGTGCGTATGACTGGTTACTTGTGCCATGTGCAGCGAACGTGGGGCGTCTGCAACCCGCTCAAGCTTTATGCACGGACCGTATATGTGGGGGAACTTTCTCTGCTGATTTATCCATGCAAGGGTCTACTGTTCTTAGTGAGTATATACCTATGTATAATACATGAATATTAAGTGCATAGTACCTTTAGAAGAGCAACTTTATTATTTAGTTGCAATATTGAGCACGTGCTCGTATATGACAGTCGATACTGTCATATCAGGAAAATGATTGCGTGAAAGTTCTTGTCTTTCTTTTCTCATATCATGTTCTAGAATAAAGCGTTCTAGTTTTGTCAAAAGCATGTTACATCGCCCATTGTACTTTACGTTCACTATAACAATTGACCGACGTTCATTCCCGACACGTATTGAATGTTTAACATGGAAAATTTCAACATGTGCTTGTATATATGTGCATTGTTATTGCTTTTCTATGTCAAGTTCTTTCCTTCTTTCTCTACACCCTGACTAATACTATGCATATATATGTATGTATATGTGTGTGTATTTATTTATATACCTGCACAGTAATAATATATACTCTGTTCACTGTTTAGTCTTGTATAAACATGTAGCACTAAACTACGGAATAGGAACTCCCTGAGGGAAATATCGCTGCTTGCACAACTGTAGTGCAGCTTTACCCCGTTTGCGGTTTGCATTTTGGATCTATCTTGTTGAAAATTTAATTACTAAGAAAACAGTGCCAGTGGAAATAATTTACCTAAATTTAATCTGTTAGGATTATTCCAAGCTTTGCCAGGAACCATACTAATAATAAATTAACAATAACCTAATTATATCTTATGAAATAATCTAAAACCAAAAGATAATATATTTATATTATAAGTGACATAGAATTTTAAATCAGATCATGTACTTCAGATATGAATGAACAAATGGATATACTCGTACATATGTATGTACGTATGTATGATACCATAGGACAATTCCTAACTTTAGATCGTGTTATATGTAAATTTTATATATGAAGACTTCATAATTTAATTAGTGTAAAAAATAAAGTTATTTATAAGATACAAGTTTGCCTTTAGTTAGAAGGACCACAGATAAAGCCGTAGCGGAATATGCTAACTGAACAAATTTCAGTTTTGTTCCAGTGTAATAAACTTTTTTATATACATATTATAATCACAAGTAAAACAGATATATGCCTATCTGTAGATTAATAATCTAATGTCATAATCTACTCACTAATAAATAAATAAATAAATAAAATTATAAAGTTCTTCGACGTTTTATAACAATATTAGGAATTGTACTAGAAAACGAATTAAATTATGGTTAAGGTTACGGCTTGCTCAGATAAGTTATAACAAATTGCAGCAACTTTTTCCGGGCATGACATTAATTAGTTTAGGTGTTAAAAAAGATAAGTGCATAAAATGTGAGGTTATATATATATCAAATCTTCCAACCGGAAACTTAAACTGCAGGTGTTTATGTCTTTTTCAGTTATTAGCATTGAAAATTAATATTATATTTTTATTTCATATATAACTTTGTTAACATTCATTCAATGAAAATAATACATTAAAAATTATATACCTACTAATTAAAATTATAATTTTTATTTAGTTTTACTTAAAAATAGGTTTCAGTATTGCCCTTTAATTTATACGCATAGCCTCCACCCCAAGAGCACAATTTAAAATTTCCTGTGCATTTTATGCAATACTTACAGACAGTGTTATTCCCGCGTCGAATAATGTTATTATAGCATGCCTTTGTTAAGTTCAAATTGTAATATTACTTTATTACATAATAGGTTATATAATAAGTCCATAAATTTCAAAGTTCACAACAAGTAGGTATAATGAATGTTAATTATGATATTGAATTTTCAGGTACAGTGAAGCCGTTTAGGTTATGGTTCCATACGGACAACGTCGAGGCTCCAGTTGACATTGATAATCGTGGATTCTGTCTGAATTATATCCAACAACCGTGCACTAATAATTTAATTTAACTCTGTTTAATTATTTTAGAAATACATCATGTAACCAATAATATAATACATTAAATTATAAACAGGAACTAACTTTGTGCTGTATACAATTCTGTTAAAATATATCAAATGGTTTATTTTCTAATTAGATAATTTTAAAGAGTTCATATATATTTTGAACTGTCGGCTTCACATCAAGATAACCAAAACAAAATATGTTAGTAACCGAATAATGAGATTAAAATTATTTACAAATTTTATTTACCTCAAAAATATAGTTAAGTTTTATGTTTACAATAATATTGTTTATTCAACAAAATTACTTATAACTTCCATCATTGTTAATAATTCAAGCGTAAATAATATTGTTATCAGAAAATTGTGGTTCGGCAGAAATTCTCGAACAATTCTGTCTATTCAAAGAGAACTCGCACCATTACACTTAGAGATACTAGAACTAGAGTATATTGAAAGTTAACTAACTTTTTCTTACTGAATAAATAAGTAGAACATATTTTTACTAAGCTGTGAAACTGACAGATGCGCACAATGTTACATGAACACACGTGTCAATATTATTTGATCGCTTTCGTATAGTTTCGCACACTTTATATAATACTTTGAAATATTATTAATTAGAACTATGTATTTATAGGTATTCTATAAGTCTTCAATTCCAAGTACTCAGTTCATACGATAGTTGGTAGGAAACAAGAGTTGACTGACGTTTTAATTAAACACGAATCATGTTCGTTCGCACTTCAGTGCTTTTTATTTAAACGAGACTCTAATTAAAATGGCTCTTTATAATAAACATCGATTTGTTTGCAGCAAAAGTACTTGCGTACTATTTAATATGATGTCTATCATAAAGATGTGTATTCTGTTTAAGTCATATTATTTCGACAATGCTGTCTGTCGCCTATATAATGAAATTTACAGATAATGCATAATAAGTAGGTATTCAAAAGTGATAGTCAGATTGGTGATGGCTTTAAGCCCGGTGTACGGTATACCTGAGTGGTAGGTACTACAAATCTGGAAACAACTGAACGTAAAAATTAGAGCTTACAAATATGTATGTTTTTATTAGAGCCACCAAGAACACTGTCTTCATTTAAAAATAGGCATTATTGGTGAGTCTCGGTTCGATGGACAAAATGTTTGGGTCCCTACAGTTTATATAATATGCTGCGTATTCGTATTTGTGTTTTTGCCAAACCGCCCGCAGATGTTATAAATATTACAGCTAAATCAACAAAATCCGTAAAAAGGTCCGTAATCAAACAAATATGAAATTAAATTCAGATTGTATCTTTAACTAGCTTTAAATTTGAATTACAAATATCTATTTCGCACACATAATGAGAACATAATCAATTGCATCTCATTAACTAAACACCTAAATATTTAATATATGGCTACTAATTTAAATACACTAGACCAAAAGTAGGGCTATATAGGTTTTATGTTACGCATAACATAAATAAATTAACCAAAATCAATTATAATTATATATCTTCTAAACATCACCGTGAAGAATCAGTCTCTGCTTACCCTTCTCAATAATACATTTTAATATTAAAGAGTAAATCCGTGATACTACAAAGTAAATTTCTTGTCTATACAATTAAATATCAATAAAAGAGTGTGATAATCGTTGGCAAGTTGTTCTCGCAACTTTTACGGTTAAGATGATGTTGATAAAGTGTCATCATCATTTTCAGAAAGTCTTAAATTTATCTATTTGTGGTGGATAGGATTATATTTACGAGGCAGTTCTACATTTGATAGAGGGTGGAGGGAGGTTCGGACGAGTGCTGTCAAAGATTACTCTACCGTTGAGATGTACACTTACGTACAAACAAATTATATTCAAGTATGTATGAATTTATTATTTATTAGATTTTAATGTTTTAACATATTATATAAAGTTAATACATTATACTAGAACATATTTTTTAAAATTGTTTATTTTAGACCATAATATTATCTATTATACCTATAAAAGTTAATAGATATATTAATAAATATTATAAAATGTAAAACAATAACATTTAACATAAATAAAGATAAATAAAAAATATGTTAGTTTTTTACCTAGCTCGATATAAAATGTTAACATAATCTATAACTGCAGGGGCGCCTTTAAAAGCTGCGTTTTCCGTAGCCTTCCTCGCCAGTTCGTAGTCGTAGGTCGTGCGCCATTGACGTCCGACCTACGATGCCTTACTGGCTGGTAGAACACGTCGGTCGTTAAGAGTGAGTAACATTTGTTAGTTTCTCATGTGAATAAATAATATTCACTGTCGGCACACGTTTGACAATCAGTAAATATTCTGATGTTGAACGAAATGCTCTGTAATTTAATTTAACCGCAGCTTGTTATTTCATATTTCCAAATGATTGAAATGTCCAGTCGTCAAGACTTAGTCAGAGTTTGTAAGTTAATACTTATGGACAATATTTTTCGTGATATTAATTTAATTTATTTGTTTTAGCCGTTGAAGAGATGGATGCGGAGTCAAAGACCTGCGGGAAGATCCTGACCGTGCTGTCATGGCTTCTCGTAGTCCTGACAATGCCATTTTCCCTCTTCGTCTGCTTTAAGGTACGTATATTTACCCGCTTGCGTTTATTTTTTAATTTCCTATAACTTCAGAAACTAACACTTGTATTAAAAAATATTTTCCTTTGTCCTGTTCAATATAAGTAGTATTCAACTGATATCCTCATATTTCCATTTTTTGTAAACTAGATTTGCATGATTTTCTTTTGTTTTGTCCTTTTTTTTGCTTCTGCTTTAGTTGTTTGTGTACTCAAAGGATACCTAACGGTGCCAACGAATTTGAGTGCTTAATAATAAATTATTGTTTTTATTGTTAGATACTGCAAGTTAATTACAATAAATTATTGATGGCAAAATAAATGTAAATGAAAAAAAAGGTCAAATAATTATAAAATATTTGATATATTTTAAATTAAATTCGAATAATCTACGTATATTCTCGTAGACATTAATAAATATTTTAATATACATTTTAAAATATTATAATACAAACTAAATGACTATAAATTGTTTTAAACTGAAACGAGTAATCAATCATATCACCATATAATCATCGGTAGAATCAATGCATAATCGGTTTATAGGTATGGCATGCAAAATAGGTTAGCTTAGATTGCATCGATACATTGAGCGGGTCAAATAATCAGATTGAAAACTTTAAATTAAGCTGGAACATGAGGGTAGAGTTATTGTCAATACAAATTCGGTATGTTGCGCACCGAACGGCACCAGCGGTTAACGCTGCAATTCTGCTCAATGACGGACTTACTACATTAGAGATCGGTTGGGTATATTTATGGTCTCCTTCGCGACCATCTGACTGCAAACAAAAGCCATTCCTGTAAATATATATTTTAGTAGACTGCATTAAAATATGGTAAAAAAAGAGCAACTCCATTCCGATAAATAATATCAGTCTTGTTAATTCGATGATCTCGATATAGTTTATAAAACAAATAACAAAATAATAACTATGTAGATTAAAAAAAAATTGTTTATATATTGTTCCATACAAAGCTTATTGAAAAAGTCGAATACATTTTTTTTTGTAGTAGTCAGGTATTTGATCGCACTCTGCCAAAAAAACAACTGCTACCACTGATAAATATGTAAGAGCAGTAGTCAACTTCTTTCTGTCGACTTCAATCACATTATTAACGTTTATTGCGTCATCTGGTGGAAACCAAATCTATATTGCAATTAAATACAGATTTTAAAATATATTTACTAAACCTGTACTTTTTTAAAAAATGTTTGTAATTAAGTTAAAGACATTGTATAAACATAAAGTTCCATTCCTTATTTCATTTAAATTTTAAAGTACAATACCGTAAGAAGAAAACAATGTTTTTAGAGTGCGGCATTTTAAATTAGTAATACTTTTGCGCGGTTAACCTTACTTAGTATTCTATACGACACGCTTTCATTCTACTTTATTGAATGAAATAGCGTGCAGATAAAAGCTGTTATTTATAATTAATATTTGTTATTCAATATCCATTGTTATAAAAACAAATGCTCCATTCTTTTTTTATTTTTATTTACGATTAATAAATATATTATACACGTTAAAAGGGGACTTTAACCTGAAGTATTCTTTTCTAACTTGTTTGCGCAAGACTCAGTTATTTCGCCCTAATTTGGGAGGTGTCATAGGGATTCGATGTTTTTGGGGTAATGAACTCGAAACGTGTCAATTTAATACCCTACCTTACCTTACACGCTTTAATTAATACAACTAAATTTTGAATACTGTTTAACAAAACAATGTTATTACACTGCCCTTTGTATATTTCCTTTTTTTTTATTATATAGTAATAATTTAAAAAATGATATATGATATTTAATTGTAGAAGCGTATAGGCTCTATCATTAACCTAATTCAGAGCTGAAAATGTAGGGTATCTGAAACATTAACTTTATATATTCGAATAGTCATATAAGAGATAATATCCGACTTTTATGAGCTCTATGTATGAAATATTAATTTTATCGTGTTTGAAAATCAAAATCGAACCGAGTATTTTATTTATTCTAGAATCTATAATTTTTTTATTTATTACTTAATAATAATACAGTAGAATAATGCAGAGTAAGCGAGTAAGAAAAGATGGCGGCCTTATCGCTAAGAAGCGATCTCTTTCAGTCAACCAGCTTTGAGATACAAATTTAAGCGGGAACTACTAATAGATACAAATATACATAGATAGACATATGAACATATATAATCACTATCGACTCTAATTTTTAAATTTAATTTTCTCCCTTCAAAATTGTTTTACAATAATATACTTATACTTCGCATTATGAATGAATGGCGAAATAATACACAATATATATATATATATATATATATATATATATATATATATATATATATATATATATATATGGTAATTCGTAAATTATTAAAAGTAACAATCAATCTTTAACGAAGCGAAGGAAATATAATTTATTTATTAAATTTTCCTTAAAAAATTATAACGTGAAGGAATGTTTATTTAAAGTAAAAATGCGGATCCAATTTCTTTCCTTTATTGGTCGTAATCTCTGACATTGTTAATTTATTTTAATAGGTGTACACGCAGATATGGGTTCAGTGTTTAGTTTGGGTTTATATATCATTATCAAAAGTGGTTATTGTATCTAATGCATAAAAGATAACAAAACAATGTGTGTTTACAAGCGTCACGTAAAAGGCACTAAACGACTTATATTGACACTCATCCTATATTGTTTTTGTTCATTAAATGGGACAGTGGCCCAGAAAAGTTTGAGAACCTCTGGCTGGCTGGCTGATTTGCTACTTAATCTATTATACCTTATTATTAATGAGTATGTTATTTTCGGTTTGTTTAGATGTGGCTTTTAGTTGATTGACATTCATGTAGCTTAAGTGGCTCTTAAGCTATCAAAGAAGATTGACGTCAATTTCAAATATGCAAGTAAAGGCGTGGCTTAGCTCATTAGTCTTTGTAACAAGGCTACAAGTATGCATTTAATATCGCGTAAGTGGACAGCTATTAGCTATCCATTATAGTTATGGAAACCTAGCCTTCTGCAAACTAAAAAAAAACTACAAGTTTGTTCTGACCTAAATAGAAGCGGGCATATTGTTTGCTTGTTTTTTTTTCTATTTATTGTGAAAACAATTCGAATTTATACGTTACTCCAAACCACGGTTTTCAATACCTATGTAAGCCAAATTTAAAGCTTTTTATATTCACATTTTATCGCCAAGTTTTATTTAATTTCTTTTTTGTTTTTATTTGATACGGCACTTGGTCGGCAATCGTGTTTGATAATTCAAATAGGCCAACCTTCAATCGTTACACAATTCAGTTTAATTAACACACATCATTGAAAAAAAGTCCTTTCAAATTAATAACTGCAACGCATTTAAAATTTCCTTAATTGGACTTTTTCAGCTCTTTTGAATACGCTCTAACGAGACCATATAAAACAAAGTTTCACAAATTTTCAGCTACTCATTTGCAAAAGACTTGTCTTATTCAAATAAAAAAATATAGTTTAGTAACTTAAACGGAATACATTAATGTCGTTCTTTCGTATACCTTTATTCATTTTAATATTTTAGCTAACCTCAAACGTTTTGTATATGTATACATACCTATATGTACATATTTATTTATGTAGGTGACCTAGATCATTGAAATAAATAAAATAGTTTCTATTAAATTATAAATTAGTTTAAGCTTATTTAAATATCCTTGTCATTTTCTCTGTTTAATCAAATATTTGATAGTGTAAATAAATTAACAGTTTTAGCGATCTTTTTTCGTATTTATTTATTTATTTAGTTATAATAAAATTAGACAAAAGTATAAAAGATATTGCGGTTAATTTATTTTAAAGGCAGTTTACTATGTCCAGCCAGAGTGTAATCACCTTTTCGTATTATATGCTTCTCTCCCCGGAGATTATAGTCGCGCTAACGGCACACGATCAGCCAAGTTAGATAAGCCAACGAGTAATGCGAGTCGCAGCGACGCAAATGCTACGAGTAGTTTGTAAAACCTAGGGTATTGTTATAGCTGTGAGAGTAGGTAGATCTCTTTGGTAATTGTGTTGTAACGTCATTGTAAATCAAATAAAATGAGTAAAGACTAAAAGTACATACAATATAATTAACATGTTTTTATAAAAAAAAAGCCACATGAGATGAAGGATACCGGCCGTTCTGTAGGGAGACATGTGTGAACGTCAAAAACCTGAGTTGATCGGGGTTGATCTATAATAATATAAAAAGCCACTGTCCTGGTAGAAGCAATTTATTTCAAGCCCTGGAAATTTTCCACTGAAATAGTATAAATTCGACCGCTACGAATGATAATACACACGTCGCCGGTAACAAACAATATATCACATATGTTTTGTTTTGTTTCTAAAAATAATTACCACAAGAAATTCTTGTTTGAACTCATTTGTCTTTATTCCATATGTGTGTAACACGATAATTGTAATAAAAGAATCTAATATTAGCAACGCCTTAATTAATAAGCTTTAATAAGCTGTACAATATATATTTACATAATTACAAACGTTTTGTGAAATCAACAAAATATGATCTTAAATTGTTAATTATTTTCCATTCTCTTCCAACATAATTAAGATATTAATTATTTGTTATCAAGCTTCTAATTTTAGTCATTATTTACCTGCGAACTACAAAAAGTAATGAGAATTGTTTTAATTAAATACTTCATTTTAATTAAATATCTTAACTGCTGATTCGCGCCTAGTAACCAAATTCACAAAAATAAATCCCGTTTTTTGCAGAATTTCTTTCAGTAGTGGGATTACTTAACAACTAAATCAACAGAATCTTTAATCTTAAAGCTTAAATCTACCTCTAAAATTTAAAATGAGCATAATTATACATATTAAAACAATTAATACAGTTTCATAAACTAACCTCTACTCAGTGAATCTATTCTAGTTTCTGAATACGAGCCTAAGTATGCATATATCCAACAAAAAGCGAATAGGAACAACTTTGTAAAGTTACGGACTTCAAGAACTGAGTACGAAATGACGAGATAATACATCACAGCTGTCTGTGAACAGAACTTTATATTAAAGTTTTGAATCTTATTCTGTTTCGATAAGACTATGTTTCGAATTTTAAAATGTGCCTAGCCACATTATGTGTCTTGTGCTTTTATACAGAGTAGCCTAACCTATCGGTTAAGTTTACTACTATTATACTATCCATAACCATGTCCAAAGTCAATGTTTATAATATAGAACAGACAAGAGAATCCCAAAATAGTGCTACGACTTTCAATCGCAATAGGAACCCTACCAATCTGAACGGTGCACATTCGTCATCGTGTAGTCTACATCAGGGATCGGCAGACCGCGGCTCTTGCCATAGGATTATCTGGCTCTTCTTACAACTCACTGAAGCAAATTAGACTTTTATTATAGTATATAATAAAGTTCATGTTGCAGCTCTCTGAAGGCATGGGAAAATCTATAAACTTGATATTCGGCTCATCTGATTGATAAATCTGCCGACCCTTGGTCTACACCAATCAACGGTACACGATCTTTGATCGGGAATAAACAATTTTGTACAGAATACGCCTTCAAAATTTATTTACTATACTTCAATAAATCTCAGTTACAAAATAAATTACACGTGTCATCCGCAAAATGTTCACTATGCGGCAAAAGCGTAATACGAGTTTTTGTACCATAGTAGTTAAAATTTACGGCTTTTGCAATAGTATAAAACTCGTACTCATGGGCTAAATTTTCCTGTAAATTTATTATTGCTCTAGGCATTTAAACATTGAGAAACATTTTTAGCATTGAGAAAAGAGAAGTACTTAAATGTTATTAATTCTATCATAAGAAATCATTCGTTATTTGTATCGAGTTTTAAGATGAATTAATTTGTTCATTGGGTTAAATCGATTAGATTCTGTACATTCATATTTTACATTTCGAAGTTTTAAAAAGAATCGTTATTAAATTTAATTATGGAACGAAAAAGATCGAAAATCCGAATTCTAATATTCGAAATTCGTGGAAAAAAAATTTGAGAAGATAAAAGAAGACGTGAACGTGTACGTGAACATTCTTTCATACTTTATCCAATAATTTTAAACTAAACAATGAAATAATAATTTGTAGTCAATCAATTTATCTCGAAATAGAGCTACGCCGTAAAAGTTTTAGGTCTTGTCAGCGCCTTAAATTTCTAATCTAGTTCATGTAATCGTCACAGGTCGTTCAGGAGTACGAACGCGCTGTCATCTTTCGACTTGGACGCTTGCTATCCGGAGGTGCCAAGGGGCCAGGTACCTAATGAGTTTTAATGATAGAATACGTGATTTTTCCTAATAGGTAAATGTGGGGGAATCTAATCAGCTGAAATAAATTATCTTGATTACACGCACAAAGATCTAAAACTGTTATCACGTTTAGATTATTGCCTTCGTGATATTTTTTACAATTTAAATGTAAATTGTATATTGAACCTATGTTTCAGGGATATTCTTCATACTTCCCTGCATCGACTCATATGCGCGAGTGGATCTGCGTACTCGTACTTACGACGTACCACCTCAAGAGGTCAGCTTTTCCACTTTATTATTTATCACATCTTTATAAACAAAATTCACGGAAAGGAAAATTGTTACGCGTGTATTTTTTATATTGCCTTTTAATATTAATTGTTTGGTTAAAGCCAAAAAAAATATTTCAGTAGATTAATTGTTCTTTATTAACTTTGATCATTGCAATAATAAACTTAATAAGTGTAATGGATACGATTAATTCAATAAAACCATTACTCATCTTTGTTTATAAATATGAATCTATGACTAACAGCTCATAATATCTTCTTTATAATACTCGCATATAGTATATAAAACAGATACTGTCATAGGCGGACTAATGGAAGTTAGGAGCCAGCCATATCACACCAATATCTTCAAACGTGGAGTGATAGTCGTCACGTCTTTGTGGTAACGGTCGCCTCTACTTATGAACCAAACTTAACATCAGATCGGATTATTCAAAACAAATAACTGTCGAAAATTATTTTTTAATTTCTAATATGAGTTCAATCTAATACGAATAAGTTAGTATATGTAGTATTAGTAAAGTTATTTAACAATTACAAACCTTGATTTTAAATTATTCGCGAAATCAGTACAGAAAAATACCAATAAAAACTACTTAAGTATGTAAGTCCCCACAAATTGGAAAATTCCATCAAAATCTACGTTATACATCTATCATGTGATTAAATTTATATTTTGTTATTATATTTTTCCAATATTTATTTCAACATTAGATTACTAAGAAGAAAAAATTAAGAAACCTGTTTATTTCATTTTATATATTTAGAGATAAATTAGAAGTAGTATTAAAAAAATATATTTTATTGAACTGAGCCTAACAACATATAATGTCTATAATTATCAGTAAACCGTTTGCCCTTGGGTTTAATACAAGGACTTTATATTTTTCCTTTTACTTTAAATGATTAACGTTATTTACTTGTATTTTATATGAAATAGAACATTATTCAGCCATTTAATATTATCACTAACAAGCCTCTATTCAATATCTAATTTGTTTAGGGATTCTTAATTTGTTGACGTATGTTAACCTGATAATCTATTCATAATAATAAAAGGAACTCTAATATATACCATGTATATATATATATGTATGTATACTAATACTACACTTGTGCGTCTAATTTTTGTAACGAAATAGAAACACGCTGGGATAGAGGCATGGGCGTAGCCAGCCATGGGCTCAGGGTGGGGCAGCAGTCTAAAATAATATGCAACCAGCAAACTATACCCACGGTCTTACCCCGCTTAATTTTTTTGTGTTGACTAACGACTGTCTAGTGTGAACTTTCTTACGGATATTAAGTATTGTAGTTAGTACCTAGATAATTAAGTTTTTTTAGGTTTGATTAGGTACTGTATAGGTCAGAGCCAGGGTGGGGCAAGTGCCCCACCCTGCCCCACCTTGGCTACGCCCATGGATAGAGGAAGTTACACATACTTTTTATTTATTTTAATTGTACTTTATAAATACTTTATAGTGTAATTTAAATAAAATATAGATGTTTAAGTAATATCTTGTTTCAGGTCTTAACCAAAGATTCAGTTACCGTATCCGTAGACGCAGTGGTATACTACCGTGTCCATAACGCTACAATATCTATCGCTAATGTGGAGAATGCACATCACTCCACCCGACTCCTCGCCCAGACTACTCTGCGTAATACAATGGGGACCCGTCCCTTGCATGAGATTCTAAGCGAGAGGGAGACTATATCCGGTAATATGCAACTGTCTTTGGATGAGGCCACAGAAGCATGGGGCATAAAGGTGGAACGTGTGGAGATGTAAGAACTATTGTAATAATAATTAAGTTCGTTCTACATTAATTCAAAGTGGAGTCGGTATTTGTCCCTAAAAAAATATATTAACAAAACTTTTAATAATTGATCCATGAATAATTAATAGAAGTTGTAATGGACACGTGTGAAGGAAGCCTTAACTAAATAAAATATGAACCAAATGCGTCAAGACTTTTGTTAAAAATTTATCAAACTTGTTTACTCTAATATCGATTTTTAGTTGTAGGTACTGTGACCTCTTGTATTGACAAATATTAATAGACATAAAACTAGTCAAATATTCTAACTGAATTTAACCAACTTCTTAATCGAAATTTGATTGACGACTTTGATAAATGTTTTACTTTATTATTAAAGCTACTGCAATGTTGTATTGTATATAAAACCTTTAAATAACATAACCTATTAAACGTTATATTATTGATTATTGACAATACCAGAAGGTCTATTGTAGACTTAATTTAAATATGGAAAACCAACTTACTCCATATAATTATAATATGATGACCTCAAGTAACAAACACACCTTATCCTATGACCCTGACACCTCGGCCTTCAGGAAATAGAAACATAAACTCAAATATATTACAAATATGAGATTATAAATAGAATTTCCTATGAGTGTTATATAATACGTTAGACTTGTTGTTGTCCTGCTAGCCATAGCATTGGGTATCCCAATCCATATTAGGTTAGGCCATCGTATGTGTACCAATAAGAATTGATTATTTATTTATTTCTTCGAGGGAAAGCTACTAGTTAACTAATTTCATGAGTACGGCGACTATCCGGGATGAAATACACTCAAATAAGGGAGGCCTGCGAATATCGTCATTATCAGCCTGAATAAAGCATAAGTTTTATTGATTTGTAACTAATAGATATGATTCGTGTAAAACTCAGCAAATAAATAAGTCTTTGCATTTAAAGAAAACTTAGATTTCACATCAATATAATAAATACATCCTTGTATTATTACAATTATATATTGATTAATTAATAAGGAGTAGCTGTAATAAGTAAGTAGCTTATTATACATAACAATATAATACTGTTACTTGTTTAAAGCATGTGTAATTAAAGTTAACATTAGATGTTATTTCCTCAAAACAGTAAGGACGTTCGTCTGCCGGTGCAGTTGCAGCGCGCCATGGCCGCGGAGGCTGAAGCAGCTAGGGAGGCGCGCGCCAAGGTAATCGCTGCCGAAGGCGAACAGAAAGCCTCCCGTGCACTCCGTGAAGCATCTGAGGTTATTGGCGACAGTCCGGCTGCTCTGCAACTGCGTTACCTGCAGGTGTGTTTTTCATTGTAAAATAGTCTGTCACCATATTAATAACTATTTCAAGAAACAAATATTAGAAATAATCATGGATGTGGAGTCTACTAATGATACCCAATACCTCATTTTCGGCTCCAAACGTTGAACTAATTCACCTGGTATAGTTTGCTTAATAGAATTGATTCTTAAGTTTATTTAGATGACAGATATACGGTTTCTGTATTATAAATATAAACCGTATTTTATTACTGAAGTTCAATGATTACAATTTCTCAATAAATAATTTAAATATACAACATTTTAACAAATAATTGAATGAGATAATAGTAACAGTCAATTAAATACTGTCATGATGTCATACGTACTAAAACCTATTTACTACTGTTTTAAAAGAGTTCATGTCATTGTTTACGTTATGGTGTGTTAAAACCGACAATATATTGTAACATTGGCTTCACAAATGCAAACATTTTATTTGTATCGTTATTATAAGTCAGTATTAGGTCTGAAATTGTTTCGTTATAATATTGTAGTATTTTGTTTCAGACCCTGAACACTATATCCGCAGAGAAAAACTCTACCATCGTTTTTCCGTTGCCGATAGATCTCCTCACGTATTTTATTAAAGCAAAGGAGTAGTTGCTTAATATATATTTAACCATATAATTAAAATTGTAACTGTAGTGAAAATTATAAATGTTGTATGGGTGAGTATACGATATTTTAGATTTATGTGTAGACATATTTATTCAATATTATGTAGATTTTATATAAAAAATGAAAATCGAGAGTATATATGTAACTAACTCCTATTTAATTTTATTATACATACATTCAAATGAGAGCCAACAGGATTAATATAAGAAATAAACTGTCAAACTAATACAAGTATCGTGATTAATCAATTCAATTTAGCTTCATAAATATTTTCTTTATTTCATTTTAAAACTTTGATCAAGACAAAAGGAGGCCAAATAAAAATAGATTAAATTTTATATGAAATATTTTGACCACCTATAATGAATAAGTAAAAATTGATGACTGTGTTCCATTTTAACATCCAATACAACTTGCATAACATTCTTGAAACAATGTGATAAAATAAAATAAACAAAAATATTTGAAGCTAAATTCCATTGATTGCGGAGGAGGCGTTTAGATATAAGAAAATGTTTTATTCCTATGTGTCGATTAATAAAGTAGTAAATTTATTGGAGTTATATTTTTTATGTCTTAAATATTTGAGCCATTTTAAACATAAAAAATATAGTAATTTTAAGATATATTTAATCACATGTTTAATTAGATGTTTTAGTACTTAATGTTATATGTATAAAGGGAGATAAAATAAAGAAGTACATTTTGCTATGCTCCTTTTAAACAAATAACATTTTTAAATATAGTCTTTGTCTTTAAATGTTCTAATTGTAGTAAAAATGAAAAATGTAGTAAACATTCATATTTATATAATTAAGATTATTAAGTATCTTGTTGTCGTAGAATTGTTGTGTACCTAATTATTAAAAAGTAAAGTAGAAAGTAGGAAAAGTCGGTGTTAAATTCAATTTTAATCAATTGTATTGTATTGTATTGTATTGTAAGTGTGGATGATGTAATAGATTTGTATTAATATTTTATTGAAATTATTGTCGCATTGATATATAACTATTTTGCTTTTTTATTATATATTTATCCAGTTTATTATTGTCATGTTGATGTATAACCAATTTGTTTGTCTATTAAATATATATTATATTAATTATTAACTCTGTAGTCACTTTATATTTAATAAAATATTTATTGGTGTTAGCATAATTATTGTTTTATTTATATAATAATTATCCCTTCCCCATCTTTGAATGTGCCTTCAGTCTTTAAAATTGTTAATATTGTGGGATCAGCTTTCATTTGCCCAGATGTGACAAAAATAGTCGACATTGTTAGTATAGGCCAGGGGTGGAATACCGCATCCTCATGTCAAAATTTTTACATCTGCTGCAACTCTAGTATGCACACATTTCTGTGGAGCAGCAATTGTGTCTACCCATAAAGTGCTCTCTGAGTGTGATCATTTTCACAAAGTGTGGCACACAGTGGTTGGGAATCAAAGGGTGGTTTTTACCCCTTTAATAATCACATATCTCACATCTTAAACATCTCATTATTCGCTTTTTAAATGTGTTAATTAAATTATTACCTTATTAATTCCTAATAGATAGAAGATACATTACCTGCATCTGCAATTTAGCAGATATTTCTTGCAATTTTCTTCTTCTCCCGCATTCTTTAATCCTTTCAAGTTCCTCAGCCTCCAAATATATACTAAAGCCTGACTCTCACTATTTGTTATATTATATTTTAACCACGAAAAACAAATCTACTACTTTTACAACTAATAACCAAATACATTCTTTTATTAAACTACTTTATAACATTTAATATTCAGATAACAGTCCATGAAGAAATTTATAACATAAATTCTATTTGAAACTCAAAAAGACACCAAGTAACTTTATTAATAATGACATTTGTTGTGGCGAAGGATCGCTGGTTCCGGATTTTTGATGTTGTATTTAGGCCGTTTCATTAAGAGGTTAGGCTGAAGGACCAGCAGGTCTGAGAACAGACAGAATTATCTTAGCAAAACATAAGCACTGATCAGGCCAGCAATGCCCTATTCGGAAGTAGAAGACATGCAACTTGTTGAGCTCGATCGAAATACACCCTGGTCCAGCAGAAGCTTCCAGCACTTGATGTCACTTTGATATTGACAGCGGCGCGGAACTAATAAATTATATAGCGGTGCGGTGGTTTATAATAAAGAAAATGAGAATAAAGCGATGCGAAAAACTATAGCAGCGCAGACCCGATGCGAACGACACGCACGGTGGTCAGAAAATCAAGGTCGTTAACCATTTTTTTTTTGTCACGAAATTAAAAAATAAATAAAATTGGTATCTTTCTAGTATACCTCTCTTTGGTTAGTAATTAAGTGTGGTCTATATGGGTAGAACCATGTGGGAGGAAAAACATATTTTGTTTTTTTTTTGTATGGGAGAAAATACATTAAGTATATTTATTTGAAATTAAATGAAACTGGAATTAAATGGAGCTATTGCCATCATACACGGTGAAGATGTCACACAGATGCACCTTTAGGCATCTATTCGCGTGTAACAAACCATTGAAATTTTGAAATTCCGTTAAGTATACACAACAACAATAATAATAAATGAACACAAAAAAAAATTAAATGTATTTGCAAATAAAACTTAAACATTGAAAATAAATTAAATTGTAACACTACAACAATTTTAAAATGGCAACACTGTTTTTCCGTTAACGAGCGGGGTCGACCAACTCGGTTTGGTTGTTTGATGGTTTTCTTTGAATGTGTGTTAATTGTTTTTACCATGTATAATATTAACATGCTTGTTAATGTCTATTTAATAAAATAATTTTTATTTAATAAAATAATTGTTTTACAAAATTCTGTTTTATATTTAATTTTTTTAATGAAATATATTTAATATTTTTCTCCTGGTATGTTTTTTTCGCACACAAAAAACTTACCCCTACTTCCAGGACAATAGACAAGAGCAGTTAGTGCGAAAAACAAAAGAACAAAACAAAAGAAAACGTGGCGGCCATTTGCAATTTTGTTTTGTTTGCGTGTACGCGTGGCATGTGTAATAATTGTAAAAAAAATAGTAAATAATACTCTTATATGAATTAATATTGATATTATTGTGCTTCACGTTAACTTTTTTTCTTTTTAATATTGATATTATTGTGCTTCACGTTAACTTTTTTTCTTTTATAAATAGACAATCGTTCACACACATACCACAAATACGGTGTGCTTTGAAAATAACACGTTTTTCAAATGTAAGTTATTTGTTTATATTTTAATTTGTTTTCAGTAGAATGTGTAAGTTTTCATTGTTAAGATAACACAAATAATATAGTAGTATTTTCATTGGTACATACATTACAATATAATTATATATTTGTAGCTAAAAATTTAAAAATCGAATGTTATGTGTGCTAAAAATGGCGGCGAAGGACGACGGCCATTTTGTTTTGTTTGCGTGTACGCGTGACATGTATAATAATTTCAAAATATATAGTAGTTAATACTTTTATATGAATTAATATTGATATTTTTGTGCTCCACGTTAACTTTTTCTCTATTATAAATAGACAATCGTGAACGATTACACATACCACAAACACAGTCAAAACACATTTGAAAATAACACGTTTTTTAATTGTAAGTTATTTGTTAATATTTTCATTTGTTTTGAGAAGAATGTATGAGTTTTAATTGTTAACATAACTCAAATAAAATAGTAGTATTCTCATCGGTACATATATTACCATTTAGTTATATATTTGTAGCTAAAAATTTAAAACTAAATATGATGTGTGCTAAAAATGCGAAGAAGCGGCCATTTTGTGTTTGTTTCGTTTTTCTCGTTCTTGAACTTGAACAATAAATTCATAAAGGGGAAAAGTTTGCGCAGTGCTCTACCATGCAAAGTAATCCACATTTTATTTTTCGTCAAAAATAAAAATATCGATTGCCAATATTTCAGAGAAAAACGATATTGAGCCAAGAAAATGCCTGCGCTCACCTGCGGACCACATTGAAAAATTATTTTACCATTAGAATCCTACATTATCCTTGATGAACATAAGCTATAGAATATTTTCAAAAACGTTAGGGATCCTTATGAAAACTTCATTAATATAACCCAAAGTGTGAAAAGAAAACATTACATGTATATTGCCTACGCTGCGGAAGTTATTGACAATAGAGCAAAGTGATGTGCTACAGTGTTATTGAGGACATCATTATCTACAAAAAAGTCAGCAACGCCATATGTCTAATGCCGCGTCTCCTGCTCCTATGTTTTCCAAACATTAGACAAAAACATCGAAACATTGGGGCGTGGCCGTATACATTTTTGTATTCATAGACAATGTTTTTTGTTTTCCGTGGTCGACGGAAAACAAAAACATTGTGTAGGCCACGCCCCAATGTTTGATGTTTTTGTCTAATGTTTGGAAGACAGAGGAGCAGGAGACGTGGCTTAACTATTACAGTTATGTCACAACTTCTACTTTTTCATGTTAAAATATGCAATAATACGCAGTAATTATTCGTACCAAATAAATCCTGCTTATTCAAGGCTATATCAATACCTGTAAATTACTTTTTGAATTATAGCATCCCCAAGTTCCATACAATAGTAATTTAAGTAGCATTTTGGACAATTCGATGTCTATGCCTAATGCCGCGTCTCCTGCTCCTATGTTTTCCAAACATTAGACAAAAACATCGAAACATTGGGGCGTGGCCGTATACATTTTTGTATTCATAGACAATGTTTTTTGTTTTCCGTGGTCGACGGAAAACAAAAACATTGTGTAGGCCACGCCCCAATGTTTGATGTTTTTGTCTAATGTTTGGAAGACAGAGGAGCAGGAGACGTGGCTTAATTTTGACGGTCAAACGTGGTGTCAATTTTTCAATTGTTTTTTTAAGAAATATTACGTTTTATTTTAAGTTCACATTGTAATTCATAACTAATTCAATGAATATAAAAGCGAAAGTTCTCTCGAAATCCGCTTGACATACAAAGATGAAATTTGACAGAGACGTAATTAGTAGATTTTGCCTAGGCGTGTGGAAGGCATTTTCTGTTGACTGAAATATGAAACATCATTAAACTTTATAGTACTTTATATTTTCATTATTACACGTGGGCAACATAGTGATCTATCAACGCACAGCCTAAACCACTGGACGGATCGGGCTGAAATTTGGCATGCAGGTAGATGTTATGACGTAGGCATCCGCTAAGAAAGGATTTTGATCAATTCCACCCCTAAGGGGATAAAATAGGGGATGAAAGTTTGTATAAATCTTATTAGATTTTCGACGGATTGAACTGAAATTAAAGATTGGAGTTACTGTGATGAAGACGTTTTTACACACGCTAAACAAAAATAAAGCCGCAAAAACTATACCTAATTAATAATAATACTTCTTAACGGGAGCGAAGCCGCGGGCAACAGCTAGTCTTTTATAAAAGTATCTAGCTCCAGGAGAGCCGGATTTCACAAAATCACTAATTTAAATTAATTACTCAAATTTACAAACGTAGACACGTTCCCAAAAAATAAAAATAAAAATCGTCGAATACGTATATCTTTTTTTCGATATTGAATCAGAAAAATGTTTAAGCTGAATCAAAAATATGTTTGTCAATTTATTTTCCCAATCTTTCACCTTTAAATCTCAGTATTTCTATTATTTTATAGTGACTTTTTAAAATTACAGTTACGACAACGTAAATGCGCACAAGTGATATCTGTGAGCCATCGGGTATTGTTTAGTCTTTTGCAAACTACGCCAGCCCATCGTTCATCAGATACTATGTCTATGGATGTCAATGTAGATATAGAATCATGTGATGAGGTTAGTTTTTTTAGATTTTTAAATCTTTCATCTAGTTTTTTTTTTAATTTGTGGTATGTTTGGATAAATCGTCTTTGTAACAGTACATTAAATATGTATTTAAATTTAACAATTATATTGTACTTTTGCAGACTACGCCAGTCCATCGTCCATCGGATACTACATCTAGGGATAAAAATATTAAGGGACATGTGAAGGTTAGTTTATTTTTATACCCTTCATGTAGTTTTTTTAAATTTTGTGGTATGTTTGGAAAATTCGACTTTGTAACAGTACATTAAGTATGTAAAATTAATAATTATATTGGACTTTTGCAGACTACGCCAGCCCATCGTCCAGCGGATACTATATCTACAGATAAAAATATTAAAGGACATGCTAAGGTTAGTTTATTTTTATATCGTTCATCTAGTTTTTCATTTTGTGGTATGTTTGGATAATTTGCCTTCGTAACAGTACATTAAGTATGTAAAATTAATAATTATATTGTAATTTTGCAGACTACGCCAGCCCATCGTTTATCGGATACTATGTATAAGGATGTCGATGTAGATATAGAATCATGTGATGAGTTATTTTATTCTATGGTATGTTTGGATATGAATTCGTCTTTGTAACTACATTAAGTATGTGAAATTAATAATTATATTGGACTTTTGCAGATTACACCAATCCGTCGTCTATCGGATACTATGTCTATGGATGTCAATGTAGATATAGAATCATGTGATGAGGTTAGTTTATTTTTAAATCTTTCATTTAGTTTTTTTTAAATTTGTGGTATGTTTGGATAAATCGTCTTTGTAACAGTACATTAAATATGTATTTAAATTTAACAATTATATTGTACTTTTGCAGACTACGCCAGTCCATCGTCCATCGGATACTACATCTAGGGATAAAAATATTAAGGGACATGTGAAGGTTAGTTTATTTTTATACCCTTCATCTAGTTTTTTTTTATTTTGTGGTATGTTTGGAAAATTCGACTTTGTAACAGTACGTTAAGTATGTAAAATTAATAATTATATTGGACTTTTGCAGACTACGCCAGCCCATCGTCCATCGGATACTATATCTACAGATAAAAATATTAAAGGACATGCTAAGGTTAGTTTATTTTTATATCGTTCATCTAGTTTTTCATTTTGTGGTATGTTTGGATAATTTGCCTTCGTAACAGTACATTAAATATGTATTTAAATTTAACAATTATATTGGACTTTTGCAGACTACGCCAGTCCATCGTCCATCGGATACTACATCTATGGATAAAAATATTAAAGGACATGTTAAGGTTAGTTTATTTTTATATCCTTTATCTAGTTTTTTATTTTGTGGTATATTTGGATAATTTGCCTTCGTAACAGTACATTAAATATGTATTTAAATTTAACAATTATATTGAACTTTTGCAGACTACGCCAGTCCATCGTCCATCGGATACTACATCTATGGATAAAAATATTAAAGGACATGCTAAGGTTAGTTTATTTTTATATCGTTTATCTAGTTTTTTATTTTTATGGTATGTTTGGATAATTCGTCTTTGTAACAGTACATTAAGTATGTGAAATTAATAATTATATTGTACTTTTGCAAAACTAAATTAGGCCACAAAACCGTGGCACTTCGAATACACCTATATTCGTTTTTTAAAAATTATATTACAAATACTTTAAGGCCCGTATTCAGACACGACGCTCAAGCATACATTCACTGATTAGTTCAGAACTTCAAATGTCACTCAGAGTACAAAACAAAATAGACAATCACACGCTTGAAAAATTGTTGGTGTGGTTTTTGACCAATGATAATAATAACTCATTGCAACTGTTTTCTGTCAGTCTGCTCATTATGTTCTGTTACAAGCGTTTATGAGAAATCGTTTCAATCATTACTTTTAAATATATATATATATATATATATATAAATATCTGAGAGAGAAAAATGGTATTTAATGTTTAAATTAATTAATAATTTTATGTAAAATATTGCTATTTTATTTTGATTAATTTCTAATGGTTGCCGCATAAAATTTATTACTGCATAAAGTGGAATAAAATGCCCTGGTTTTGGCCACTTTAATCAACGGGACTATTTTTTTAAGAACACTAGAATTCTCAAGGCGCAACCAGAACTTCGCTGAGTTTTTTTTAAATAGCAGCCCAAATAAAATATAAATACAGTTATTATAACATATCATATAACAATTTTATAGAATTTGAAACGATAAAAAACGAAAACAATTTTTGCATTAATAATGTTTTCCCCCCCTTTACAGGTGGGCGTTAGTTCTATACCATTCTCGAGGTCACCTGAAAAGGAAATACCAAATTCTTTCGGTAAGTATGATTATATATTATCACATTATGCTAAAGTCAAATGTTACTTTTAACAGTTTTAAAGCAACTTATGTGGATTGCGATATTCGAAAGTAGTTTTTTGCGTTTCTATAGATCTACTAACCAATATGGGCATATTACCGAGAGTTTTTGATGAAGTTGATGAGTTTAGAGGTTAATTACCCATCTCTTGAAAAAAATATCTTCAGTAAAATTGCAACTTCGTAGACATTTTTATATCTCACTAGCTTTTGCCAGCTGCTTCGCTCGCGTTAAAAAGTATTATTATTAATTAGGTATAGTTTTTGCGGCTTTACTTGCGTTTAGCGTGTGTTAAGTAGTTATCACCATTCCTGTCGTGGGTCATAATTGAAAACTTGCTCCAGTCATTATCCACATATCTGACAATTGATAGGTTCAAACTAATACATCTTATCTTTAATTTCAATTCAATCAGTCGAAAATCTAAGAAGATTTATACAAACTTTCATCCCCTATTTTATCCCATTGGGGGTAGAATTGATCAAAATCCTTTCTTAGCGGATGCCTACGTCATAACATCTACCTGCATGCCAAATTTCAGCCCGATCCGTCCAGTGGTTTGGGCTGTGCGTTGATAGATCACTATGTCAGTCAGTCACCTTTGAGTTATATATATTTAGAGATATCTCAGATTCATTGTCTGTTATGTTTAAAATAGGCATAAAAGTAAAAATTATAAGAACAATAATGAATTTTAAAATCATCAAACACGTGCGGGGAATAGAGGGATAGAGATGGAATTATCGTATCAAATGTTTAGTGTTTCATTTCCTTGAAAATATTAATTTTAGTATTTTTTTTCAAGTAATATTTTGTTTGTTTCAGAAGGGGTATGGGTGTTCCCGAATTTAAACAACTTTATGTAAGTATTTTTGATTAAGTACCTACCTTATTCAAATGATTGATGTAATGAATGAGTATTACCTATTGACATTGGTATTAACTCTGGTTAGTTGTTTCAGGCGTTACTTTGCGGAAATCCATATTAAAGCAAATTAATTAAAATTATTTTGCTTATAATTCCCGCTACAACATTCAGTAATTTGTCTCGACGCGTTTCACCACTTCACGTATCCTGATGATGCCACGTGAAGTGGTGAAACGCGTCGAGACAAATTACTGAATGTTGTAGCGGGAATTATAAGCAAAATAATTTTAATTAATTTCCATTAACTCTGGTGTTTTAAAGATCTTATTCTAGTTTCAAAATTTGTAATAAAAATTCTCATACCAAAACTAAATTCGGGAACTTTTAAAGCTACTTCTATAACCATAAATAAACAATATTTGGGAATAATGAGAGTTATGTATGAAATTTATATCTAATGAACTATTGAATAAATGGTGGAAAATACCGTATATTTTATAAACTTAATATTTACTAGTAATTGGGGTTAAAAAAAACTATTATATCATTATAATTCGTGGTTCTGATTAAAACATTATTATTAACTACAACAAAGATATTAATTTTCGCTATTGATATCATTGTCTAATATGAATATCAGTTATGACTCGGATCTATTTTGTCAAAACTATTCCTTTTGAAAATCTTGAGAAAAGTCCGAAAAATAGCACATGTGTTATTTCATTTAAAAGTGTTACGATGACTTAGACAGTTGGCCTTCTTAATTGAAACAAACTTTATACTTTAACATAATAATTTATTAATAAATAAACTTAACTAAACAGACTGTGACTTTAACTCTCGCCTCCCTGTTTCCTGGAATCGAAAGACACGTAACTTACGTCACTCGCAGACCAATTCGGACACGCGCAGCCAATGCGACGCGATGGCAGTGCATATATTATTTTATGATATTTTGTAGGACTTGTAAAATGTATTTATAATATACTAGCTGACCCGGCGGACTTTGTTCCACCTTAGAAGCAATAAATAAACAGATTTTGGATTTTTACTGAGGTTTAATAATTTCTGACAAAATTTATAATTATGAAATACGTTTTTGGTATATCACGTTTTATAATGACTTTTGTTGCATTATGAATAAAATATAAATGCAGTTTTAACATGAAAAGCTGTTTATTTTGGTTGAGGCTCCCGCTATTCAAGATCCTACTGTTGAGCGTTAGGAGACCCAGCTGATTTGTCTCCGTGTCCATCTGATAAGCTTTGTTGTGTGATTTGAGTTGATGCACCAGGTTGATAAGTCATCGTGCCCGGTAAAACATGATCATTGTCATCACCCCTACCTCGTTTTGATCCACGACTATAATAGGAATAATTCTTCGGCTTCTTGTTGTTACTCACAGTATCGTTTTTCGTTTCCAAACTGTTATCATTACGAATGACATCATTATCATCGTTGTTCTCATCGTTAGTTCCCTTCGCCTAAGTTGATCAGAGTGTTTCCGTTTGATTACTCCATTGTTCATTTCAACTTGATAGGAGTAAGGCCCGGTGCGTTTTGATGTAATCCCTGATATCTGCAGAGCCTTTCCCTATAGATTTGTTAACCCAGACCATGTCTCCAATCGAATATTCTGGCGGAATAGTTTCTTTAACTGATGGCCTGAGTTCCTGGAATAACCCAGCTCTTTCAAGATCTTCCTTAACGCTTGGCTTAAGAAGATCAAACGTAGTGCGCGTTTATCTTCCAAACAACATTTCACTTAATTGGTATCATTACCTTTGTTGGCGAATTTTTTTTATATTTACTGGATACGTTTGGTTGCTTTCATTGTCGCTAGATTCGCTAGACGTGTTGTGTCGTGCTAGGTGTCTCGTTCGAAACTATTTATGCATTGCTTTGCCGCTACTAATGCACACTTTTGAGAAGTGGTTGTTCTTCCCGCATAACCTACAGCGTTTACCTCTGGCTGGACATTCCTCTAAATTATCGTGATAGTCTCCAAGGGTGTTCCCAAATTCGCAATAACCGGCAAGGCGACGTAGTTGTAAAGAAAACTGGTAGATTGTTTCACCTTCTTCCCGATGTCTTTTTACAAAACACACTTTTTCCGAGAGTACGTACGTTTTCTTGCCATAATAATTGTTCAATACCATAATCCCAGTCTTCATTGTAGGGGTTGAAAACATCGAAGTTAAACTTGCCGATCGACATCGTTATTTGCATTATGAATAAAATATAAATGCAGTTTTAACATGAAAAGCTGTTTATTTTCAACCACAATGACATAAGTGACAATTGTATTTTAATTATGTAACAATTTTTATTCCCTTTGACGTATTATGTCACGCCACACGGGAACCCGGTCGAACGGGATAAAAAGTATCCTATCTCCGTCTCCTGGTTCTAAGCTATCTCCTCACCAATTTTCAGCCAAATCGGTTCAGCCGTTCTTGAGTTATAAATAGTGCCACTAACACGATTTTCCTTTATATCCAACGGGATAAAAAGTATCCTAAAGCCTTCCCCCGGCCCTAAGCTACCTCCCCACCAATTTTCAGCCAAATCGGTTCGGCCGTTCTCGAGTTATAATTAGTGTAACTAACACAACTTCCTTTTATATATATAGACTAGCTTTTTACCCGCGGCTTCGCTCGCATTTAAGTCATCAAATAAGTATCAGAGATCATTTCAATAGAAATGAATCAATATGATAACTATATTTTCTTGCTTGGCTTGGGATTTTCAATTTTAAAAAATGACTACATACAATGATGTTTAGGTTCCAATAGGTTCAGTTTTCGAATCTGAAATCTAGTTCTACTAACATTTTTTCTCCTTTTTTTTTGCGAATATTTTATACAAGATAATACTAAAATGACAAAAAGAACTAACTTTAATTTTAATCCTGTCCACTAGAATTTTTAAAAATATGTGAACATAAGAATACAAATTTACAACATAAATCTAAACTACACCTTTTTGTATCTGTAAACATTATTTCATAAATATTTTATTCTATTCAGGTATCACGGCGGAGTTGGCAAACTTAATACTTCTAACATTCGGGGTAAGTATTCAGCTAACGACCTAATTAACCAACTATACTATATATGTTTTTAGTTAGGAGCCTGCTTAGGACCACACTACGCCTGTTGTTAAGCTAGAATGCCATAAACAGCCATGACAATTGCTTGCAATATTAACTTCCGCTTGGGGAGATGAATGTGCTCCATTTAGACTGACAGGTCACACTTTTTCCGTTATGCCCGACTGCTTCCAAGCTAATCTTGGTGTATTGCTATTTGAAAAAACGATCTTGAGCTTTAATTAAATAACGGTCATGTTTAAGGTCGGATTAGCCAATGGAGATGCCCGGGGAAATATCCTTTTGAGTAATATATTTGCTCCAAAAATACTTTTCTAACACCAGGAATATGTGTTTTTTATAGGCTGCGAATCCATCAGTGGGCCACAAAATAATCCAGATACTTCATTTGAAAATGTGACTTTATATTACGGGTCGGACAATAATTCAGTAACAATACATTTTGAAAAAATAGTTGAATTAGTGAGAAAAACTTTTTATAAAGATATAATTGGGTTCTTCAGAACTGATAGTTTGCTGTATCCTGAATTAAAAGAACTGGTATATTTGGAAATTGACTCAACACATAGCAGTACTCTAGTCAACACTTCACGCTATCTACCAATGGATAACGATGATAGAATATTGTATAGGTCGCGTCGGCACGTAGTGAAGACTACATTTTTAGAATTAGACGCTTATGCCCTTATTATGCGTTGTGGTGATAAATTTACTATTTTATATCAAACTATGAATAAAGATTGCCCATTCATAACTGCAAAGGAGAACATTCAACCACGCAAACGAGATCAGTTAAATGATGTTTTTAATGTCCAACAATTGTTCACAAATTTGAAAATGCCCTCAATGCATTTAGTTGAGAACGATGCAGTTGAACAGGTCCGATCCAATATAACCCATAAATATAAACCCGATGAAGTAATGCCAACTGACCAGCCGCACTTGAAATATATCAAATCCGTAAAAATCAATAGGGCACGAAGAAAGCAGGATATTACAGTCACTCCTGAAATATCACCGGGCATGGCGACCTTGATTAATATATTTAGAGATTCGTTAATACACCATAAAAAATCAGACGATCCTTATGACTTCGAAAACGAAGTCTCAGATTCTTCTGTTTTGAGAGAAAACCGAAAACGTAAGTAATACTTTTGACTGCTTGTTTACTATAATAAGAAATGCGGAATGCCCAAATATTGCTATCTATGTTTCTATATCTTTTTTAATCTAATAGAGATAAATTTAGTCGATACTTTGTTATACGAGAAATTTTATATTTGCCTAATTTTTTAAACATTGTAATGGTCTAATTGCAATTAAGTAGTTAGTTGAATCCTAAATCGTTGCCAGTAGGTAAATGTTACAATACATTGAAACAAATAACATGTATAACAATTATATTTGTTGACTAAACGCGGAACGATATGGTATAGGTATATTGGTGTAAATAATAAGTAATTTCATATGAAAAGAAACAAAAGAAACGTACATAATTGTCTGTATGTGAAGTTATATCATAATTATACAATAGTTTTCGTTCGAAGTGATTACCAAGCCCAATAAAGAAGTTATTAAAAAGCTCTAAAAAATAGAAGTATACTATGTGATGCTATATGTAGGATGCTATAGCAGGACGTATTCTATAACACCCTTGAAGAAGAGTTTAACTCGATACGTATTATACATATTTCCTTATCACATTTTATATTATGTATATTACTTTCAGGCTCATCAGTTCCACGCGAAAAAAACTCGAAATCTGCAAAAAGGAAAAAATCTATGCGCTAAATTTAATACCTTAATGCCCGTATTCAGTGACTTTTTTAATTAATAATTTATGAATACCAATTCATATCTAGAAACGACGCTCGAGCATGGATTATAAGAGTTCAAACATTCCGAAATAAAATAGAGCATTCACTCACAGGGATCTTTGTCGACGTGTTTTTTGAGACTAACAATGATAATAATCTATTGCAACAACAAGTACATATATGCAAAATATGTTTAAAATAGTAATATATTTTGAATATGTAGGAAAACTTCTTATAGACTTGATAATTAAGACAAAATTATTGTTTCAAATTTTATATCAACTTTTTCTATTTGGGTAGTAAATAATAAATTCAAAATTAAATAAAAGAATATTTTAGAAATGCATATCAGTTTTTTATTGTTACAAGTATGTTAAAACACTCCAACAACCTCTTTTTTTATTTTGAATTGAAACTGCAACACAAGTTATTATGTTTTCTTTAAGAAAGCTTTTCTAAATGAAAAAGATAGTTGGTTCCTTTTCCTTCGCCTCCCCCTGGTTGCCTGGTTGACAATAGGCTATTACATGTATATGCCATGCATGCAGAAGCAAATTCATCTACTAAAACAACTAAACGTAACATAAGCAACTTATAATTAAACAACCTATTTTTTTTTTCTTATAATAACAAGTTTTATATTTATTGTATGATTGAATTTCAGGTTCTATCAAAATCAAAAATCTATATTTCGCATATGCCTTTTAAACCCTTGACTTTAAGACGAAAAGAAATCATAAAAAACTCTCCAATCAAAACCTGTACAATATAATGTTAATAGATGCATTCTTGCTTAACTTTTAACTAAGTATCTTAACAAAATTAAAACAATTATTAATATAAATAAAGCTAGTAAGTAACTAATAATACATGCATCCACACACCAACATACATATAATCTGTTACACTAGGTTGTCATCAACACAATAATTTATGTTATAGTAAGCCTTTTTAATGAGTATTCGTTTAACACAGTCAGTCAGTCTGCTACATCTTTGTTTAATAAAGATGTAGCAGAATTGTAAGTCGTCCAGGCAACACATTCGCACACTAGGCCTTCAAAGGATTTTCTAACTTTTGCCAGATAAGTAGGTAAAGGCAAGTTCCTCCCGTCTCGTTTCATGTATATGTGTTTCAGAATTCTTCCTCTTATTATACATATCATCTTCTTTTTTATTTTTTTATTTCAATCATCTTTTCTCCATCACTTATCTAGTCTATTCTTGGTGTTGGCCTACTTTTCTTATCTAAAATCTTCAGTTTATTGAAAAGGATTACCGCCGTAGTTAGTGTGTACTATGTGTATGTGAAATATTTCATTTTATCTACTTTGTAAAGGAAACTATGGAAGCCACATTCCAACTACCGCAGCCTACATATTGTAGGGGGATACTACTTTTCATCAGCCTCAAGTTGCAGATTGATGCTGCTTCTTACATGATCTGAGAAAAGCTTACCCCGTTTGTCACTGTGTCACGAGTGTCCTTAGCTTGTCTAACATGTTGCATGTTCTCTTTCTAGGTGTTGATTGTTGTAGATGCGTGCTATCTGTAATAAGAACAATTGTAGTGTAGACCATTTGTAGATCATTGAGATACAAATCTAGTGGGTTGGTTTTCAGTATACTGCACAACTAACCAAGTTGTTTTACTGTTTTCCTTTTACTTCATAGTGAATTTCATGTTAGAGTGTAGTTGCAGTCCTTGTTGATGACAGCAAAAATATGAATAACTTACCTTTTGCACATACTTGCTGTGGTTGCTCTAGCACTATTCAAATTTCTCCATGATTGTTACCTATAACTGCAGAAGTCGAGGATCCCGTTGCCATTCTACTAGTTCGTACATTTCAGAGGATAATGAGCTGCTTTACTTTTAAAATCTCGATACGATATTTTACCAGTCTGTCAACAAACTAAACCTCCCGATGATATTCGTAGGTTTTATTTCGTAAAATGCCTTTTATTAACATGTTTTATTAAATGACTTCTATTCTTTTGCCAATAATTGGATAAGACCCAACCAGAAATACAATTTCAACGCACACGTAAGTAATTCTGGAAGAGAAAACCTTTAATTTCTATACTTAAATGACTTTAGCTGTAAAAAGAAGATAATTCTGTAAATGTCGAGTATTAGGGACGAGGAACAGTGCAACAAAAAAATATAAAATTCTAATTTAAACGTAAACTTTCAGTCCAAAAAAACCTGCGCATTATATTAACAATTAATACAACTTTTTTGGGCTCGATTCCTTTGCCTACAAATGGAATGACAATATTATGCGAACTAAATTGTGCCGTCAGCTGTAGAAAATAGGGTTGAAAATTCGTATGATTATTTAAGACCATAGGCAACACTATAAACTTTTGTCTCTGGTGGGTACTATTTTAGCATTTATGAAGACGTTTATATAAACTTTAAGTCGTTAAACATTAAAATGTAGCTAGTTTAAATTACGTATATATAATATAAACCTTTGCAATACATTTAATATTACGTCTGCAATGATTAATATGCAACTGTTAAATATTTTAGTGAGTTAGAAGTTTTAAATTGAACGCATTCGCAGTCTTTATAAACCGTTACTTACAAGGAGCGGGGGCACAGCTGATGTGTCAAAGAGTGTCAAGTGAGCGTCTGAGTCGGCGTTGTTCGTTGCCGCCCGGTTTCGTGAGCATCGTACGTGAATAAGAATATTATTGTGAAGATTTCTACATTAATTAAACTGCTGGTTATTGCAAGATCCATATTTCTGATCTAATATAAGGTACGCTTATGTATTTTACATTTTATTTTACACGTAAATGTAGTTTAACTTTATTGTAAGTTTTGTGAAATTGCAAGTCGACTGTTTTGGTAGTGTTTATGCGAGTTATGCCGTGGTTTGTACAACTATTTATCTTATTATAAACACTGATTATATTATAATTAGTTAAAAAGATTGAATTGTAGGTTAGTTTGATGACGCGAATTGAAATTGCAACTTAATATGAGACGTCTAAAAAAGAAAACGCTGTGTATGTGCAAAAGAAAAGCTGTTAATATCTATTATGTTTAAAACACATTTGTTATAGTGATGTTTTATTGTGCTAGATAGCATAAGTGAGAGTTATTTGAGTTTTACAGTTATCCACTTCTTTTACTAGAATGCAAAATAGGCATTGATATCAATACACAACATAGTTTTCCCTCATGTCTATATATTTCATTAGCATGAAACAAATGCAAACTATAACTTAAAGTATAAACTTTATTGACAAAATGTAAACTACACAAAGTAAAATTAATATTTAACCAATAATATAAACCAATACAAACAATGATCTAAAATATAAAAACTGATCTGTCTCTGTATATTCTTTGAGTATTATTTGTGATTTGATTTAATAGTTTTGTGTTCAACATTTTTATTATAGTTATTATAAACAGTTCTTAACTGTTTTGTCATAAGAAGTTCACTCGACTTTTATTGATTGAAGCACATCATGCCACTCGGAGCCCCAATAACATATTTAGGATTTTAAAGTCCCATGGTACATTTGTCATCTTATGTGTGAAGTGATGTTCCTTTTAAGGATATTGTGGTAGTTTTAAATGCTTTTTTTGCCGAAACCACATCCTATCTTGGAAACCAGTAAGTTTTACAAAAGGATGCAGCTAAAATAAGAATCAGTTGTAAGCTTTGTTGTGGCCCTGCCTAAGATTGCATCAAAATGTGAATTATCATAAAGAAAAGAGTTATTATGGTGGTTAAGTGAACAAATAATTATCACGAATCAAATTAGAAGACTTATCCTGTGACATATTACAGCAGGCATTAAATTATGTATTCTAATTTAAATTATGCAAGCTCTAGTTTAACACTGACATGGAACACACTCTTGTCTAGAATCCATATGGAACCTGGAATACTACGGGTGGTGGTGAACACAATCAATTCAAATATCAATTTAAATTTAAAATGCAGATTCAGCAACACTATTTGTGCCATACTGATACTGTTTACAATCAAATTAATCACATGGATGTATTAAGTCCTGGAAGTAAAAGGAGAAATGACTGTTCAAGTGAACTATGGAGAAATTTGCAAGGCTCCATATTACTCGGCAAGGCTTGGTTTGAAAAATTTGGAATTTCTGAGGAAATGTTTACATCAAATAAGAGATAGGGACTATTACTACTGTGTGAGATTTCCAGAGCTATTTACGGAGGACATGGATAAATATTGTCAACCACTCAAGTGACTACAAATAGAAAATCCTAGTAATGCAAGTTCTAAGGTTTTAAGAATACTTCCTGTTCCACTACCACTGCAGGTGAATGAAGAATTGGAAAGGGTTATAAACGTTGGCAATCGCCATTTCATGCCAAATGAGGAATTACATCCAATAGTGTCTGACGTGCCTAATTAAACCCTGAAACTTTAATCTTTGTGCAACTATTATAAAAATAGTAATGGTTTATGCTATAGTTTTTGGGAAATTTACGAACACAGAATAAGCAGTCCACTCCCACAAAATGTTCCAGACTATTATATGTCATAATTTCAAGAAACCTGGCAGTGGATTGGCATACCCCTCACACTTAAGACGGTGTTTGAGTTTATACACTAAACTAAACAAATGTAAACTTTCTTTTGACATATCTTGTACTTAATAAAATTTGATATTCGTATATTGTACATAATATAAAAACTATATTTTATTTGCAGAACAAATCTGCAATGGACTCAAAGAACTCCTACATCTCGACTGTAAGGGATGCATTGTCCGAAGATTCAAATGATGAAGCAAATACCAGTAAGTGTCATAGAACCCATTATATAATACAAAGCTTACTGAACATGATTTTTAAATATCACAAAGAATCAAAAGGAAAAAACCTAAACAATATGTTTGTCAGTTAGAGCCCTGTTATGTAGTATCACAAGATGGGGTAGGCAGTAGTTATTTATAAAATCAAACCCTTAATTAAATTATATTTCTTTTATAGGTTTAAATATGACACAATTTTTTGCTCCTGCATCGTCATCATCATCACCGATGCAGGAATCTCCTGTACCAAATGCAGCCAAGAAAGTTAAGCCTTCATATAATGTGTTCTCCTTCTCTAATATACATGGTCGCAATATCACTTTGTCCAATTCAAGTAAGTTACATAATATACATGGTGTTTGAACATAAGCAAATTTAATTACAGCTGCAGAATAATTAGATACAGACTTTTTTTACACATATTCACATTACTACGAGTACATGTGCATTTTGAACTTACAATTGTGGCTTTTAAGGTGTGTAATAACATCTCTAAAAGCTCACTAAAAATGCTTATTATAAAATGACTATCTTGATGATAGACTAGTGTGATTGTATGTATGTTGGTGTGCTTGGATGCATGTAGTATATATGTACTTAGGTACTAGCTTAGATTAATTTTATTAATTTTTTTAAGATGCCTAATTTAAAGCTAAGCATGTATTGTATATTCTAACATTATATTGTACATGCTATGTTTGGGAAGTTTCTTGCGATTTCTTCTCATCATATGTCTTTCCGAAATCTCTTAGATTTTGATTATGTCCAAGAGCCAAAAGGACCTATGTGTAATACAGATTTTTCATTTTGAATAAACCCTGATTATACTGTAACTTCAATTAATGCAATGGAGCTTGTCCAACTTACTTTAAAGTTAATGTAAATAACTAAAACAGTAATAACAACTTATTTTTGTGTTAATATTATATATTTTGTATATTAATGAATGAAACATAACCTACAACTAAACTCTAACCTGACATTGGTAATTATGGGTATATTCAAGACACTAATGAAGTTAATGTTGTGATTTTGCAGATACTGTTGCTACACGCACAGTTAGGTTCTGCAAGAGTTTAGTGTTTGCTAATCAGCGACTGAAGAGAGGATACTCTTTTAAGGTAAATCTTTTCAATCAAGATATTTTTTAAAAATATAAATATATTTATTTAAAAATTACAATAATTTGTGACAGTATATAGATTGATCATCCCATAAAGCCATTCTTAAATACTAACATATTTGAATTAAATATTTCAGTTTTGCGTTGAAAAAATGTGTAAAAAGATAAATAGTACAATTGCTGTGGGAGCGATCGCATCCCTTAACAACTTGACATTGCCAGGGACAGCATTTGGTCTGAAACGTCATTGCTGGATAATAACAAACCACTCTAAAAACAATAGCGGAAAAATTGTAAGTGTTCAATTGATTTATAATATGTATAACTAACATAGTGACATATAAATAATAAAATGATAAAATCTTCTATTTCCAGGTACTTACTAGAGACGCAGAATTTTTGAAGAATATTAAAGAAAAATCAATTGTATCCCTTTACTTTCACTATGATGGCACTTTATTCTTAGTGTTAGACAACAAATATTGGTGCGAAATTGCCAAACTGGCGAAGAAATATCGGGGCATATATCCTACTGTCGACCTTTACGGCAAAGTATCTGAGGTTAGTAGCTTCTTTCTCACACAACACTTAGTATGCTTTTGATACCTTAAAAGTGCTCAGTAGTAATATGCCAATAAGCATTTACTCTACATATATTCCATATTTGAAACAAAATTTAATACTTTTATTTACAGATATCAATTGTACCACCAGAAGAGATATTGCCAGAACGTTTCAAATTGGAAACAATTGTGGAGTGTTCAGAGGAAGTTAAGGAAGATGTAAACTTTCTTTTGACATATCTTGTACTTAATAAAATTTGATATTTGTATATTGTACATAATATAAAAACTATATTTTATTTGCAGAACAAATCTGCAATGGACTCAAAGAACTCCTACATCTCGACTGTAAGGGATGCATTGTCCGAAGATTCAAGTGATGAAGCAAATACCAGTAAGTGTCATAGAACCCATTATATAATACAAAGCTTACTGAACATGATTTTTTAATATCACAAAGAATCAAAAGGAAAAAACCTAAACAATATGTTTGTCAGTTAGAGCCCTGTTATGTAGTATCACAAGATGGGGTAGGCAGTAGTTATTTATAAAATCAAACCCTTAATTAAATTATATTTCTTTTATAGGTTTAAATATGACACAATTTTTTGCTCCTGCATCGTCATCATCATCACCGATGCAGGAATCTCCTGTACCAAATGCAGCCAAGAAAGTTAAGCCTTCATATAATGTGTTCTCCTTCTCTAATATACATGGTCGCAATATCACTTTGTCCAATTCAAGTAAGTTACATAATATACATGGTGTTTGAACATAAGCAAATTTAATTACAGCTGCAGAATAATTAGATACAGACTTTTTTTACACATATTCACATTACTACGAGTACATGTGCATTTTGAACTTACAATTGTGGCTTTTAAGGTGTGTAATAACATCTCTAAAAGCTCACTAAAAATGCTTATTATAAAATGACTATCTTGATGATAGACTAGTGTGATTGTATGTATGTTGGTGTGCTTGGATGCATGTAGTATATATGTACTTAGGTACTAGCTTAGATTAATTTTATTAATTTTTTTAAGATGCCTAATTTAAAGCTAAGCAAGAATTGTATATTCTAACATTATATTGTACATGCTATGTTTGGGAAGTTTCTTGCGATTTCTTCTCATCATATGTCTTTCCGAAATCTCTTAGATTTTGATTATGTCCAAGAGCCAAAAGGACCTATGTGTAATACAGATTTTTCATTTTGAATAAACCCTGATTATACTGTAACTTCAATTAATGCAATGGAGCTTGTCCAACTTACTTTAAAGTTAATGTAAATAACTAAAACAGTAATAACAACTTATTTTTGTGTTAATATTATATATTTTGTATATTAATGAATGAAACATAACCTACAACTAAACTCTAACCTGACATTGGTAATTATGGGTATATTCAAGACACTAATGAAGTTAATGTTGTGATTTTGCAGATACTGTTGCTACACGCACAGTTAGGTTCTGCAAGAGTTTAGTGTTTGCTAATCAGCGACTGAAGAGAGGATACTCTTTTAAGGTAAATCTTTTCAATCAAGATATTTTTTAAAAATATAAATATATTTATTTAAAAATTACAATAATTTGTGACAGTATATAGATTGATCATCCCATAAAGCCATTCTTAAATACTAACATATTTGAATTAAATATTTCAGTTTTGCGTTGAAAAAATGTGTAAAAAGATAAATAGTACAATTGCTGTGGGAGCGATCGCATCCCTTAACAACTTGACATTGCCAGGGACAGCATTTGGTCTGAAACGTCATTGCTGGATAATAACAAACCACTCTAAAAACAATAGCGGAAAAATTGTAAGTGTTCAATTGATTTATAATATGTATAACTAACATAGTGACATATAAATAATAAAATGATAAAATCTTCTATTTCCAGGTACTTACTAGAGAGGCAGAATTTTTGAAGAATATTAAAGAAAAATCAATTGTATCCCTTTACTTTCACTATGATGGCACTTTATTCTTAGTGTTAGACAACAAATATTGGTGCGAAATTGCCAAACTGGCGAAGAAATATCGGGGCATATATCCTACTGTCGACCTTTACGGCAAAGTATCTGAGGTTAGTAGCTTCTTTCTCACACAACACTTAGTATGCTTTTGATACCTTAAAAGTGCTCAGTAGTAATATGCCAATAAGCATTTACTCTACATATATTCCATATTTGCAACAAAATTTAATACTTTTATTTACAGATATCAATTGTACCACCAAAAGAGATATTGCCAGAACGTTTCAAATTGGAAACAATTGTGGAGTGTTCAGAGGAAGTTAAGGAAGATTTTGAAGAAAATATGTATGTTTTCATTTTTGTTATACCTTTTATATATAGTGTGTAATGCAACATATAATATATTATTAATGGCTTTATTATTTCTTTCAGAGATTGAAATGAAGAAACAGTTTAATCAAAGAATGCATGTTGCATGTTGGTACTCTCGAATAATCTCATATGAAGTTTTCTAATTATTACTAATGTGTCACTACTGATCTCTTCTGCCAATTCCCGCCTGCCATAGTTCTTCTCATAACTGTTCTTTGTTTCAAATGGTGTGGAAAGAACATATATAAAAATTATTTAATTTGTTTTTATAATATTACGGAAATTATGTTTTTATCACCTCTTTTGAAATTGTTTAAATATTAATCTAGTCCTGAGATAATCTATGTTGTTGTTCAAATTTAATATAATGTCATAATAATTATTGTTAAAGATATTAAATAGGTGGCAGTATTATTAATTATTATTTGTAACTTATGATCTCACCTTAAGGTCCTTTGTCTTAGTTTAGTTTTATTTCAAACAATGCTTTAGGTTATTAAGGAAAATAAATAATATTAGTTGCATGAGATATTTTATTATTATTTGATTCTATGTATTTATTTTTTTATTATTGTTTGAATAATTTTTAATTTTATTATTGTTAATTAATTTTATTTTTTTATTTAGAACTTAATTTAAGCAGCATGTTTTAGTGAGATATTTAAAAGATGTTTATTTAGATTAAGTGATATATTTTAATTTTCGAAATCATATTAAAGCTTTACTTTTAGTTTGTTAATTCATATAAATAAATGAAAGGTTAAAATTTCTTAATAAATAGTTGTTTTTTTTTGTACCAAATTCGAGTCACCATATAAAAAATGTACTAAACTACTAAAGACAAGTGTCTGACATTTTAACAAGATTTAGATGAAACAAAACGTAAGAAACTTCAAGATTAATAATAATATAGACATATTGGAGATATTACAAATGAATACCTGAATGATATTCAAATATTATTATAAAATTGATATGCTATTTCATAAATTTCTAATAATACGCCCAAAACACTTACACAACTTACAAAACACACAAGCCCCTATGACGAAAACTCAGATAGTATTGATGTCCACGAGATACATGCTGGACAGAATTGATTTGGGATCCATCTCTCCACTTACCTTTAATAATGCATCATTCCCATTTTGCCAACGTGCTGAAAACCTTGGCCTTCATATGACCTGTGATTTTTCCTGGGAATCTCGGGTGTTTGAAATCAGTAGAAAAGTATTTGCCACAGCGCATTCGTTGAAACAGCTCCAGTATTTCATACCCTTTAAGGCGAAACTTATGTTGGTATCTTCTTTATTAATCCTGCTGGATGAAATGAAAAGCTCCTAAAAAGTTTGATCGTCTCTTGAACCTATGCGTACGATATGTTTATGATCTGCGTAACTATGACCACCTTATCGTGAAGAACAAATGACTCAATATCTGGTCTCACAGATCTGTACTTCTGTCCTTTCCCCACAATGCTCTTTTCAATCCCATGGCTCCTTCTTATCTTAAAATTCGTTTCAAATTTCTCTGCAGTTCTCATGAATGCTCCCTTCGTTCCATTAAATAATCAAATTAAAATACCAGCACATGCTAGCAGCCGATATTTAAACTCATGGCACGGGCTTAGGACATAGTTTTCGGAATTTAATATTGAACATACCTTTAAAACACGTAATTTAATGCCAGATAGACAGATTTTCACATTGGAAGCCTGGGAATATCCTAAAAAGTGGAAAAAAATTGGAAAAACATTCACATACCATTGCATAGTATTGTGCATTTTGCTATACGTTTTGTCTAGTTTTATACGATTATTTCGGCACGAATCACTGTAACGAACTTTAATAAACTATTTTTGCGTCACCATTTCTCATAATTCACGAAATAACACCCTCATAAACTTATTATTTGTTTGTTTAAATTATAACTTTTCCACATTTTTTTAATGTTAAAATAAAATTAATTAATTTTTTTAAATTTTAAAATTATCCAACAAACAAACCAGTCTCAACTCGATATGAGTACGACGGCTAGTTCAGTCTCAGCTGTCAGAGTCATCAGCTCGATTGTCGGAACCAAATTAATGTTTTGTCATCAGAACTACATCTACACATAACTGCAAAGTTTCACTATACGACAGTATGAGTACACTTTTATGACCTCTGTTATATGTAAAATACTTTCACATTACTTAAAATATTTAATAAATAAAAAGTGATACAAATACCATATTTTTATTGAAATTATCGATATTTCGATATTTGCTAGTTGTGATCATCATTTTACTAATATCGATAAATATCTCCATCCCTAGTGTCAAATAAAAAGTTAGTAGTTACTTTACGTCGTTCATGAAGAGGCATCTGAGTGTCTGATCAAATATTCCGGTTCATTCGTATATCTTAACGACATGTGAGCTGTTAAATTCATAGTATTACAAGCCTGGTGTCCCGCGGCAATCTAAATCTAGGTTATCAAGGGATCTGAGAGCGGCAAAGGGCACACGTCCCGGGTAAAAGTAGCAGAAGTATGGTGTAAATTGAAATAAAGACTAAAACTAGTAAAATGAAGGCATTGAAGGACTCGGGTATGTAATTATATTAAATAACTTATTTCTTTTTATAGCAATAAATATTACTAATATCTTTATTCCGTTTTTTGGTTTTATAGTCTTAAAAATCATTTTAGCTGTACAATATTAGCCACATTGTAAGGTGTATTTAATATTAGTCTCCATTATGTTGATAGCATGCCCTATTTTAAAGTATATTGTTATGACACTTGAACTGGGAGAAGCTACATACGTCATGCAACTCATGAAGGAAATGGCAAATTACTTATAAACTACTCGAGAACATTTGCATAGTAACTGACATATTTAGAAATCGTCTCAATTGAAACTGATGTGACATAAGAATACCGCTGTAATATTAATAAAATAACATGCCCTTGATATTTTAGTTGAAGGGTGAAGGTTTTGGTACTAGGTGTGGTCTGTCCTAGGGAGACCAGATGGAACATACTTACACACAAATATAAGTATCCTTTGTTTAATTATATATACTCTTCAAGCTCAATGAAAAGCGTATACAGAGTAATTGTAATATCTAATTTTAAAAAAGAAGCAACTATAATATATACATCCAGTTTTGAGTCTGAATATTAGCAATAAATCTTATCATACAAAGTTGTAGAGATTCTTATTGTAAAAAGCCTATATTAGTAGACAGAGTAGCCTAATAATTTTCTTTGTTCACAGCTGAAGCATTCGCAAACCTGAATCATTACAACCCAATGCTGCTGTATGTAGCAACTCTATTGAGTACTTGCATCATCATATCATGCATTTACCTTAAGGTACCACAAATCCTATACATCAGACGAAGTGGCAATGCTAATGGAGTATATCTTCAAGCTGTTTTGATGGAAATTACTGGGTAAATATGAGCGATAAATATAATAAAATATCATTGAAATGAAATGGAATTATAGTAGAATTTTTAAACTTTTAGAACTTCTTTCTCTGTTCTAAAACTGTTTCTCTGTTCGTTTTGCCTTGTATCACAGAGTATCCTCTACAGATGGCATATCGTGTTGCATTTTAATAATTGTTTATTTTTTACAGATATACGATAGTGACTCTATACAACTTTACCAATGGATACAGCTTTATGACTTACCTGGAATACCCGATTATATTGATCCAACTGTACATTTTAACTATGTGCATATTAAAGTGTAGGGATCTGTTGTACCATCCAGTTAATATATGCTGTACCATCATCTATATATTTGTTGTTCTGGCATTTACTACCGGATTGATGTCAAAAGCAATACTACTGTACTTGGTTGTGAGTATTTTGGTACTAATGTTATTTATTGTACACACTGGCTTGATGTAGAGCTGCAACCACAATGACTGCCAGCTTTATAGAGGGATTTTTTTTATATTATACAAAAAGTTTATAATAATGGTTCCTAGATACTTGACATTAAAACTAAATTTCAATTCCAGCCCCTATCAACACCGATAAGTGGATTCTCAAAGGTCACATACATCTATGGTATAATCAAGGAGCAAAATGCTGATTCTGTTTCGTTAGTTACATGGATCATTTCTATTGCTACTAATGCAGGTATGTATATCCTTATAGGAGACTAGCATATGACTATGCCTGATGTTAAACTAGGATGCAGTCTATGATCAGAGAGACAGTCTGCCAGATATATACATGCAATCTCCTCTATGCTTGCTCCAGGAGACTAATGTGTACCTTTCACACTGGCAGTACACCCTCTTCTTGTTATATTTCTGAAACTAGCTCACTTAAGTGATGTTTCACAAGATGGGGTTGCTAACCTGGCTAATAGCAGACTGAGCTAGTAACCTTCATCAGTCTGCAAGTCTGAAAGTATTTTAATTAACACCTACATTAGACTATATGCTCTGAGCGTCCACAGTCCATATAGTTACATTAGTACCGCCCAATTAGGAATTACCTCAGGCTTTAGGTCACAACCATTAATATAAACATGAAATGGCAGAAAAAAAATTTAAACCATAATATATTAATGAAACAAATTGACAATATCGTGACTTGGTATTGTGCGGTGAGCCAATTAAATTTCTCTCACTGTATGTCCATTGTGTATAAAAATGTTTTTTTTTTTGTTCACAGGTCGTATCTTTACAGTTTTCATGGACTCGGCTGATATGAAATTGTTAATTAATCTTACAATCTCGTCATTGTTAAGCTTGTGTGTTTTGCTTACGGCTTTCTACTACCAGACCCGGAACCGTCGTGAACCTTTACTAGATGAGGACCATGAACATGTTGATTAATATCCAGCCCTTGTAGACGAGTAAACTGCATTGAATGTCATTTATATTGCTTTGGTAGTTTGCAAGCATTGTATCTAATGCAAACCTTGATGTGTACCATTGCAGTTTACTTGTTTACACGGTTTTCATCTAATGAAAACTGTTTTGTACTCTGTCACTGTCGTGCAGCTATTTTTTGCAAACAAGAACTACACAGTTCTTCTAAAACCTATTTAATCTTTAAGTGTAGGACTAGTTTTAGTGTTCAATTGACATATATCTCTGCTTCACACCTGGTGACGTGCTTGTAACCAAATATATATAAGAATTTCTTGAGTGTTGTATAATTATAATATATTAATTATTATATATTAAAATATTATGAGTGTAATTATACATACAATAAATAAACCACAAACACTGTATTATATTTGCCTGACATATGAAATGAATTTCATCTCATTTCATTTCAAATGAAAATAGTTTATTAGCATTAAGCATAGGCACTAAAGGCGTGCGCTTGTTTATCGTCAGACTCTATAATGGCTTCGGAAAGGCGTATGACGAGAAGAAGACAAGAAACTCGTAAATCGTTAACGTTGCTGTAAAATAGTAGAAATCAAGTTTTTATGATTGCTACATCTTTGAATAATGCGGTTAGTTTAAATGTAAAAATATATTTTGTTGGTAATGTCTTCGCCTCCTTGCCCGGCAAAAATATTTTCAATCATAATTGTAGTCAAATTTAGATATAAGAATTAATTACCATAATTAACATGTTCCTTTTTTACGAATTATGTTCCTATCCTATTATGTTATTTTAAAGACAATTTACATTCCCTATTAAATTATATTTATAACCCTATTTATTGAATTTTACCTTAACACTATTTTCTAGTTAAGATTTGTACAAATTTGTTTAACTCATTATTAAATAAAAATCAATATCTTATCATTGTTTCCTTTATTTTAATCAATCTACATGTATAATCAGTTAAATTGGCTTGACTTTAAATTGTCGAGCTGTTATCATAACATAGTATTTTTCAGTTAAAATTTGTAGCTGCTGATGACCTATTAGGCTTAATTGTTTAATTCTAAAGATAATGGGAAATGTTTAAATAATGACAACTATGTATTTATTGGAAAAAAAGATAAAGTTAGTCAACCAATGTTACAGGAAAAATACATCGTTTCTTAAACAATTGATATTGACGGAAATTACAACCCTTTCACTGACAGATAGCCTCAGGTTTCTGTCAAAAATCTACAGCATAGTCCATGCCTGCTTAATTGGATAAAACATCCTAATTATTTTATGTGATAACAAATTAAGTATTTAAATTTTAATATTGTTGTACGATTATTACTTAATACAATACAAATTATTAAATATAAATTTTTTTAGTATTCGAACACATGAATTAATTGATTCTTATTTGTATTATCACATCACTCACTTTACGTATCTGTTCTCCATTTCGTCGCACGTGTAGACGCGTGTGGTTCGCTTGCGTAAGGATTATATAAAATTATTTAGGTGAGCTTCTTTTAAATATTATTTCACTTCACATTTTTGTAGTTTATGAACTAGAGTTTAAGTATTATGCTAAATGTTTGTATTTGCTTACGTGTTTTTCAGTCATTGTTTTAAACATTATTTATTGCCCTTTTTAATTTTGCGTGTGAATCATGAATTAACCTAATACTGAGTTTATTTTTATTTTAGTTATATCGTCTAAAATGCCATCTGACGCTAAGAAACGGGCACAACAAAAGAAAAAGGAGCAAGCAAACAGCCGAAACAAAAAGGCCATACCAAAAGTTGATAACAATGTTGAAAACGGTACTGCGACCAACGGTTCAGCAAAGGATGATCGGGAACTTACCACTGAAGGTGAAAGCTCTTAATTATTCAACTGTTTATGTCTTCTAATATTTAAAAATAAACTAGCTTTATTTTTATTTAATAACACATGCATTAGTTACAGTTACTTAATAGCACATGGAGTAATTAACATTTTTATTCTCTCTGTAGAGGCACTGTGTCTGAAATTAGAGGCAGAATCGCAAATGAATGCCGAAGCTCGTTCCTGCACAGGAACTCTTGCTGTACATCCAAGGTCCCGTGATGTAAAAATAGAAAATTTCTCCATAACATTTTACGGCAGTGAATTATTACAAGACACACTACTAGAACTTAATTGTGGACGGCGTTATGGATTGATTGGGCTTAATGGATGTGGTAAGATATATTTTGCTAGTTTTAAATAAAATCTTAACATTCTGAACATACAATAAAACAAAATGCATTATATATCTAATGGCTTTAAGTTACCTATAAATAAATTAATATTAATATCTATATTTTAAGATTCAAGGAGCATAAGTGGAATGTTTATACTTGTATTGACATCTAATCTTAATATGTATAACCTCTTTTGATTAGATGGAAGGTTATTACATTTATATTTACAAATGGAATGGTCCTTTGATTTCTGCAAAAACTCATAAATAGAATATGTTTACATAAAAAATTGTATGTTATAATGATAATTATATAATTACTAGCACTTTCTTTTGTTAATTATGATGTAATTAGTATCCAAAGTCCTCATCTGATATAGATAAATATATATTCCGGTATTGGGTTGATTGAAATTAAATAAATGCAATAGTGAATGTCAACAGATTTCAACATAACTACTGAAGTGCAATCAACTGTAATCATTAGAGCGTATCGATTACTAAATTGTACTCTCAATGTTGTTTTTTTTTACTATTTCTTAAATTTGACTATTATTCATGTCTAGTATTAGAGTTATATGAAAATAGTTGATGGAAATTTACATTTTCCTCCTGTTGTTTGACTTTCATTTATAAAGACAGTGTTTTACACTTAAAACTCTTCTATGCTTCTTTTATGTCGGTCAGTACTCAACACAACCATACTCTCTCATATTTAAAGTTCACCACTTTGACATGATATATGACACTTTCTCTAATCTTCATATAATCTTTGCGCAGATGTAGTATCTATAGTCACTAAATTAATAACACCAATTGTAATTGGAGCGACTAAGTTGAGAATGAAGTCATCATCATTGCTCACCTGGCTGAAACTGATATGACTCCTCGGAACTGTTTACATTCCACTTAAAGCTCACTTATATAACAAAAGAGACTGTGCAGTGCAAAAAACAAACTGTTTTTTTTTGTACAGGAAAATCATCTTTACTAGCAGTGCTAGGTCGTCGTGAAGTACCAATTCCGGAACATATTGATATCTTTCACCTAAGTAGAGAGATGCCTGCTTCTGACAAGTCGGCCTTGCAATGTGTTATGGAGGTAGATGAAGAAAGAATTAAGCTTGAAAAATTAGCTGAGGAGTTAGCGCAGTGTGATGATGATGGTTTGTATATTATTAAATATTGATTATCTTTAAAATTATAATTAATATGACATATTCTCTCTTTTATCATAATTTCATTTGTTACCAATTGAATAACATATCTTGATTATATACCAATATTATGTTATTGCTTTTGTTTATCAGATTCTCAAGAACAATTGATGGACATCTACGACAGATTGGATGACTTAAGTGCAGACACAGCCGAATCGCGTGCTGCTCACATTCTTCATGGTCTTGGATTCACTAAGGAAATGCAACAAAAACCCACCAAGGATTTCTCTGGAGGTAAATTATATTTGTTCTTGTTGCTCTTGACTGGTTTCTGTGCCATCCGATTTCCATGAAAGCCAGCACGCCATCACACTCATCACACAAAGAGATTTTGTGAACTGTTCAAGGTCAATAAATTCTTTTGATTTATAATACATTTACCATATTGGTGCTTCAGTCTTAAAAGTTGATCCATATTTTGTTATCATAAAGTATGCTTTATTATTGTTACTAATCATGTCTTAAATTATTATTCTCAGGTTGGCGTATGCGAATTGCATTGGCTCGTGCTTTGTATGTAAAACCACATTTACTGTTACTTGATGAACCCACTAATCATTTGGATTTGGACGCTTGCGTGTGGCTTGAAGAAGAATTAAAACAGTAAGAATTTATTTAAATTATCAAGCCCTTATATTGCAATGTGACATATTTATATATATGTTAGACAACTTCAAAGTTAAGGACTGTTTTGTGCGAATTTAAAAAGTACTTTTGATAATTAAACCAATTGAGCTTATACTCTACAAACTAAGTATAGAGTGTATTAAATAATGATTAAGTATATTTCAAATAAATTCTATATATACTTTTCACTTTCAGTTACAAGCGGATTTTGGTTCTGATATCACATTCCCAAGATTTTCTCAATGGTGTATGTACTAATATCGTACATATGAATAAGAAACGACTTAAGTACTACACTGGTAACTATGAAGCCTTTGTACGCACGCGCATGGAATTGTTAGAAAACCAAATGAAGCAATATAATTGGGAACAAGATCAAATATCACACATGAAGCAGTATATCGCACGATTCGGTCATGGATCTGCTAAGTTGGCTCGTCAGGCACAGTCCAAAGAAAAGACACTTGCAAAAATGGTTGCTCAAGGATTAACCGAGCGTGTGGTTGATGATAAAACACTAAGCTTCTATTTTCCAAGCTGTGGTACAGTGCCACCACCAGTTATTATGGTACAAAATGTATCATTCAGATACACAGATATAACGCCCTGGATTTATAAGAACTTGGAATTTGGTATAGATTTGGACACTAGGTTGGCGCTTGTTGGACCTAATGGTGCGGGAAAGTCAACATTGTTGAAACTTTTGTATGGTGATTTGGTGCCTACAGTTGGCATGATACGTAAGAACTCGCACTTGCGTATCGGCCGTTATCATCAACACTTGCATGAGTTGTTGGATTTGGATTTATCCCCATTGGAGTATATGATGAAGGAGTTTCCTGAAGTACGCGAGCGCGAAGAAATGAGGAAGATCATTGGCCGTTATGGACTCACTGGCAGGCAACAAGTAAATTATCAATTCTTTTACATTATCTAATAAAGTTAGATACCAACATTGATTCATTATTAACATTTCTTATTATACAGGTATGCCCAATGCGTCAACTCTCTGATGGTCAAAGATGTCGCGTAGTATTCGCTTGGTTGGCATGGCAGACGCCACATTTGCTGTTGTTGGACGAACCAACCAATCACTTGGACATGGAAACCATTGATGCTTTAGCGGACGCCATAAACGACTTTGAAGGTGGAATGGTGCTTGTGAGCCACGACTTCAGGCTTATTAATCAGGTAAATATTATGTGAACACAATGTTTGAGATAATAGCAGTTTGATACATAGCTTTATATTTCCTTTACCAGGTTGCGCAGGAAATTTGGATTTGTGACAATGGAACCGTTAGTCCATGGGGAGGAGGCATCTTGAAATACAAAGACCATTTGAAATCAAAAATTCTTAAAGACAATGCTGTGAGTGCCGCTAAGATTAAGAAGTAATCCCCTAGACACTATTTCTGTTGATCCAATATCTGTAATATGGAATCAATATGATTTATTACATTATTTATGTCTAATGTGGGGCCATTTTTGTTCATTTATTTTTTGTTTTGTTTTTACTTACTTGAAATGTATTTTTCTTAATTCCAATTTATTTAATATTTATTTTTAGAGCTGTTGATCGTATTTTCACGGTTACCATATTGTAGCAAATCCCAATAGTTGTAAAAATAATATTTAACATTCATAGAAGTAAAATGGGAATTATGGTATTTTGTACATTTGTATCAAAATTTGCGGAAAACTCAGCTTCCAGTAATACATATAGCTTCATAAAATAATGACGATTCGCTTACATGGTGAACCAGTTTAACAAACAGGAGGCTCTCTAAATTTTAATATAAAAGTACCTGCACGATAATTTCAGAGCCACATTTTAAGATTGCATATAGATAGATCTTTTGTGTCAATGAGGTTACATGTTAATACTGTCGCAAGTGCTCTATTTTGTGATTTTGTTATAATTTTTGTATTTAAAAGATCTAGTTCAATATTAGTACTTATGTTTGTGTTGTGTAAACAGTATTTTTATGGGCATAATATTGTAATCAATATTGCTTTTCAAAGAAGCCTTTTTGTACTTACGCTACAATGAATTCGGTATATTATTATCAAGAATTTTAAAAAAATGAATTGAACCTGGCCGGACTGCATCTGTTTTTCTTTTGTAGCACGACAATGTGGTGACCTTCTAGATTATGTCCACATTCTCGTGCACTGTTCTGCTGAGAGCAGGTACGTCTGACATCTGGCTCAGAGGTGCCTCCTCTTCATCTTGGCTGCAATTAATCTGCTGATCATCCTGGCTACTGAGGGTGGAGAGACATCCTCCAAAAGCCCCGGAATCTGGCTTAACCACCAAAAACAGGTTAATCTTCATTTTTGGTTTGGGTTTTTGTTTTAATTTTCCCCACAATATTTCCCATTATTATTGGGGATATAAACGTCCCTCAGAGCTTGTGCCTGGGTGAATTAAGTTTATTGAAACAAAATTTCTCGACCTGTTTTAAATTTCGATTTTTATTTATATTTAGTTTTAGTATTTATGTGTATTGTGATAGAATAACACAAGAAACCTGTGTTCATGAAACATAAATATAGTGCTCTCGTGAAAATGGTTAATTTACTATTGAATAAAAATTATTAAAGATTGTAATGTTCATTAGTATACACCATTTTTACGATTTGACCAATTTTAAATCAATATTTTCTTATTTAATCTGTTATCAAGGTCTGAAATTATATATAACTATGTATAATTACAATTCAAAGATATAAAATTTTTAAGTAATAGGTTTTAGTATTATAATGGGAGCGCGTTAGATTTAAAACGAGTTGAATGCTACTTAATGTCTGGTTTAGAATTTGGTATTTTACTTAAACTACTTATATCTGAGACAAATACGAGGGTCATCACCACTTTTTTTATCACATTAAATACAGTTAATAATATCAAAATTAAATTAAAAGTGTAATAAATATTTATGATCTATATAATATATGTCAATAAATATTATAATGTGCCTAGTAGTATTATCCCGTACTTGACCCAAATTAAGTATTACTTGAAAATCTATGTAGTAAATAAATATGTCTCGTTTATAAGTAGTTAAACAAATTAATGAATATAATAATGTTCATACATATTTGTGGTAAAAATGGTTGTGTCCCGTCCATGTAAACATAAAAGGCTGGTAATAAGAGCAATTCTAACGCCGCGCTCCCTCCGAATTTTTTCGAAGCTTTTTCCTGGATTCACTTAATTGCCTTAATCACAATTAACGGCGTTTAGCGCATACAATTCAAATTATATTACTGACAATACAATTGTTTAAGTCACTAAAAGTAATGCATGTTTTAGCTATAGAATTTATTAAAATGTTATATTTTCATAATGTTAATATTTACACAGCATCTGCCTTATGATACAAACGCCAATTAGAAATAATAAAACCACTAATAGCCTAGCGATTTTCTTAGACAATTTGTATTAATAAATGTAAAAGCATATTATGTGTTTCTTATTTTATTACTCCACATTTTACCTTTATTATTTACTAGCTGTTTTTCAACAAAATATCGAAATACCGATATTTTCAACAAAATTATCATATTTGTTTTATTTTTTATTTATTAAATATTTTAAGTAATGAGAAAGTATTTTACATATAACATAGGTCATAAAAGTGTACGCATACTGTTGTATAGTGAAACTTGGCAGTTATGTGTAGATGTAGTTCTGATGACAAAACACTAATTTGGTACCGACAATCGAGCTGATGACTCAGACTGTAAACCTTACAGTTGATTATAGTTTGTTATCATAACATCAGCATGCCTTAAAAGTGTTAATAAAATGTCGATATTATAAAATATCGATACTAAGTCACCGATATCAACATCGATATTTCATTAATATCGCTCATCCCTAATTGCAACTGTCTACTGTCATTGCGTTCTGTTACACGCATTTATAAGAAATCGTTTCAATTGTTACTTACCAAAATATATTACAAGAAGAAGAAAACACAAATTACTATTTTACTTTGATTACTGTCTAATGGTTGCCGTGTTTAAATGTTTATTATTTATTAGTAAATAATTTTTATTGCATATAAAGGAATAAGATCCGTTTAAGTAATGATCAGCTGATCAAACTACGCACAAGCGTTATTTCTGAATATGGGCTTTAGACCTCCTTAATCCGACCCTGTCGCAAAATCCGTTCTTAGCGGACTTCTACTGACTATAAACTACCTTCCAACCAAATTTTATCTTTGTACGTGAAGCGGTTTTCGAGATTTCGTGATTAGTAGCCCTTCGCTTTTATATATATAGAGAAGATAGATTACTTCAATACGTCATTAATTCATTAATGTATGTAATACAATATAATAGTAAACTCGCGACCGTTATATACCATATTATTCAAATATATCAATTTAGACTACTAGAAAAAAGTCTAGCACAATGCACGAACAGCCTCTTTTATGTTCAAATAAATAAAAATATATTTTGACTTAATTCTTTGTCGAAACTTCAAATATGTCAATTTATTCACTCAAAAAGTGGGGTTTTGGGGTGTTTATGATTTAATCAATGAATTTTCTTATATTTATATAATTTTTAGAGTAAGTAATATTGTTTATTTATATATTCATTAAAAGACATATTTATAGCCCAAGTGTTAGGCAAATGTTTTTCTTTCCATAAATTTCTATCCGTGTCTTCGTTACAAGTCTGTTTAGATCGGTCACGATATCTCGAAGTATTACTCTTAATTTTCATATATTTTCTATTATCATACGTTTACGGCAGTCACAGGATGTAGATCTATTGATGTTTTAATTTGTAAAGGTATTCATCCACTACAAAAGTAATATAGTATAATGGCGCCGGATAAAAAGAAAGACGAGAAGAAAGATGTAAAGCCTGATTCTATGGGTTTTATGAAGGATTTCCTTGCTGGAGGGATATCCGCTGCGGTTTCAAAAACTGCTGTCGCCCCAATTGAAAGGGTTAAGCTTTTATTGCAAGTGCAACACGTTTCTAAACAAATTGCTGAAGATCAGCGATATAAAGGTGAAAACAACGTACTATCTATAATTAAATATATTAATATAAATTCACCTACCAAAACATTAACGGGTTGATCTGCATTATTTACCCCATGGAGACAATTTTAACATATGCTAAATACTTGTAGGTATCGTAGACGCCTTTGTGCGTATCCCGAAAGAACAAGGATTTCTTTCATTATGGAGAGGGAATTTTGCGAATGTAATTAGATATTTTCCGACACAAGCACTGAATTTTGCCTTCAAAGATGTTTATAAAAATGTGTTCATGAAAGGAATTGATAAAAATACTCAATTTTGGAGTTGGTTTGCTGCTAATTTAGCCTCAGGAGGAGCCGCTGGTGCTACATCGTTATGTTTTGTTTATCCTCTTGATTTTGCTAGAACCAGGTAAGTGTCAACAATGTGGCGGCAGAGAGCGGCCGACTTTGTAATATGTTTTATATAGTCACCTCCTCTTTAGTAATATTTTATATTCACCTAACTTTTGAATTTCTCTTCAAGCAATATTCACACTTACCTTCGTTTAATTAAACTCCATTAGTAGGGCGGAGGGGTCATCTACTACTGTCATTGATTACAGGTTAGCAGCAGACGTTGGTAAAGGCTCGGATAAACAGTACAATGGTTTAATCGATTGTCTTTTGAAGACATTAAAATCGGATGGGCCTATTGGATTGTATCGAGGATTTGTAGTTTCTGTTCAGGGCATTATAATATATCGTGCAACATATTTTGGATTCTATGACACTGCACGTGGGATGTTGCCTGATCCTAAGAATACACCCCTTCTGGTTTCGTGGTTAATTGCTCAGGCAAGTTACATCGAATAGTGTTTTTATGTTAATTACTAATTTTGTTTTTCCCCTCAATAAATTTGTTTAAAAATTTTTGGGAAAAGAGTAAAAGTTGTTGGTATATTTACAGACGGTAACAACAGTTGCTGGTATATGTTCATATCCATTGGATACAGTACGGAGGCGCATGATGATGCAGTCGGGGTTGCCTCCGAGTGAACGTCTGTACAAGAGCACAGCTCACTGTTGGGCAGTTATACTGAAAACAGAGGGTCCGGGGGCGTTCTTCAAAGGCGCGTTCTCTAATGTTCTTAGAGGTACAGGCGGTGCTTTTGTGCTCGTATTATACGACGAAATTAAGAAGTTACTTTAATTGCACTGTAGACGTATTGAAAGTGTTGTTGTGTAACCTTCAATAAATTAATATTTTGCATAAAACGGTTTTTATCACAGTCTAATGTTGAGGTCTCCTACTCGCTTAGCAGGTCGCGCACAACATTGCGTAAACGCGATTCATTGAATGTTCACTATGTTCACTTACAGATGCATATAATACCAGCAATGAATATTTTATTTGAAATTGTATCATTTCTAATGAAATATAGTTAAGTAACATAAGAATATTATACTAAAACTTTACATCTATGATAAACTGGTGAGATAAATCCCTCTTGTTAGGCTATCCTATGTTATTGCATTGCGGCGGGAATCCCTCTCCTGAAGATAATGCTGAGAAAACCTTTAAATACCCAACCCTTTACAACTGAAATCAATTTATTAAAATTAGTTAAAATCTTTTAACTTATTGTAGTGAAGGATCTTCGAATTCGATATTTAAATTTAAAAATTATTAAATGATTTTTCTCATATTATGTTTGTAAACTTAAAGGTAGACGAGTGATTAGTCCCGCGCGTCAGGCATTGCCTGGCGTGGGACCATTGAAAACTTCATTGTTAATTTTTAAATTAATAAATAATTAGAAAAATTATATAATAAAACAAAAGAACTTAAGCTCGTTGAAGGGGGAATGCAACGGGAACAAATTTTTCAAACGTGGGCATATTTTTTTATTTACCTAAGTGTATGAAAACTTTTTAATATTATAAGAAATTACTAGTAACAACTTTATTAGCTCCTAAACGTTTAAATAATAAACTCAATTGTTTTTTTTATTGTGTAGCGTAATATTAATTTTCCAAGTCAACTGTGGACACACCAATGCTTATAATACTATTTTATTTTTATTCACTTTTAAATGTCCTTCCAAATATGCCCAATAGTGTATTTGCATCGGATCACCACATTCTGCACAGGTGGAATTAACCTCGATAAACTGGCGAATGGAGCTGGGGGGCTCAGCTGTATAGTTCAAGAGACGAAGACTCGCCAATTATACCAGGAGTTGCAATAGATTCAGGAGAACAAAAAAACAACATATAAGAAAGACGCCTTTATTTGTATTAATCATAAAAATCAACGTCAGATATATTATAACTTTTGTTTTATATAAATCCTAAGTAGGCATACGCCAAACTAAATCAACCGTTTTAATTTAATGACATTGCTGATGCAATTAACTTATCATCCTATGAAAATTTACACAGAATTGTATTAACTCTAATTGAATGAACAGCAATGTAATTTAATTTTAATAATTGTTTGTGTCAAAATCTCACGATGTATTCGACACTAGACTTTTAAGAAACAGCAACAAATCTGCGTTGACTTGTAACACTAATACTAAATATTTATTTTTATTAATCACGTTCGTAATCAAACGTGTAGAAATATCTTAATCTAAATATATTAAAGATTACTCTTAGAAAACACTACACTTAGTTCTAGAGTACTAATTACCACTATTCTTTTAATACTACCGACTGCTTAAATTATTAAATATAGTTCCAACAAGTTTATTTAATGGTTTATATCGATTTCAATTCGTTCGATATACTCGCATAAGCTAGTTGGCATAACCCAAATTCTATTAAATTACGTGAAACTTGTCAGTACGCTTATCCTATTTATTTAATTCTAAAGTCCTTTGTATCATTAAAGTAGAGACCTTGCTGTGCTCAAGTGACACGTTTTTGTAGCAGACAAAGATAGCTAATATTTCAGGGGTACAACTCATGCTTGAGATGGCCTCGTTGAAGATTACAGCTTTAAACTTTCACATTCTGTTACAACCATTATAGTATTAATCTGACTTCTAATCTATCCTAAGTCGAAGCTAGGAATTTTCTTTGTATACTATCACATTTTAAAGTACCCTTGATGAATCACACACACAAAGCTATACTGTTCTTGGGCTTATTGTATAAAAAATTATTACATAGATAAGTAACCATAAATTATTAAAAAACAATCATATATATACTAATAAAATCATAAAAATCTGTTATGGTGAATTTCTGTATATCATGTCCACATGGAAAAGAGGAATGCACATAAGGCATAACAACAGTCGTGTGATATTATGTTAATTTAGGTAAATATAACCTTATTATGTTTTCAACCTTCCAAATGGTTTGACTTTAATAATAATAAAATGAGATACCGTGTGGAAAGATCTCTTCTTCGTGGCTTAAAACAGGTTGCCATCCTTTTCATAAGTGAAAATGATAAGTAGCAACGTCGCTGCAGCCAGTCAACTCGTTCCTAAAATATTAATTCTGTACTTAGTTCGAGTCGACCCTTTACTTGTTAAAACAAAACCAGTTATTTTAAGAACATTATTCGTCTAGCCTAAGGATTATACCGTCATCTTCACCACCAGTTGCTCGGACCCTGTTCCTTACATTTTCACTCATAAGACTGTCTTATTAAGACATCCACCTATCAATGGAGAAATATTCCACGTGGAAAATAGTATAAAAAATACCTTTCGGTGTCATATGTTTGTTTGCAATATAAACTTTTAGTAATACGCTTTGTGAAGTTTAATAAATATCGTTTATGCACAGTTTCTCTATAATTTGGATAATTTGTTATATACAAAAAATCAATACATTATAAAAAGGCTCGTTACAAAATCTTACCTGAAAAACAGCACCTTGGCACAATGTACAGAACTTAATTAATTCTGACATAAATTATAAATCAACGCCGTCAAATTCAACGACAGCGCGACAACCGAATGCATACTCCCCGTCAATTAGGTTAAAATACTTTATTTGACACCAGAGATTCAAGAGTTCCTGAAAAATGACAATAAGAAAAATTTAATACTGGCAATATCTGATAAGTTAAACCACGGATGAATGCCTTGTAAATTATACTCACCTCTGGAGAGTTGGCAGGTTGATCACCATTCATCCACGCACTTTTATTATCTTCTTTGTCATCATCATTTCCATTACTATCAACATCATCATCACCATTGTTTACATCATGGCTAATGTGTGCAATGCTTTCATCATCGACAACATCATTATCGCTAATATACATATCGTCTTCGTCATCGACATCATCATCATCGCTAATAAACTCGTAGTATTCGTTGTTGGCGATATCATAATCATAATAATTAACATACGCGAAAATTTCATCATAGACATCAGCATCATCATCATCATTGCGAAATAAAGCATTAATTAAATCATCGAAATCGTCATCGTAGCTATTTTCATCACAGATAATACCACTGTCATCGCTGTAGTCATCGTCGACACCATTATCATCACTATCAGAATTATTATCATCTTCATAACTATCATCATAACCATCATCGTTGTTATTTTCATCATTGTCACTATCATCAATAATATTGATGTTGACGATGATATTGATATTACCACCAAAAATGAAACCGTCGTCATTTTCATCACCTACAATATCATTAATATCATCAACATCATTGATGGAAACTTCGTCATTTTCATCACTGTCAATATCATAAACATTATCATCATTAGTAGAAACTTCGCTGTCGACATTTTCTTCACTGCTGGCATCATAAATATTAACTTGGAGATGCTGGTTCTCTGACGTAGCACGTTCACAAACTCTGTTCCATAGGTTTATAGCATAATCTCTAGTTATTCTTTTATCTGCAGACGTGATGATTTCTTCAACTATTTCATAAAAATACTCTATTTGTCTGGGCGAATAGCACATTTTATCAATTATGGGTTCATATTTGGAAACAAACATCAATATTTGTTCATCACCTATATCATCTGTTACTATTTTAATTTCTTGATGATTAAAACTAAGCACTTCATTTATTTCTCTCACTACATGAATTATACTGGATGTGTAATCTGTAAAAAAATAAAATTAGTATTACAAGCAAAAAAATCAACATAAAAATTAGAGATGTTTCGACTAGTTGGTAAGGCCGACTATCCGGCCACTATTGCAGTCGGCGACTAATCGGCAAAGCGCGCCGACTATCCGGTTCAGTGTTGTCAACTCGGATTTTGAAAAAGGCGTAGGCCAGAAAATTAGGTAGTAATAGTAATTTCCACATGAAAAGTTCGTAGATCTACGTACTTTTTTTTAGTGAAATGAAGAGAGTAGGATAGGTAAATGCTAATAAAACGACAATATATAAGACCCTAAAAGTAGCAGACAGTAGACAAATAAAACTTTGGTTAGAGATATCACCACGAACAAAAATAATCAAAATCTTAGTTAGAAATAGTTTTAGGTTGAGATTCACTTTTACGGTAAGACGTTTCGTTTTACACAGTCACACGAGTCACAATCCTATGGAATGGACACTTTGTTTTTAAAATGAATGGCGCGACGCGTTGAGTGAGTGTGCGTTAGGTTAGATTAGATAATATGTTATTTTACAAATTTGAGCAATTTTGATAGAAAATACGTAGATTCTGGGACTAAAGTTCGTAGGTTTGCAGGAAAGGCGTAAAATACGTAGATCTACATAAAAAGGCGTAGAATTGGCAACGCTGGACCCACTTGCGCGCGATTCAGCTGTGAATGAAGCACCACGGAAATCCCCTAAACTGTAATCTGCTTGGCCTTTAATTAGTCGAATTAGTCGAAAGTAGAATTAGTCGGCCTTTTTATAACCGACCAATCGGCTAGTCGACCAAAGTCATAATCGGCACATCTCTAATAAAAATATTTAACTCACTGTATCGTCTTCTTAATAAATCTTCAGCTTTTTTGACCGATAGTGAACCGGTAATCTGAACATATCTAAGTATAAAATTACACATGTCGTCTTCCATTGTATCCACGATTAAGTGCTTCTTCCTCTTATTTGAAATTGATGGCTGCCTCCCCTCAACAGTCTAAAGGGAACTACTTACTGCGAATGTCGCACGGTAGAACACTTCTTATGTTTTGCATAAATCCAGACAATTTTCGATGCTACCAATATCTACATGGTTATTAAACAAATTGTTAATACACTATTACAATTACGACTTATATAAACGAATATTGCTTAATATTTGGTAATTTACCTAAAACTACATTACCTACTTAGTTACTAAGATGAAAAGATTCTGACAAAATACGTTTTGAGGGTTTTAAATTAAAAATGCATTAAAAAGGGATAAAATACAGTAAATATTTTGTGAAGATATTAATACGTAGGCAGTGTCTACCGTCTATTGTTCATTTTACGGTGGCACCGAAGCACATAATTGATATTTAAAAAAATCCTTTTAAGGGCATATTTTTGAATTTCTAAACTTGGAAACTACGAAAGAAAAAAATCCGACATTTTCAATTTTGTAGACTAGAATGCCCCCCTCCCCAATGTACCATTGAGATTTGCTTCCAAAACGCAAACGGTAGTTTTCATATGAGGTTGGATGGAATTATGGAAGAAGTTGTACTGGTGAGAACGTGATTGTACGTAAAAGTGGTTTCTAAAATCTAGATGATGCAAAGTGCTTTTTAATAGATGTTTCATTGGATTTTATATTTTTAATTTGTTTTTATCTTGTAAATTCTAGACAAGATTTATTGATTGCTTCATGCTGGCCGGAACATAAGGCGCATATATAGAAGTCACTTGGAGTCTTTATAAGGATGCCATCATCTTAGGCAGAAGTCCATGTAGCGTCCGCGTGCAATTAATAGACTGGCGCCTTCTACTGTTTTTGTGTAGAGTAAGGGAGTCGCTAATGGCGTGCCTTGCTTTGCTCGTAGTACACTAGGCCTTCACTCCGGCGCAGGTTCGGCGCCCCCAACACCCGCACTATAGGTAAAGCTGCCTCTGACTTTAGGACATGAAATACCAAATAGCTATTTTTTTATAGAATTGGAATTTATACGTATGCTTATAAGAGTAGTTTATAAATCCCTGTTATTAATTTCTTTAATATTTATGCCCATAGTTAGGAGAATTCAGTTTAAGTTTTATTGAATACATTTCTTACCTCTTAATCCGTGTTATTCCAACTTAGGAATAAAAGTTAGTAAAATCCAAACAATTTTCAAAGTAAACGGGAACAACGACAAAACAAGATGGCGTCGTATTCGCGCCAAAATAGAAATATGCCACCCGGAATGAACGGCGCACACTAATGTGACAATTTGTAGCGTAACTTTGATATTTACAATTTTATAATGCAAATATATAGCAACAAGAGTAATAAAACAATATTAATTTTCAACCATTAAAATCGAACATCACACTACCAAATAAATTTTTTTTTTTTAATTTTGCCTTAAATGGCAAAAGTTTTTATTGATTACTTTAGCATATATCAATTAAAAAAAAATTAAATAAATTAATTTTATTCTTTAATCGAGTCTTTTGTTAGGTCGTAACCTCTTAACCATTTTTTAACTCAAGGATTTTACTGTAAATTAGAATTATATAAGTTCTTATGAGGCTCTTACTTGAATGTTCTAAATTGGCAGAATTTGAACAAAAATAATTCAAATAAAAGCTATCTATTTCTAAACTATTTCCCATCTAATTTTACATCTACAGTAAAAAGTAGTGTATCGCAGTTTTATGTAAGGCTTTGAAAGGTATTGGCAAGGCATTTTACAAAGGATCGGCGTGCTTTTGTTGTAAGCCTTGCTCAAGCTATATTTAAATAAAATAAAACATGGTTGTATGGGCTCGATCCCTTTGCCTTAAAATGGAACAACAACAAAACATACTTTTTTAAATCGCATGAAAAAGTAAATATTATTGCAATTGATTTTGGATATCAGTGTAACTATATAACTTATTGCCATCACTAGTCATGTCCAACTGACAGACGTCAGTAGCGCGATTATCACGGTGGCGGTTGGAGTTCCACCGTCTTGTTTAGCGTATAAGTCAATTCTGGGCGCAGAGCATTTTTGTTTTAATTCAAATTAAATCATGGATTCTGGCGACGTACACCATGAGAAGGAGAATCGACACGACGTACAAATCGAGTTTCCAGAGACTCTGATGATAGCTATTGAAGAGTTGCTACCGAATTCTGAGCAGTTCGACAATCCTGAGTTCAGCACAGTTACGTACATAAACGAGTTGTTTCCAACGGAGCAGTCTCTGAGTAACATAGAAACGGTATATGCGCGCTGTACATATCGTTTGGCGCAGGCGGAGGAGGAGGTGCGTGTGCTGTTACAAAGTGCCGCTATCTCGCGTGTATCTGGAAAACAAGCCCTAGCCGCCGCCACTTCATCTACGAAAACGCTCTCTGCACAACTAGCACATGTTGATTCACGAGCTGAACGTAGTGCTGGAGCTGTTAAACAGATCACCGCAGAGATGAAACAGGTAAATTCTCACTCTTATAAATACTTAGCTATCTAGTGATATACTAAGCATGACAAACCATTTTATTGAGCCCATGACTACATGCGAACAGGCAACGAATTCTGTAGCCCTTTAAACATGGCCTATATTATCTATTGGGTCAGAAAGTCAAATAAATCTGTTTGCATAATCTGTCACACATTATGTGCTACTTCATATGAAGACGAAAAAAGTGATTACTTGGATTGGATTTGTTTTTATCATGTATTTTATAATTTCAGCTGGATGCAGCCAAAGTAAACTTGACATCAGCTATGACCGCTCTGACACACTGTCATCTCTTGTGTGGAGCGGCAGCAGATCTGGCTAGCCGTGCAGCTGCGAGAAATTATGGTGACTTGTTACTGCCATTACAAGCAGCCACACAGGTATGCAACCACAAATATCAATTTAACTAGATATTAGTCAAAAAAAGTATTGCACCACTTGAACTTTTTAGGGTTTGAAATAAACAAAGTGACTTTGATAACAAAAATGCAACTGAAGTGTTTCTTATGATAATTGTAACCTTTGAAATTAAGTTTTTTGTTGCATTCTTTTAATTTTAACGATGTTTGACACTTCAACCTATATTTTGTGTTAGTATGACTTTTGACTTACATCACTGCGGATCGAAATTTCATTATTTTGATAAATAATTCCATACTTTTTTGTTATTTTTTGAATACTATCAAACCTGCACAATGCCAAAAAGAACAATTTCATACTTTAATTGAGTGAAAATCATTACACTTCGTCAGAGTGGCATGTCGTTGCGTCATATTTACTTGCGTTGCATTGCGTTACTTTGTTTATTTCAAACCGTAAAAAGTTCAAGTGGTGCAATACTTTTTTTGACTAGTGTATTTTTTAATTACTTTAACTTTTTCACCCTAGTCTTATCATGTTTGTTTACTGTCAGGTGCTACAACACTTTGAAAATTACAAGGATGTTAAGCAAATCAGTGAGCTCCGAGATGAAGTGACTCGCATTAGAAACACATTAGCTGAACAGATTATTACAGATTTCAAGGATACATACACAGGTATTTTTACTTTACTATACCTCTTTTTTCTTTGCATTTTATATGATAATATGTAACATCATTAAATTATGCGTGAACAGGTAAAGGCAGTCTGCCATTATCTGCATTAAGTGATGTGTGTGCATTTGCTGACACATTAGAGCCAAGAGTTAAGAAGGAGTTAATGAAATGGATTGTGGACCTGGAGTTGCAGGTATCTTATTATTCTGTATAGCTTTCATTTACGTTTCTGCTGAAACTCAGTAAATTATTATCACTTTATATCTGTTTCATAGGAGTATAAAGTGGTATATGGCCGATCTGAAGAGGCGGGCAGTTTAGAGCAATTAGAGGGAAGATTCTCCTGGCTAAAGAAAAGATTAGTGGAGTTGTGTGCCGGTCGGGCAGCTGCACTTGCACCCTCCTGGAATGTCGCTCGACCTCTAACGGAGAGTTTCTGTGTGATAACACGTAATGACTTACACATGCTGCTTACTTCCAGACCAGATCTGGATGTTAAGCTCTTACTAACTTGCATGCAAAACACACAGCGCTTTGAAGTATTACTGCATAAACGATTTTATGGTATGTCTTTTTATTTTGATAATTTGCAATTTTATATGATGTATTTTAAAATGTGATGTTTATTTCTAGAAGAGGATTCTCAGCTGGAAGGCGGTGAGCTCAATGAAGATGGTACTAAAGTAAGTTCCAATGTTAAATTTAACCATAACAAGTTACAGATGTGTAAAATAATATTTTTAGTGTTAGCGGAGGATGAAGTACTTATATTATGACAGAAATTTGTTATCTTCTCAACTATATGATATGTGTTTATTTCATTGATAAAGCTTTATATTTGCAGAAATCCCTATGGTTGAGTTGCATTAGTGGTGTGTTTGAGCCGCATTTGTGTATCTACATCCGCAGTCTGGAGCACTCATTGACTCTTATGATGCAGCAATTTGCAGCTAACGCCGATGATGACGGTGATACAATATCGCTTGTAGGTGGTGTTTACAGTTCTTGTGCTGACCTGTTTGTGTTTTACAAGAAATGTTTGATGCAGTGTTCACAACTGTCAGACGGGGATCCTATGATAGGTGAGTCAACTTCCACTCAGTTATAGTGTTCGTAGCATGTGTTCTGTAGTATAATACATGCAGAAAGATATATTAATTAAATAACCCTAGTGTTTTGAAATTAAATGTTATTTTCAAATTTCAGAATTATCAAACCTTTTCTGTACATTCCTTCGCGAGTATGCAATGAACGTGTTACAGAATAAGTTGCCGCGTGTTAGCAATAGTGTATTGTCTAATATACAACAACTTTTAAGGGATGACGTCAGCACTACACCAAAGTATGCATTTGCCATATTTTTTACATTTTCAACTATGAATATAAAAAACTGAAAGATATTGATACTATGTGACTTATTAACCACTTATCTAACAAAATGATGGATTTTTCATCTAATTAAAGCCACTATAATTTGTCTTCAACTCAATTTTATTCTGTTTTCCATCAGATTCAGTCGTGCTGAAATCCTACGTATATCACGCGTGTTATCGACTGCAGAATACTGCGCAGAGACCATACCTGCTTTGCAAACTAAGCTGCGATCCAGCATTCGTCCATCGTTATCTACCAAACCAAATCTTTCTCCTGCACTCACCGCGTACCACACACTTCTGGACACTTGTGTGACATTGTTACTACATGAACTTGAAAGTACGGTTTGTGGCGGTCTCGCTGCCATGAGCCGCGTGCATTGGGGGACAATCACTGCCGTAGGAGATAGTAGTGTACATGTCAGTGCAATTATTACTGCGCTCAATGAACATGTGCCACCGCTGAGGGATGCATTGGCCTCCTCAAGGAAATATTTCACACAGTTATGTCTCAAGTATGTAACATATGTATATGTAAATGCAAAAATGTTTGTGTTCATTTATAGCTTTGTTGTGTCTTGTTACAACATATGGTTTAAGCATTTTTTAAATTTCAGATTTGCAGAATCATTTATATCAAAGTACATTCGCATATTATTCAAATGCAAACCTTCTCCGGCGGGTGCTGAGCAATTACTATTAGACACTCACACATTGAAGACAGCATTATTGATCATGCCGTCCATTGGCAGTAATGTTAATAGGCCTGCACCTAACACTTATACTAAATTAGTTATCAGATTGATGGGGAGAGCCGAAATGATACTTAAGTTGGTGAGTAATGTGGAAGTTTATTATGACCTTATCCTGTGTCTTGACTCTGTTATTTTTTTTTTGTTTTGCTGTCAGGTCATATTTATGTAATGTATTTATACTATTCTTCAAAACCCTTACACACTTCTTAATCAGTTTTTATCCTTCAGATCTTTTTAAAACTAAATTAGCTTTTATTGCGTAATCTAGTGGCGTCATTTAATGCAAATATGTGTTTATGCGATTACTAGGTCATGGCCCCATTGGGTTCGAGCACAACGGCGTGGTGTAAGCAAGTATTCACACTTTTACCTGACTGCACGCCACTGGAACTACGCGGCATGCTCGACATGAGGGGACTCAAAATGGCAACGCATGCTTTGGAGTCGCTCATGAATAATGCAAACAAGTAAAAGGTTATCTATATATATAAAACTCAAAGGTGACTGACTGACTGACTGACTTAGTGATCTATCAACGCACAGCCCAAACCACTGGACGGATCAGGCTGAAATTTGGCATGCAGGTAGATGTTATGACGTAGGCATCCGCTAAGAAAGGATTTTGATCAATTCTACCCCCAAGGGGATAAAATAGGGGATGAAAGTTTGTATAAATCTTATTAGATTTTCGACTGATTGAACTGAAATTAAAGATGAGAGCTACTATGATGAAGACGTTTTTACACACGCTAAACAAAAATAAAGCCGCAAAAACTATAACTAATTAATAATAATACTTCTTAACGGGAGCGAAGCTTTATTGGTTATAGAATACTTAAAAGCACAGGATAATGTAAACGACCAATGTAGTGTGAAGTTTTAAAGTGCTATTATTTTAAAGTTTATTTATTGAATTGAATTAAGTTTAAAAATTTTATGAATATCATTAATAATTACAAAAGTCGAATCAATTCGTATTTTATTGAAGGTTTGAGTTTTTACAGAGCTTTATTTAGTGTCACTTTTGTAAATAATTTTATTTATTGCATGTTCATTTTAAAGTTTTTTTTATCAAATTATATTGTTCAAATTGTAATGTAATAGAATTGGAGATGAAATTATTTTTCTTAATCAGAGGTAAATTGATTTAAAATATTAAATAATCCCAACCTTGTTTAAGTGTTATTATGAAGTATTGTTATGTAAGTAAAACAGAGCCGTATTGGTTGTATGCATGCTATGTTTAGTTTAATTTATTATGTTTATAAATAAATATAATGTATGAAGTCTTATAAGTCATATTAAATAAAAAAAAAAAAATTTTGTTAAATTGTCGAATCATTCATGTGTTGTATGTTAGATTATCCCAATAATCTACTGTACAATATTAAATTATTTGAAATGAAATTGTAAAAATGCATGTTTAATATTGATAATAAAATCAAACATATATTTATAAAGCTTTTTATTCATTTTATGTCACATAGAAGCGCAACTCCACGCAGGGTCCAATGGCGTGGATTACTATCCGTCTCGAAATCTATAGATCCCACGTACTTTGCATCTGTACGCTGTGGTTTTCTATAAATTGGGCATTCATACAATCGCGGATCCTTTCCAGCTGTTGTATTAATTGCGAATATGTATATAACTGGCATTTGTTCATACAACACTTTGGGTTTTGACTCAATTAGTTTACCAGATTTTCTATCCAATGATGCTCCTACAATATTTAAGTATGGGGTCAATTCGGTGTTAGAAACCCCGGTTAACACATCTACTATTTACGATATATGTTATATTGTATGACATTTACCTTCTAAAAACAAGCCGTGTACATAAACACCTTCAGCAGGACCTTCATGTAAATCTTCTTTATTTTGTTTAGTTATTAAATTTTGTAAAACAACTGAATCTAGTGCCCAACCTTTATGACTTCTTGTTACTTCCTAAAAAATAAATATAACTACAGTATACCATAATGCAAATAGTATGGGTTCATCAACAAATTGAGTCACGTAATTTGAAATATTTTCTGTCTCAGCTCTACTTTGCCTTTTTACAAATCTCATCCATCCAGTGACTTAGTAATTGTTAGTAATTCTAAATCTAATAAGGATTATTATCTATGGCATGATTTTAATACAAAAATCCAATCGAAAATACATTTAAAATTAAATTATCAATAGATTTTTGTATTAACGACTGACCTGCCTCATTGCGGTTAAAAATCCCTGAGGGTTGAAAAATCCTGTCATCCAAAAAGCATTTGGTCTGTCATTCTTCAGCCAGGTTCTATATTGATTATCTCTTTCCAATAGCTCTGTATACCAAAATCCGAGGGTTGCTGATTCCCAAGATACCTTCAAAAAATAAACGTCCGTGTATTACGTATTTTTTTATGTACTTTATTATTATTTATTGCATAAATACCTTTAACCATTTTTGTGGTATTCGTGCATCGTACATAGCGTCCAAAGATTCTCTTAACCCTTGACTCATTACAATAGTTCCATCTATTGCCAACTTCAAATCACACAGAGTTGAGTATACCGTTTCATTTACACGTTGAATTCTATCGATTTCTTGTCTGAAATATAAAATGCAATGCAATGTGTGCCCTATAGGTATCAGAAGAAGGACAACACAAACTCCTACGAAACAAATCCCTACCTTAGAAAAATGTATTTGCTTTGACAGGAAATCGAAACCGGAAATCTATACAACAGACTTACGTGCCAATCGTTGCTCTATAGACGTGTCAATAAACTCTATACTTTTTTGCACTGTCTAATGAATATATATATGTTTAGAAAAACTTCTAATGTAACCTAAGAACATTAGTTACGAAGCAACCACACTACACACTAAGATGGGGAATTATTTAAACGTAGTGCTCCATAGAAATGGATAAAGCGTTTATACATACAATATTTACCTTAAGAATATATTCATAGGAAGGAATGCACCCATTTTCTGTAGTGCTTCTTTAACTTCAAAACTAATATATTGTTTAGGAAGTTTCTCTAACATATCTTCAGCTAAGCGGTATACGATACTTTCCCTCGTCTCCCCACCCTGGCTGCCTCCTTCCTTTGGCTGCACACTTAAAATAGTATCCAAAATGTCTTTGGCACTATTTATTTGATAAGTAATATCAGCATTGCTATGAAGACCGAATACTTCTGGAGTATCTGTTAACGGTAATTGGTTTATGTAATCGACATAGCCTTGTAGATTTCTTGTTTGTGGCACTTTATAGCCTTTGTAAAATTCAAAGCCAGGTCGAAGAAGTACATCACAAAACCAAACGTTAGTAAATGTTGTCAGCAAGCGTTTGTCAAAATCATCTGTTACTCTTCCACCATACTGAACTTCGCCTAACATATAACAAATCGTAGGCCAAGATATACCTTTCTTAGGATCTATTTCATCTAAATGGTTCTGCACAAATTGCACACTGGCCGCGTAATCGGCTTGATTAAATTCGTAAGGTATATTCCAACCCAATGGCCCGAATTTCCGTCGTTCTTGTACAATCGTGTGTAGAAAAGCTACAGCATATAAAAGTGGTGGCCATTGCGACAATGACGAATAGTCTAGTGTGTCTTGGGTGATACTTTGATAAGTTCTTTTCATGCTTGCACGAATGCCTTGTGGAGGTTCATTGGTAAATTTAATTGCCATCTGTAATAAACCTATTGGAAAATCAGTATGAACTTCTGTTGTTAACCAAAGTCTGAACGACTCTTGTATGTGTTCTGTTTCAATAAGGGCATCCATTGCTTCTACACAGAATGGTAAAGACAAGTGAATATTTTGTAATAACACCCATCCTCCTTCATTCATGGACTCCGATATCATTTTTCGAGCCACAATTTCTTGTCCTTGTCCCATTGATACTGCTTTTAATGCTAGAACGATAGGTAATAAATTATTAAGATTGTACTTTATAACTAGAAGGTTGTTTATTAAAACTTACGTATTTCTTTAGCTTTTGATAATTCAGCTATTTGAGTCGAAGGATCAGATCCTATTGATAAAATACAAATTAACGGAGTTCTTGGTTCAGATTCTTCCCACGTCGCTTCCAAGTTTAATATGCAACCTTCGCCATATTCCGTACCCAGTGAATCTAAAAAAATATTAACCTACTTGACATCTATACATCTATATTTTGTTATACATTTTACGTAAAAGTATATTACCAACTATGTATTTTCTTGCTTGTGATAGAGTTCTATCTGGACTCCACGACCGTATTAATAATAATTTTCTGAAGACATCTAAACTTTCATGGTAACCACTTGGAATGCTTTCTTCCTCGGGTTTCGCTTTTTCATACCAAACCCGCCATTCTTTTTCATTTACAGATATCTGTAATGGCGATCAAGGATTTTATATACCAGCTATCTTATATCAATTTAAAATTTAAACTTACCCTAGATAGGACATCTGAAAATGTTTCCAGTTTACTGATTTCAACTAAATTTAACCAAGTGATATCCAAAATCCATTTAAATGGTTTAGGTGTAACGGCATTGAGATCCAAAGAAGCACCGCCTTTGACAAATGCCATAAATTCATCGTGAGAAATGAGCTCTCGCTGACAATCTATCTTCATTGCTAACATTAAAGTGAACAAAGCTTTATGTCTTTCATATAAACTTCTTAACGTGAATGCCCAAACTTCATGAGTGAGATATTTTAGAATTATATTAATCCGTTCTTCAGTAATATTCGTCTTCGTAGATTTAGTAATAGAGTTGTCGAATATATTTAAAAATTGTTTTAAGGCATTTTGATACATTATGTTAACATTGCTCATCTCCACAATTAAGAAATATAATATCGATCCTCTAGCTGCAACCGCTCTAAACTCTTCACGGGCCTTTATAATCTTTTTTTCTGTCACTTCTGCAACTTTAAGTTTTTCGTTTACTTCTTCTGCAGTTGTCTTAGTTATTTGTAAAACGTGGATGAGGGCTTCGTCGTCTACAAGTGACCCTTCAGAAGACGTAAGTCGGCACAACAAATTACTTTCTAATTCTTTCATGCTTCTTTGGTTTTTCATTACGGATTCAAAAAGTGCTACTCGCTCTTCTTCAAGATCTGATTTTTCCATTAAAATTACTCGACCCAACAATTGATCTTCAAGACCTTGCATAGTCACAGTGAAATCTATAATAGAAGTTTTAGCACTTATTTCGGGGGAGTAGGGTGGGTTTGGCAATTTCGTTGTAATGTAGAGCATGAAACCAGGCATGACGTCACACTCCTTATCCCCAACAATTACCTTTTCAATGGAGCCTGATTTTATGAAATTCTTTTCTAATACATTGTCTATTACAGGATCTAATTCCACGCCGACATCTTCAATCAAAAGTGGCCTACCCAAAGATAAGCTATCTTCAAGATGAGTTCTAAAGTATTTATGATTTAAAGACGTTATTTGCAATTCATTTGTACTTTCCTTATTTTTAATCCAATTTTTTCCCTGACTTTGAGGATCGACTAGTAAAGGATAAGAACTAGATTTTGTGACAATGAGAGCATTTTGCACAGATAATTCATCATTAGGCAATCCTTGTAATGTCCATTCGGATATGGTAGCACTTTCTACAAGCATATTTGTAATATTTATATTGTCTGTGACGGGTATTTCTTTTTTCTTCAAAATATCCATCCACGTGCTCAATAAACTATTTCTAAATTCTTGGTTATAAGGTCCACAATACGATAGAAAACCTGTGGCTAAAACAACATCGCCTACTAAACGACCAAGTTGCTCCTTGAAATCTTTACTTTGTTGAGTCCATCGTACTTTTTCTCCGCCTAATCCATTAATTAGAGCAGTTGCCGCCGTCATTTTTCTAAGACATACATTGGCGGCGTCTGTCAACTGTTGCTTCTCGGATACAGCGGATTCATATTGTTCCTTAACTTTTCTTAAAGACATTTCTCGTTCTTCTAATTGCCTTTCAGCTGAAGCTAAATCTTCCATGGCGACCTGCAAACAAAGACATGTATAGCAACGGAAGAATGGATTATAAATTTGCATTAAAATATTATGTACCTTTAATCTTGCTTCTTGGAGCATTAGATTAGCTTTTAATGGTAAAACTTCCTTATTGACACTATGAAAGAAAGCCATTGCTTTAGTCCATGAGAGAAGCCCTGCAACGTCACCACATACTCGTTTAGCTGTGTCCATGTTATAATCTTCCATCTCAAAATATGGAACTAAATGCTCAACCATTTCATTATTAATAATATCTTTTGGATAGTTCTGTAATTGTAATAGAAATGTGGTGCTCGCCATCATCTGTAAATAACAATACGTTTTAATTTAAAATTATGTAGATATCATAGTAAATATAAGCAATAAATTCCTACTTTGAGGGATTCAGCCCAAGATGGTTTAGGACATGGCGCAGCTGTATCAGAAATTATTGGATGTAATCTTCTTTGAAATAATATTAAAACACAGTCCATAATTCTCATTATAAGATGAGGTGGTCTGCCGAGTTTCCTTACAGTTGCTATGTGAGCAGGCTTAATAGTATTCAATGCGGCCTCCGCTTCTTCTAATGCTGGCTTAGCAGCTTCTAATTTTATTTCCGCTTTTTCTTTTTCTTCAGCAATATAAGCGACTAAAGCTTCGGCTTTCTCTTTAACAATTTGCACTTGATTCTTAACAATTTCTGCTTGCATTGCTCTTTCTGTTACCTCAGTCAATACATGGTCGGCTTTTGCAGAAGCGACAGCTAAGTCTTGCTCCATGACAGCTAAATCTTTCTTTAATACTTCAACAGAAATAGAAGCTTCTCGTAGTTTTTCTAAACCTGTATCCATACGAAGTGCACCGTCACCAAGCTCCTTTTGTTTTAGTTGATAAATAGTCTTATAACCACCTATAAAATTAAGGTATGATTTTGGAGTTACATGAGAAGATCGTCGAAACCTTTGAAAATATTCAGCAGATACTTTGGAAACGACATCTTGTATTGTTCCTAGAACTGTTACAAGTTCTCTTTTAATTTCTTTTGTGCATTCAATTTCAAACTCAGCGAGAAAATGATCGGCCACAGAAACTAAAGCATCTTTTGGCCATGGTTGAAACCAATCAATGGTACAACCGGATATCAGAGCAGGGAATCTCATAGCTCTATATCTGAATGCTTCACTGACCTAAAATGTTTATAATTAATTTCATTAAAGAATTTAAAATATTGGTTAAATAATATTGATTACTTACAGGTGAAAAACATAAAACGACATGTAAATTTTGACATGTTCTGTTAAGAAAATATTCCATAACAAGTTCATTGGTAATAGATCTTTTCTGATTTTCTCTTTTCATAATTGGAGTTAATTCTGATATAATTTCTTGTTGTTCATCTTTGGTAAATAGATTCGATATCACACCAGATGATAAAATATTATTTAAATATTCTAAAAATCCCTCTTCTTTGATATCTAGATCTGTGAAAATAAATGTCGTACCCTTCCCCTGTACTCCACAAGATCGATATAACAATTTCAAATCTTCAAGGAAGTTTCCAACGTTGTATGATCTTGTAAGTGCAATTTGGAACGACCTATATCCAGCTATAAATGTAGATAATTTTGTTAGAGATTGTTTTCCGGAACCGCCTACGCCCACTAACATTACATTTCCGCGAGGATGACGAATCACACGTGATATTTTTACTAAATGTAACATGGCGTCGGGAAAGAACACCAAGTCCATTCCTGAGCCTCGAACCATTTCATTAAATTGTGATAAGAACATATCGAGTCGTTCTCTCAATTCGCTGTAATCGAATACCGGTTCATATACTTTGGGCAGCTCCATATCTGCGTCTTCTCCTTCTTCGCCAGTTGGTTCTGGTGCATCCCTAAAATAACATTAATTAATCCATTAATTGCTCCTTTGCAAATTATAATGAAAATGAGATCAATTCCGACCTCATGAAGTCGACGAATGCAGGTTCAGTTTCCATCATTTTCTTGTATTCGATTCCCAATATTTCTTCTGTGACAGTGTATAATGTTTTATTAAACCAATCCTTATCAGTTTGATGAGTGAATCTGTCCGAAAAAACTCGAGAACACTCATGCTTCCAAAGCAACATTAAACATTTTTCTGATTCTATAACTGTGGGCAATGTACCCACCATGCCTTGCCATACTCTCGATAAATCTCTTAATGAAAATACATAATGAAATTTAGCCGGAGTAGGTAATAAAGTAAGTCTTGTTCGTTGCCATAGTTCTCTAGTCAAAGGAATGATTTTCTTAATCAAAGTTCTAACTTCAACAGTAAATCCGCGTTTTATATTGTAATGACCTTCACCTATCACTTTAAATATTTTATCAATAGAATCATTGTTCGGCAAAGGACAATTGAATATAGCGAATTGACGTTTCAAACGTGCAGGTATATCATTGCGTCCACCTCCTGAAAAACAGAAATTACAATGAGTCAAAGTTTATTTATTGATTTTTCTAAATAGGCAATAAATACCCGGTTGTCCCATAGCTCCCAGAAACTGAATATCAATAATAGTAGTAAAATCTCCAGGTTTCTCTAAACTGTAGAATCCACCCATACTCATTATCTGCCGTACTATTTCATTTGTAATCTGATCGCCCCATTCATTAATTTGTGGAAGATTTATGTCATCAATAAATACTAGCATTTTCTTGCCACCAGGTGGTCCAAATGTCATTCCACTTCTCTTCTCAACGTAACTTTCTATTGTTTTTTGAAATTGATAAGGACTTGTCGCTGATGAAAAATTAAATGATCGTCCCATAATTTGATCAGGATTTGCGTTTTTCATATAAGCTTTCATCATTACAGTTTTCGCTGAACCTTGTTCACCGAGAAGTAAGACAGCCTTGCCTTGTTTCGCGATACAGTTTATTAGATAATTAATGCGCACGTTGTCTACAATGGGAACAAGGATACTAGCATAATCTGGTGATGCAGTGTCAGGATATTGATAATTAACAACTAAATCATCCCACAGCTCCCATTTACCTGGATGTTTCACATAAAAGTCGAATACAATTGAAGGTTTACTATTAGGATGTTTAGGAAAATCTAAAATCTCCGAAAAATGTTGTTTTAAATATGCATCATATTTAATTCTGTCTTCTTTTTCAAACAATGCACCAAATCCCCATATTACAGTAAAAACGTATGTTTTGTGAAGATGCTCAGGAGTAAAAAGTATTATCTCTTCAGTTTTTTCTTTTTCGTCCTCTTCATCTACATCGCCGTTAACCGATTTACTAGCGGATGGGTCTTCAGTTTCCTCAATCTGCGGCGGTACTAGACCTTCTAATATACTTAACATTTGCAATATAATATTGCTTTGTAATACTTGCATACTAAATGAAAGATTTTGCGTGCAGTATGTATAAACAGATGGAAATGTTTGGATGAATAATTCTCCAAAGATTTCATTTTCACGAGGTGACCGCGAGTTCAGCCATGCGCGTAATACTGGAAAATATACATTTTTTCATTTGAATTTACTATAATCTGGTTCGTATTTCATTTGAAATTAAATTATACCTGGATCCCAGTCTAAGCCTGAAGAGCTCATATAAACCATGCCATTTCTTGATACTGTAGCTGGAGACGCATTATCTATATTTTCTGGTTCAAATATAATTTTTGATGTGGGCGCCATAGTTAAACGATCACCATTAGCCAATGTTAAAGTTTTGTTATCATCTAATACGGAATTCAAATTTTCAATCCATATACTGTCTACAGGACCATCCAAAACCAGCCATACGTGTTCTCCTGTTTTTAATTTTAGGGTTTTTCTCCAAAGTGCGGAGAAAATTCCATCCGTCCAGTCATTTGTGGCGACATCTAATCTTCCGAACATTTGTGCTGCTGTTATTGCTTTGGGATTCATACGCATTTCTCTGTAACATAATGTCTAACTTTAATAATCCTTTATAAGTTAAATCAAGCTGTATGTCACTTTAATAAAAAAATACAATCTAATGTGTTAGTTTACCTATGAGGGTTTTCAGTTTCGGATAAAGCATTCATTAGTGTATGAATACATGTAGTTTTACCAGCTCCTGGTGGGCCTAATGTCATAATTCCATGACGTACTCTCTGTGTTTCGTATAACTGAAATGAAACAAGTATGTATATGATTTACACTTCAATTAATTGGTATTCAAAAATTCTACAAAGTTTAAGTATATTTTTATCCTATAAATTCCGATATATTTTTTATATAAACTAACATATTAAGTTTGTACCTATATTTATAATTTCTAAAATGACAACACCAACCTGTATAATTTTCAATATCCACGGTGGATGATAAATAAGTCCAGTTTGTTCTACTTGTTTTTGTACCGCTTTTTCTAGTTCAGGATATGTAGTTTTCTCTAATGCTTGATTTGGGAACAAATCAGCGACTAAAGATATGAATAACGGTTCATCTTCGTCAATAAGTTTTGACAAGTTCATGTCTCTTAATACTCGCATTACAATTGTACTTTCATTATCTTTTGAGTTAACTCTTTTAACTGCACCGAGAGTCCTTAGGACTGACAGAATATTTCTTAAACCAAAATCATAATGAACCTGAAAAAAAACATGCTCTTCATCTAAAGATATATAATAAAAAGTTTAATATAAATTTTATTTGTATATCAGATATATTCTAGATTAAAATATGAAATTTGAAATTAGCGTGTTCTAAATTAATGTGTTCTAAAACGTAAAACATTAACTAATTAGCAATTATCTCATGATATATTCAATATAGTCAATAAAGATAATACTTAAAAGAATATTCCCAGACCTGCTTTGTAAGTTGTTCCTCACATAATTTATATAAAGTGTAAAACTTTCGAGCTAGTGTAATATTTTCTAAGAAGCCGCATGATGCAAGTTTTACTCGTATAATAATTTGTCTATCAGGTACCATCATAGCTACAGTCCTGAACTGTATCTTTAAATTCTCTGGCAATTCCTTTCGGCCGGCATAGCCTGGATTCTGAAAAGTAACGTTCAAGAATTAAAGCATATTCTACTAAAATTATATTTGATAACGACGACCTAAAAATAATTAATATAAACGAGAATTAAATTAGTTAAATCGTCTTCCTGAATTAATTCAAAATTAAATATATATACGGATTGATTTTTAAAAGGTTCAATGAAGGAAAAAGCTGCATGAAAAAAGTTTATGATTTTCTAAACACCCTTTGTTAAATGTTTGGCTGTTTACATATTACAAATTTTACTCATAGTAATAATTACATAGATATAATTACTCGGTGAAATTAATTTTGTTTCTGACTGTACCTTTTTTTTATACATCATACAAATATTTAATAAATACCATAGTTATAAATATTCCAAATTCAGGACACATATCTGAACTATCACCGTCAGTAAAGATAAATGTTCTCTTCTTTTCCTTCTTAGCAGATAGTACGACAGCTACTTGTTGCGCGGCAACCGATAACACTGGTAACTCGATTCGGTTAAATTCATCAAAGCAACCCCATGAACCCGATTGCGCCAGTCCTTTGTATATTCTGCCTAAACCCCTACAAAATAACACTAAAATGTTATCCTGTAAGGCAGTATTTTAATATTTTGTACGTTAATGACAATTTAATACATATTTACTGAGTACTTTCCGTGGACACATTGATACATTCTTTACAGGCATAAATTATGCTTATACATTTTAATATTAGAGTTTAGTAACGATTTCATGGCTTTACCGAAGCTATTTTAATGATGTGATGATACATATACGAAAGAAAGAACCAAAATAAATAGTATAATTTTAAAAATTTAGCGTTCTATATATTTATGTATAAATTTATAAATACATAAGTAATAATATAAAAGCACATTATAGAGAACCTGTAATCCATTTGATCTGAACAATTAAAAACGACAACATATTTTGCTAAAGTTTTCCCCATATCTTTGACTGTTTCTGTTTTTCCTGTACCAGCTGGCCCGCAAGGCGCACCACCCATACTCATGGCTAACGCTTGGGCTAAAGTAATGTAACATCTGAAATAAACTTTTATGGTAGTCTTATATATGACTATAGATAGCCTACTACTATATAAGTAAATGTTCAGCTTGTTTAGCATCCATGCTGAATTTAGAATTTATATTACGTACCGATCAGTTAAAGGCGTAATAACTAATCTGTCGGTACATCCTAAATATTCATTTTGATAAGTAAATGTGACATCTGTGACTGATATCCAAGTTTTATCCGCATCCTCTTTGAAATAAAATCTGCATTGCTTTAGCCACTCGAAATCATTTGCTGATCGTACATTTAGACGACACTGAAACATATATATGTATAAGTAACTTGATGTCACATGAAATTCGATCCATTGAGAACTAGTAAGATCCCAAATGAATAGAACTCACCAACATATCAAAAATGTCTCGCTGGTGTACATGAATAGTAATAAGAGTTTCAAATTTAGTTCTTTCTATTTTCAATAAATCTCGTGTAGTTTGATCTATCAGTGTGTTTAATAATTCAAGGAATTTGTTATTTGTCTCCATCATAATTTTCTTGTCTTGTCGTGCTTGCATTAATGCTAGTTCAGCATCACGTGTCCATATTATTTGAATTCCAAGTAAACCAACCTATAAATATCATTATTTATTACTATTATGCTCATTAGTCAGCATAGTGAAGGCATTTATTGCAGGTAGACAACGGGTTGTGGTAGCAGTTGTCTGTGCTCTCAGACAATACACTCGTTTAATATCAGGTGGAGTGTGATCATATACAGAGTTATTAAAATGTTGCTATAAATAACAATAAGCCTTTAATGAGATATTACGTAACAATGTTTGTTTCAGTTTATATATCACTAATATATAACGAGAAACAAATATTAGTGCATGTTCAAATACATAGCAGGACAATATATCCTAATTTGATAAATTAAACAATGTAATATTAAATTTGATAGAAACCAACCTGAGCGGGCATTTTTTCTAAAAACAATAATATATTAAATCCTGGATCGTTCATAATTGTCACTGAATTCCTAATGATAGAATGCAAACTGCTCTGGGCAGATTGTAGGAGCGATGTCAACCATGTCTCTACTGAGCCTTCAGCTCGTACTGCCCTTTCTAATTTTATTTCTTCACCTTCCGACGATACAATTGATATCATCTTGTTATATTCTAAAAAGACAAATAATACTTTAGTGTGTACGCGTGAAGTACGTGGATAGGTTGGTAATAAGAATAGACTTTAAATAAATTCTATACTTAACTTAAAGAAACACTTACCAATATCATGAAACTTAACGTATCGAATGTTGTCGAATATAGAGAGCAAATGATTTTGTATCGTATGAGAATCAGAAGCCTGGCCCAAAATCTCAAGTAAAGCAGGATCAGACACAAAGAAGAATCGAGGAAACATCGTCCTTTTCTTCTCCAAATATCCACTGAGGGACTTTTGGCAGAGTTCCAATTGTTCTTGCAGATGAGGAAGTAATTGTCTTAGTAAATCATCACCAACACAACACGACACAACTCCTGGTGTCTCGTGAGCTCTTTGCATAATCTTCTGCCAAGATTTGTCAATTTTAGAGAAACGTTTTGCTTCTTTAGGAAGTTGCTTAGCTATATCACCCCCAACAAACACGGCCTCCAAATAGACCCACATATTTTGGACTAATAACCATCGTTCCAGTATTTCATTCGTATTCTGCAAGTCGTATAGCCATTGCTGTATTTGTTTTCTAAATGGTGCGTTGTAACTGTAAATTGGAATAAAAATATAATTTCTACTATTTACCTTATATTAAAGCATAATACTGCTCATCTATTTTGGACATTTCTGTAGCGAAATAATTAAAAATAATAGTATGGCCAGTTATGTTCATATATAAAACAACATTTACATGACAAACACATATAAATATAATAGTATTTTTGCTAATAGTAGAACTATGCACTAATTACCGGTTGGACAATAGTGATCCTAATATCATTAAACTGTCTTCCAATTGGCCGATAGTTTCAGCAGTGGTATCACCTCTTAACAAAAGTTCTCCACGATTATTGAACGTTTGGAATGTGAGTTCGTGGATTGACCATTCATTTGTAACTTGTCTCAATTTAGCTTCAATATCCTTTTCTTTCATGGCAGATATACAAATGTCCTACAACAATATTATTAACAAATAGAAATTTATAAGTTACAAGTTTACCATGACTTTCATCTAGATGCTATAACTGTGAAGAATTGTTTAATCATTATTTAGCCATTATTTTCTTAAACTTTTCCTGTTGTAATTACCTCAATATCTTCTTTATTAGGAAGTAATGGGGCTTCTAAAATATTTTTTAAACAAAAGTCTTCATTGTCCAGTTCAAAATTATATTTCGTTACTTCCATAATTCTTTGCCAATGCCGAGGTTTCATTGCTTTATTTGCCATCAGTTCTAATAATGGGCACATATCATTGAAGTCGTCAATTGTCTTTTTTAATGCAAAGAACGCTGGCCATTCTTTCAACCTGCAACGAAACGTATAAAATCAAAGCTAGGACAACTAGCAGACGTTAATTTCTCCCAACAACTCCCAAAACCTCTCACCCTTTAGGCAATTTACGACATCTATTTTGGAATTCCATTAATTCATTATTAATTTCTTCAATATTTACTTCACCCCATGGTATGTCATAATAACTGCTCACACGATCAATCACATCATTGTAAAGCTTATAGAGTTTTTGCAATAGATTCAGCTCTTTTCTTATTTGAGCCAGCTCTGGATATTCTGTATGAGGAAGTCCAAATAACTCTTCCCCATTCTGATAAGTTTGCAGCTTTCTCCACATTCCATCAAAACGATTCTACAATTTGCCATTTAATTTTACTTCATTAGCATAAAAATAAACTTAACAAACCATACGTTTTTATTATTAATAACAGCGATAAATGTATACCATAAAAAGGGTTATTAAATCTACAGATACGCGACGTAGTTGTAGTCGATCAACTACTTTTTTAAATGAAATGGGTATTATTTTTAAAATATTTGTCGCTCCTACTAAGTATTTCAGTCATTTCAAGCCGTGATTTTCTATACCTGGAATAATATTAATTTGTCAGAGGCTTCCCTAGGGCTTAAACCTGACTGCATAGGTCCAGCATGTCTATATTCATGGCAATAATCAGCGTTATCTTCTCTGAACTTCTCGAGATTATTTTGTAGGTCTGACTCAAACTGCGGTTGCATTGTAAGTAATTGTACATGAGAGGCTAGAGCTGTAGCCTGGAGCTGTTGCCAGCTGTACCGAAGATTATCAACTTGTTCCAAATCTTCAGGACTGACAAATAGCTCATAGCGTGTTATAACGTTGAACGCTTCCTATAAAATTATTTATTCTTATATAAGGACAATTGTTTTATGAAAACAGTTATGTTAAAGTTTATAGTAGGCAAATGATAGCTATTTATTATACGTAAACCAACTACATAGAATAAATAAGTAAATTTAAACCTCGACAGGATCAATTTTCAATTCCATATCAACTTCTTGCTCTCGTATCTTTTTCAAAGTCTCCATAACAGTACGGACATCATCCAAATCTCTTATAGGTCTTTCTAATTTTCTTTCAAGGTCATTCATAATTGCATACACGTAGTCCATCTCACGTTTATATTTCTTCTTCATCGCTAATCCTATTCTATGAGTGCCATCTGTAATAATTAGACTGGTTAGAGGAGGTGATTACTGCATGCATAGATATCATGGACTTGCTAGAAGTAGATTTACAGGTTCCAACTGTTATCAATGAGTTGCGATATCGAACACCAAAACGGGGAATGCAGTGTTCGGTATATTATAGAATTTATACATAATCAAATTATACATGCCTACATCTTACATTTAACATATATACTCAAATCGACATTGCACTCTTATTACGTAAAAATTACAGTTATTACAAAACAGAGCATTAAGGTTATTTGGTCTTTTGAAGTAAATGTTAAGCATAAACAAATGTGAAGCTTACTTTTCAGTTCGGTGGTCAGACCGAGTTTAAGTTTATCGGTTGAGACTGCTAAACAGTTTCCAATTATAATGATATCCATCTCTGTAGATAATTTAATTTCAAGATCACTATGCTTCCTTAATGCTATTTCAAAATCGTTCAAATTCCACATAAGTAATTGTCTTAAAGTTTTTTCACATTTCCACAAATAATGATATGGTCGCCATCGTTTTACTAAATTGTTAAGTTCCTAAAAAGAGCACAAAAATTATTAATAATACCGTGTTATTTATTCATCAAATTATCAATATTGATAAAAGTAAATTAGCTTACGTTTTTAATATTTTGAGTACAAGTTGAAAGTAAAGATAAAGTTTTAATAATTTCTTTGTTCTCCATAATATAATTATAAAAGTTCTTTTGTTGGAAAGGAAAGGTTGGTTTCTCTTCTGACTCCAGTCTATAATGTTTCTTTCGCTTCACTTTGGCTGCTTCCATTATTTTTAGAGATTTCTGCGCAACAGCCAATGGAGCTCCGACTGTTTGAACCTGTTCATCGAGGCGCGTGACTACGTCTAACAGCTGATTGGATTGACGACCCGCCAGTTTCTTCCAACTCACCTAATTTTAAGGATACGGGAAGCATGCGGGATGCCAAAAGCGGGTGCAAGGACGACAATCAAAGCCACAAATAGTGATGCATGGGAATGCAAAGCAACATCGAGTGGGGTCGTACAGTAACACAGTCAACAGACACAAGTGCGATAAACACAACACAAAACATTCAACATCACAACAGGTAGGAAAAACACAAACATTACACATATTCAGTAACATGCCATATTTAATGTGATATTTACAAATTGACAAATACAATGGAATAAAAGACGAGACTCTCCAAGCTCTAGGTAGGTTTACCATTGGTTATTTCAAGTTATTCGTTAAGTTCATATAAATTTATTACAATTATAATGTAATTTACCAAGTGAATAACATTTCTTTTGATATGCTACCTTAGTTGTTTTACCGCCAGTCCACTGAGCTACTCCTTTCGATAAACCTGATATATGTTTACCAGCCAATATTAGAACGTCCTGTATTTCTTCGAGTGTAGGATTTACTGATACATTTGGTATCATTAATGTTGCATGAAGAAGAAATGTTGGTTTTTTATCTGTTCCTGTAAAAATATAAAGTTTATAAAATATTCTCGTAGTATTAATTAACCCATGTATAACTAAATGTAATATATAATATAAATGTACGTCTTCATATCGTAATAGATTTTATCATACCGTAATGTAATTTACTATAAAGGGTGATTCAGTTGAACGCTTGGAGCTGAAAATGCGGTATTACGTATCGTTAGTAGAACTCTTCATGGTCAGATTTTATTGAAATATGACTTGCTATACTTTATAACTAAATCTATATCTATCTGTAAATATATATTTACAGTTATATGAATTTCAGTCGAATAAAAACATGTTACCGTCATCAATTGAAGTATTTTCAGCGTTAAATTGTTTTATAATAAGATCCAAAGTTCTTCTAGTAACTTTAATTAAAACATCTACTACTTTTCTACTATAATAACGTCTCATTTCATTTACAGCGTTTTTAACCATTTCCTGAAATCATAATAAATAAATTATAGGATCCCTTACCCTAACAGAAAACATTCATATTTGAAATCATTATTATCTTTACCTGCATTCCTTTAGAAAGTCCTCCTGCTGGAGTCGATAAGAGTTTATATGGACTTTCGAAACATTCCCATACTGCCGACCAATCTTGTTGGCCACTTGAAGTTGATTCGTTAATTGATGATGCATTTCCACTTGCACCCTCATCTATGTATTCAATCAATTTACAATTAGCATTTTATATTAATTAGCAATTTACATTTACAAGCGTAAATTTCGAACCTAAGTTTTTTATTAATTTCTACAACTCTTTTCTAGAAGTACTAAGTAAATTATCAAGGTCTCTGCGAACACCTTTTGGCAGGCAAGGGCCACAAGACAGCAGAATAAACTAAAAGCGGGCCGCACTTGTAATATTAACGTAATGCTTATATTATGCTTGAGCTTTATTGCTAGAAAAATAACCACCGAATTATATTATAACTTATTTACAAAACATTCACGGGCCAAAAGGCCGCGTGTTGCCGACCACTGCTCTAAATGATTAAATAACGCAATATAACGCTCACCGTCAGCTATCAAAAAGTCAAAATCTGGATTAATTTCAGTTGGTTTAATTTGTTGTGCCGCCTTTCTTACTAAATCAAGTACCTCTTCCACAGCTTCTTCTACCATTAGAGATTTTCTATTTAGCTCTACTGATGCATTTCTAAAATTATTTTTGTTATTATAAACCATGTTTGTTTCAATTTCTGAATGTAATATGTTTTCGTCAATGTTGTACTATGGTTTGAAGCATGGGCGTAGCCAGCCATGGGCTCAGGGTGGGGCAGCAGTCTAAAATAATATGTAACCAGCAAATTATACCCGCGGTCTTACCCTTGTTAATTTTTTTGTGTCAACTAACAACTGTCTAGTGTGAACTTTCTTACGGATATTAGGTATTGTAGTTAGTACCTAGATAATTAAGTTTTTTAGGTTTGATTAGGTACTTTATAAGTCAGAGCCAGGGTGGGGCAAGTGCCCCACCCTGCCCCACCTTGGCTACGCCCATAGTTTGAAGTCAGTTAAAGTTTAGTATAGTCAAATGTAAAGTTACCTGCATCCCGTTTCGATGTTTTCAATAAATTCATCTACAGACCAAGGAGTTTCATCTGAAAAATATTTTTTTAAAGCAACATCTTATTTCCCGTATTATATTAATATTTTTTTATCTTTAAGACATAATACTGATCCATTTCTCGATTAAATTGCTTTATTAGATGTCAAATATATGATGCGGTTATTAGTCGGTTATCACTAACAGAACATTGCGTATTATTATAAATTATTTTCATTACCTGGCAATACCAATAAGGTTACTTCTTGCATACAGGACAACACATAAATTATTCTGTTAACATAAATGTCATGAACTCTTGTAACTAAAACATCAAAGCTTTTAATGGCTGTATTAGCTCGTTCTATGAATATTCCCCACTCTTCGCTTGTCCAGTTTACTGAACGAAGTCCAGGTAATAAAAGCGATGAGAGGCGTACTACTTGCGGTAGAAATAGTGGTCTTACTTCCAACTTAACTCGTCTAACTGTTTTTAAGTAATCTTCTAGAAGGAACTGAAAACAAAGTTGTTTTTAAACAATCCAATTTCTTTTGGGAAACTGTATTATTATTTAAAAAGTATTTAAAAATTATGAGTATATGTACGTCTACATAACTTACCTCTAACGAATCATTGACAGTTGTAAAGTAATTATTTTTAGCATAAAGTGATTGACAAACAATGGGAAGTTCCACACCCATTTTTATTAAACAGTCTGATTCTCTAATTAGCAATCGGACTGTTTGATCTAAGTTTACATTTATTTTTCCTGTGTCATCGATTTTTAGTATAGATTTGTTTAAACTATCATCTACGTCCCATAACTGAAATAGATAAATTCGTATACAATACTCTGATCTCAAACTAGAATATCCTATGCTAAGGCTATAATAGGACAAGGATAACTCAATTATATTACACCTGCGCAACGGATTGGCGCGCTAACTACTACGCCACAAATAAGCATGATAGATGGTTAAGCGGGGGCGACTGCTGCCCACGGACATTTCACTTTATCCGAGTAAGCAGAGTACTTTCACACAGCTATAGAAATGGTTATGGTATGATCGTATCCATAATAGTATCTTAGGTTTAGATTCTAAAACCCTAATAAAAAATTGCAATAACTTTTTAAACATACATTTTGGTTTAACCAAATAGCAATCATATCTTCTTCATAATGTTGAATAAGTGATCGAATATTATTGTATTTTCTTAATATGTCCGATGTGAGAGGTAAAGTTTTTAATACTGGATGAGCAGACACGCTTTCGACTGTTTCTGTTATATTGTGCATTAGACATCGACACCATTTAATTCGACCTAAAATGAAAACAATGAATATATTTTTAAATACACCTAAAACAAATATGTATCTTTTTGAAATAACATAATTAACTAACGGGCGCGATAATCTTTCGCTATAGAGGTCGCATATAAATTATAAATTGTATTTATCCTCTTATGACTTACCAGCGACGGGAGAATAGTTTCGTGGCAATGGAGGGTCATCTTTTTGCTTTTTAAACATTTTCATTATTTTATCAACCTCTTTCTCACAATATTTTAATACCCGATCATATTTTTCCTCCAATTTTGTTATTTGTATTTTTTGACTCACCTATCACATATGGAATAAGGTATTTAAGTCATTAAAGTAGTAAATACAGTAATACCCCGCTTTACGCGACCCCGTTATGCGCGGTTTCTCTATAACGCGAAATTCAAATTTATTATTAAATTACGCGAAAGAGTGCGTATAAACATAATGTAGTCATCAACTTCTCTATGGTCGCGGGAATTTCAGTTAACGCGATTTTTCCGGAACGTATCCCTCGCGTAAAGCGGGGCATTACTGTAGTGAATTATTTTAAATCAAACCAGAGATAATATTTTATAGTATTATATAATCGTAAGCAATAAATTCTAACCTTTTCAAATCTCGTCAGAAATTTAATGCCCTGTGGTGTTTCCCAAACACTAGCAAAATTTTCTTCAATTGTGCTTCCAATGCTTTCTTTAAGTGCATTAGTTTTCTCTTCGAATAATTTAAAATCATTATCGAATTCATGATTACGATAATCTAAATAATCGTATTGACATGTCGTTGCTGCTTTCTTCGCTTCTTCAAATACATGCATCGCTTCTTCCAAATCTAAAAATCCGAATATATGCTGTATACAAATTGTAAGTATATACACTATTTAATTTGAATTATTTTAAATGTCACCTTCTCCTAAAAGAAGTCCTTCCATTCGCTTCTCAAACAATTGATTGTAATCGTCCATTAAATCGAACATCAAAATTATTTTATTGAGCCGCTTAACGAAAGTATCAAATTTTCCAAAAACATAATTTTCTGAAAAACTAAATTGCTCAGTGTTCGGCAGAAACGGCTGAGCTTTTACTATTAAATATGTTTCTCGGTAGGTTTTATTCAGATTAATGCAATGTATTAATTTTTCTCGAACCAATGCTCTATCCTGAGTCCATATTGTTTCTTTAAATCTACACGTTGTGTATTGCTTACACGTTTCTATCATTTGATTGGTTATCTACAACAAAACAAAATAACTTAGTTATATTGCTGACGGGTGGCTTCCTTTTTGATTTCCTATTAAATAAATCAACATCCTATCATCGATCTTTGCAAGTATAAATATGTAGTTGAATAAATTAAAATTATACCTTGACCATAAGAGAAGATATCCTTTCTGAAGTATTATAAAATTGTGATACGCTGTGAATGAGTCGGACTGTTTGTAATAAGCTCAGAATAGTGTCCTTAATTTTGACAGGATCGTCTAAGTAAAGTGAATGACAACATTTTTCCATCGCTTGTATAAATTTCGCATTATCTTTGGCTTCGTTGTAACAAAATGTAATCTTATTATCAGTTTCGCGCCATAATTTAATTACTTTAGAATTTGACATTTGAAGACATGTCAAAGTTAGTTGCACTTCGTTATCCTGTAAATTGAAAAATGAAATCCATATTTGAACTGGTCTAAACAAATAAATATATGTTTGTCGTCACCACAACAATGTTTTTGTTTATAAGAAATACCTGCAAATATGATACTAATTGTGAAAATTGAGCTCCTCTTTTCTTCCAGTATTCAAGTTCATCTTGTGGCCCACTAGAATCTACCTCACGTCTGAGTTGTTCACTTTCACTAAGGATCTATAAATATGATGAACAAGTGTATACAAGTGTTACTTCTTAAAAATAATTCTTAAAAACTTTTATCTATATTGATGTCTTATTTTATTTGCGAACATGATTTAAATAATTTAACGGCTTACTATTGCATTTGTTTTTGGTTATTTTAATTCGATTTCTCGAAAGCTTTACAGCTATAATGGTCATGGCGAGACTGACCAAATTATAAGATTTCTGTACACTAGTGTATGACATTAAAACAAATGAAGTCTCGATTGTACCTCCATAACTTTCTTAATCCATTCGTTAACACGGTCTTCTAACATGGTGATAGTGTTTGGATTCTTAGTCATTTCCTTTAATTCCGAAGGATCACCTATGTTATTCATCAGTTGTTGCCCATCATCAAATAAATTTACTTGATTACAAACGTCTTCACACACTGAAAACGATCTTTAACTGAAGATTATGTACAATTACAATTTTTTATTAGAGATTTCAACACTTGTCTCTTGATACTAAGTTCACAATATATAAATAAAACTAAAAATAAGAAAAATATATCACCTTTTAATGCGCTACAAAACGATCTCAATCCAGGTAGTAATTGATTTTTAACAATTGGGAATCTTGACTCGTCTTCATCTCCATCAGTAGCTGGATGTGCCAGTGCTCCCATGTAAACGTATTCCATAACTCTTTCTATAGCTGTTACTAAGCCAACACCATCAGCGTTTAAAATTCCACAAAACCTAGTAATGATATTTATTTTTTTATTATCTAATAATAGTCCAGCATGTGGCTACACTCCGCTTGATGTCTAGAGTTCTAATTGAACTTACAAATCTTTATGAAATCCTTCTTCAGGTAACTGTTTACTGACATTAATTCTGAACATATATATGCATCTTCCTGTAAACCGTACATCCCATCCGTCTGAGAGGAATAGTTTCTTCTTATATGTCACATTTGGTGATTTGCCTGCGCCTGGCCTTGGTTTTGATGTTTCGCCTTGAAGACTTGCTTCTACTTCTTCAACGTCTTGGTAATACCATAGAAGCTTATTTCTCATGTGAGGAAGAAACAGTTGATTGATATCATCTAACTGAATAAATAATCTTAGAGTAAGTTATGGTAATGTAAGTATATAAAAATCTGATTATTAAACTCTAACCATATTTCCTTCGAAAACGTGATCCATGATAGCATGTCTGGGTAATCCAGTGCCGTCTAGGAGAAGTTGAAATGTGAACTCCAGGCGGGGGTCCATCTCCCCCCGCCTGGCTTTGCGCTCGCATTCTTCCCGTCGTTTCTGGGAAAAACAGTTGATATTGTGCTTAATATTTTATAGCAAACTGAAGTATTGAGATAATACTAGAACTTTTGGAACCTGTAAAATATCAAGAATGTCTTCTTCCTCTTCTTCATCACTAGTATCATTTCTAACTCGACTAACAAACATTTTGAACTAATTTAATGTATATTGTTTTATTTAACAAAAATTATCATAGGAAGTAAGCATAAGTCTACACTTGCGTAACACAACTGCAACTGTTATTCTGACTAATGTCGCGTCCCATATATTGCCAATATTTGTTTGCGTTTTCACCTTGCGTGTCTATATACTTGTAATTTTCTTTGGATTGCAAAACTTTAATGTAGTTTCTAAATTTTATTATAACGTTATTTACATAGTAAAATTGCGCGGCATGTGTTGTCGGTGTTTTAAGTTGGACTATGCCGGAGCAAGTATAGTTTGCACGGCGGGAACGAACAACTATTAAAGTAATATGCAAATTAAATGAGCAGATTGAGGGTAAAGGTTCATTAGAAAGCTGGTACACGGTCGCACTTGTCTTATCATTAAAGTCACAGGGCTGTCACGCAAACTCGCCGTCACCCCTGATGAGTCAGACAAGCTAGTATTTTATAACTATAATTAACAGTTTTGTAAATAATACATATATTTAAAATAATATATTTTCACAATTCACATTTGGGTTATATAAACAATGGAAAATAGCTAAAATTTATGTGTACCTATATATCGGGTGATTTAGGGGAACGTTTGGAGTCGAAAATTAGGTATTGTTAATGGACTCCACTGGCATATTTTTATACCAAACTCGTCGTAGTTTCGAATTTACATGACTTAAAAATTATCCTACGTCTTAACGTAAACTATGGACATCGAGAGTTAATAATAGTATTATATAAACTAGAACTTCTGGCAGAATAATAAAAACACTGTTGCATACGTTGGGTTTGTTCATGCATATGTAGAAAAAAGTCTGATCACGACCATAGGGATGGACTCTACGTACGATTCTTAATGCCACATTTGCAGCTCCAAACGTTCAAATGAATCACCTGGTCCTTATCAAAGTACTTTTGGTTACGGAATTATATTATATTATTGATTTTACTTACAAAATTACTAATGACCCTTCCAAACACTGATAAATTCATTTTTTAACTATTTTTCTTTCTGAACAAGCTAATTTCAAATCCTTTTCCACATAGTATTTTAACAATATGTCGTTACGTGTGTGTGAAGGTAATCGTGATACTAACGCAAAGAAATGTTATATTTGAATAAAAAAACAATATTATTCAAATTTTTCTCTTCTACGTGAGCTTATATGACCTGAAGTTATTAGAAGTTGTCGTAGGCAGACACTACGATTTATGATACCTTTGCACGACATAGTTGAATTTTATTACAACTTTTGTGTCTTTCAATAGTTTTATAGTTGTTGAATTTACTGCAACTTATCCACGTATTTGGAATAAATAATTGTCTAGTCATATGATTTTAAGACAATTTATTTCTAATTAGTTAAATAAATGAAATTAAAAAGGCTACTTATTTTCTTTATACGTTGTATTTAAATGTTTTGGTTTGTTTCACAAATGTTTTGTATTATTTGTATCGAAGACATTTCAAATTATTTTCTTGTAGGTACTGGTTTTACACATGTTTGCCCCCTAATCATATTTAAAGTCACTTAGATATAGGTAGAATCCTGAATCCGCAGATGTTAGACTAGAAGTCAAAATAGGTAAAGATGATTTAAATAAATATTATTCGAATAGCGTGTTTGTTTGTGTCCCTAATTTGCACCTCCTCTAATCACGGAGACATTTCGTATTTTGGTTCCATAATCAAATTTAAAAATAATGTTAGATTGTGCTATACATACATAATATCTATGGAATCTAGAGACCGTAAATATACCATAATATCATTGTGTTAGAGGTATCAATATGGAATCCTAAAAGAACGGTTCGCACAATTGTTAAGCATATGGATAGTTCTTAATCTCACTGTTTTCTTCTTCTTGTTATTTTATTAATGTCTTCAGATATCTATTAAAGACAATTCTGCTAATATCGAGTATTCGGGCGGCAACCCAATAATAAATTTTAAAATCTTAATTTACACTTAAACCCTAATGTCAAAATAGCAATCTTAATGTTACTGTCATGCTGTGAATGTGAACCCTATAATGATGTGATTGATGATGTAATTATATCTTAATAATTAGTATTTACTATACAACAACATCTTCAAAGCTTTCAACATGTAAGATCATATTAATCAAAATATAAGCGTAAGAGGCCACGTCTTTTAAATTACTTAATAGATACCTGCATCAAATCCATCTCGAATATTTAATATTGTTCACATTTATGCACCAATTTCAATATTCAAAATGACAGAAACATGTGTGTAGTATTGTACATGTTCTACACAAATGTTACTTTGAAGTATCGTTTTTAGCTAATGCAAATATGATCGGATTCATTACATATGGATCAGTTAAGATTTGCCGATAAGCGATTTACTTTTTTTTTTATCAGATATCGTTTATATTTGAACAAAATCTATAGAATACATATTGCCATTTGTTTATGAAGTCGTAGGCATTTACCTCAGAATCTTCTTCATCCTCTTCAGTGCACTCATTGTACTTAGCAAATCCATATTTTAATTGATTTTCAAATTCCTCGCGAGCCGCGGCTCTCTCCTTTTCACTAACGCGAGTTAAAACTATACTTTTCATTTCTAATGCTTTTATAAAGTTCGTGTCATGGTGTTGAAGAAGTGACGACTAAATTCATATAGAGTGTAATTATGGAGTCGTGGTATCGCGAAGGGTGTGCAGTCGATGAGTTTTCGACATATAGATACCTACATATACCTAGCGCAATAAAACTAATACCTATTGTACACGCCACCCACCGACACCATTGAACATGAGGGGTAACGCTCTTTTGTATTTTAAAAACAGTTTTTAGAACAATTCTAATGATTATATTTCTGAATGTACGGATGTTTGAATGTTAGGAGTCATATGCGGTTGAATAAATTTGGACGTTCGGCATACGAGAAGACTAGATTCTTTGTCACAATTGTCTTCATTAGATTTTTGAGGCCATTTCTGAGGTGTCCCGTGATGAAGGTCAACCGTAATATCTAATATCATTAGTACTTTTATGTTTAACATATAATATATAATATTTTTAGAAATATATAGTATGTATCGATATAAATATACATATGTATGTACTTTATTTAAATAATAATAAAAAAAAAATTTATACATTTTTTTATTGCCAAGAGCAAATTAATTAAAAAATATTATCAAGTGAAGTCCGTGTATAGAAGCTAGTGTTGGGGGTGCGACACCCTTGTCAAGGTCACTCACCCTATTGATTTCCTCCTCCGTCAGCTGGACGGACGGCTTCACAGGGTCGTCCATTTTATATGAATAATAGCTAGCTTACATTAAATCTAAATGTAGTTAATTATCTACAAAAGTAAAACATTGTAACACAGTTAAAATGTCAGCCAACTACAAACAAGGACAAAAAAGAACTAACTGATGGAACATTACGGTCTCATATTTGCATTATTAAAAAGAACGAAAAAGTAATGCTAAAGCAAATTAAAGCATGAACGAAAAATAAATGCTTATTAATGTATAAATAATTTTATTTCATGACATCCCTACATTGCCAGAAGTTTATAACTTTGTAGGTTTGGGTCACGCGATTTTTGTACCATGGCACTGCTTGATACTAGATTGTGGAGATCGATACAAGGGTTTATAGCGCTCAACAAGGGGTGTCCAAATATAAGACATTTTATAAAATTGTTTTTCATTAATAATAAAATTGGAAGTATAATATCAGGCGATTTGTTTTAAAAATAATTAAGAACTTTTTTAAAGTATTTCTGATTTTAGATTCCTATATATGACTCGGGATATATAAGGATTGGGGAACACATAGATACAAAAGAGTAACGATAGGTATAAAAATAAAATACACAATTTTATAGAACGTTTTTAAAATTATATTCAAAAAAATATATAACCCACAATACACGTTAAATGTGTGTAAATAAAAGCTTATGTTGTACTTTTATATAAAAAATATATTTCAAAAACAATATTCCTATGTAAAATTAAATTCATTAAAAATGTATACTTAAAAATAAATAATTTGTTTCAGGTAACATTTCCCTATTAAAATTTTAAAGTTAAAATTTCTAAACTCGTACATTTGGTAAACAAAATTCATATAAAAATGTACCATTACATATTATAATTATATTATAGATGATTTCATTTTGTTATTCCACATTTCAGAAAACAAATCATATGTAGTATTTATTACTAATGGTATACAAAATAAGCTTAAAATATTCATTTATTACTAACATAATTGTAAAAATAGACGAAGAAAATTGTACATAAAAGTCAACATTGTATAAAACACATTCTTCAATTAATTTTATTTATTTTGATTATATTAATCCAACGCTTTGTTATAGTAAGTCATCATAAGATCCTTTAAGTTACTTGTATCTACAAGTTCGCGAATAACCTAAGGCAGAACCACACTTTTTCTAATTGTGACTTTAATTTATATGATCTTTATTCAAACCATAAACTATTATTTCAATAAAATTTTGAGACATGTCAGTGCCATTAAATTCGTTTAAAACAGTATAGTGATCTTGTGCCACCATTTGTTTGTATAAATCAGAAAGTGAACCTCTGAGGAAACTTATTAATCAGATTAAGTTCACTCTGGAGATAACAAAGAGGAAAAAGTATAAAAACACCATCCCTACAACTGTCAGCAAGCACATTACATAGTACGATGTCCATATATTCACTAATGATTGGCAAGCAATAAATGATAAATTTTTAACTAATATTGGCAGAAATAATAATAAAGTATAAGTCAAGTAATGACCAATCTTGCTGAGGGCAGTACGTTAGTGTATTCTGCAAACATCATGGCCGCCATCCATCTGGAGTGATCCTCACTAACAGTGCCAGCTATTGTACAACCGAAGAATGGTTTGTCTTTACTCCTGTGAAAGTAATATGATGTTAGTTTTATGGTAACTTCGGATTTGAAGTCAAACAAGATTCCTGTCCTGTTAAATAATTTATTTTATAATAAAACTAATGAAAATTGGTAATTATATGAGAAAGTTTGAGTTGATTATTAATAATCTTTTAATTCCATACAGTAGTGATTTGATTTTTTTAAATACCTCCCTGTATTATTTTCTATTGTTTAAGATTTGCCTCACAGATTTCTGTTTAATAGGCATTATTAGTATGTAAATATTACCTCTTAGGCTTAGTTCTAGGTATAAAAGTAATAGACCATCTGGAGTGCGGGTTTCTCTTCGTCTCGTGACCAACGTACCATAATATGTCTTTTATATTCCATTCATTCATTAATTGGGAACCCTATAAAATTATAATCTAGTTAATATCTGATAAGAAAGTTTGACACCAGCAATTTAATTAAACAGAATGAATTGTGTCACTGCAGATTTACAAATAAAATTTGTAGCTCTAATTATATGTAGTCTGGGCTCACCTGTTTATCCTTAAAATTGCAAAGCTTCATGTCACGAAATTCGAACATAAACGGTTTAAATGTCTTCGTAGACTCATTGGCAAATTTGAGTTCGCCACATACAACAGAAGTAGTGGCTTTTATTGCAGAGATTTCATATAAAATCTTATTATCTCGTACTAGTAAATAGTTATCCTTTCTATCGTCCTCGTCCCAATAACCCCATCGTAATACAACGTCCAATACAACCTCATCTATATTAATAATTCGAGACATGGCACCATCACAAATAACTTCTTCCAGCATCAATAGATGTGAGTCTTTGCCGGCTTTCTGCGATAGTTCTATACAAATGTCGGCACTCGTCTTGGTTGGGGATAACTAAAATTAAAATTAAACAAAAAATTTAAAACATAGTTTGTTATTCATAACAGTTGTTTTACAAATTAGTACTCACAGCCACATGAAAGCATGTATCTCTATCGTTAACATACACCCAGGCTTTCAAATCCCCAGCAGCTTTAGGTGAAGTCGGTGGAAACTGACTCAGCACGCGCATTAACACATTTCTTATATCTGTTTCTAATTTTTTTTCGTCTTCTGAAGGCTTCCATATTGTTTCGTATTGGGATATCAAATCGTGTATTACTAGTATCTCTTTCACAGACCATACCGGTACGTCTGGAATACTCGCCTGTAAATAGAAAAATCATTATGAATACACTATTGTGAGTTACACGATTAACTAGCGCCATCTAGTGGTCACGGGGGGAAACGCTACTACAAATAATAATAATACTGAGATAGTAATGTATAAGTTTAAGTTTACTCACATTTTCATCGACCATAACACCTGGCATTAGTGTTGGTGCCCAAACCGAAGCTAAATTCTGTGAAGTCATTTTGTTAACGCTCGCCATAGACTGCAGGAAATAAAGATGGGCGAATAGCTTCTTAATTGTGTTACGTGTTATTATCGATTCCCGCGCGATTATTTGTCGATATTCATTGTAGCGTGTCTCATTGTTAGTTATATCTGAAACAAAGCTCTTAAAATAGTTTGAATCTTAAACTACAATAATAAAGCACCGTACTGTATTGTTTAAATTTTTGTTCGAATCAGATAATCACGATTTATTGTTAAACAAATCGAACAAAAGAAAATGACTGACTACAAATACAAGACGGTTATCACAGCTCCTTTAATATTGTTGCCCGTAATTGTGTCTATTGAAATATCTCTTGTAACTCATTCACTATAATAGAATAATAGTTGCTCATACACAAGTACTTCTAGTTGGAACATTTTAAACGCACATTCTTAATTATATTATTAGGTTATTCATGAAAATAATTTAACTAAATTAAAGCATTTTATGCGGCTTACTATTTATTTTGTTTATTTTAAGTCGAAAATTGCAGACATAGTGGCCTATTATGTATATTAAAATTTGTAATTTCATACATACCTAGTACATTTAATAAACGTTGATGCAGATCTTTGTGTATAAGAGGTTCAGGCAGATCTCGAAAGAATTTCTTAAGGACACCAGCTACATCATGTTCTGAATGTTCCGTAGGGCTAAGGTGTACTGACCAGGCGTCACGACGGAACTTCGATAATAATGTAGTACGAGTTGTAGTGCTACCAGCCCGACGGTATATGCCTTCTGTTAAACTTCCTGTTAAATAGAAAAATGAATTTTTATATTTGATATGTTCAGAAGAAAGTGGAATAGAGTGACAATATATCTTTGTTTAATAATCAGTTATAACAAACTTACCATAGGCATATAAGAAGCTTATGCATTTATCAACTATGGTTGGCACATCTTCCTTCGTCAATTGTTGATGATGAAGAAGTGTCCCGTTGTTATGTGCTGCTAATTTCACCATCGAGTGCCAACCCTGAAAATTATATTACATTTTAATTCCAAACATCTTTATTTCTTACCGTTTCGTTGTAAAATTAATTTTAAAAAAATACTAGTAGTAAATATGATTATTTAGCTTAACATGAATCCGAGTGTGTATAACAATATACAATTACAATCCCTATAATTATTCCTTAAAGGTAGTCAATAAAATTTAATATTGCCAATAGTTCATGATTTAATTTTATATAAATTGCATTTACATATATTGGTAAATTGCACATAGTAAATCTTACTCTCCACTTTACTCGTTATCATGTCATGAACCAACGTCCAGATAATAATTGAAGAGTAAGTAATGATTTAATGTTTCCGTTTTAAACAAGAATATATACGAAAGTTCAATCTTTAATAGTTTTAGCAACAATTTAAATTATCAACTGTGAATAAGATAAGAATTACCATTTTAAGTATATCCGATCTTGTATAGAAAAAAGCGAACTAACAATTAATCTAAATATTACGTATATTACACAAGTAATTATTGTTACAACACATATTGCAGAGATTTATGGGTTTCATAGTATACGCTTGTTCATAGCAAAGTTCAAAAGGATCAAGGTTAGTAGTGATTTATGCATACAACAATGACCTTTGTTTCATTTGTACATAGGGCTTATTCTGCCGCATACTTTATCTCAGCTGAAGGATAGATCTAAGGGTTCAATATATATTATATATTGACAAACAATTGCGTAGTCTTTTATGCGTATGTATCTAACAAATTACATTGTAACCGATCATACTAGTAATAAAATTATTCAGAAATGTTAATCAAAACATTATGCGTAGTTAAGTATTCTGTCGAATGTTGAATTAATAGTATTGAAGTGTCTTTGTTTGATCTTATGATCGAACACACTTTATCTGTTCAATGAGAACGCAATTACTATAAATATATTATTCCAGAATATATAATTTAAATCTATACGTAAGGAATTATATACATATATGTATGTACCTCTATATAGAATATTATTAACATGTCATCGTTTAAAAATTCTCTCCCGCTACGTTTCAAATTTATCTTCTCATGTGATATTTTTAGTATAATTCGCTGCAATATTGATTGTTGAATAAATAACAAAGTTAATAGTAAACTGGTGGAACACGATTACGCTCAACAAAGATTAAGCAAATGATTATTTGATCGCAAACACAACGTTCCCATTCATATGGAGGAAGCGATTAAATAAATATATGTTGTATTAGAATTATTTGTAATTCACATTGACACCATGAACTGCCTTTTCTGATTATGAATCAAGCTATATTTATGATATTTTATACTACGATAATACGGAAAGACAAAATTCATTTAACTTTATTTAAGAATTTAATTCTATGTCACAAATAAAAATATAATCGATTTGTTTTTTCAATAAATAATAAAAAAGTAAAAAATATAAATATGTCACGCAGAATTAAAGCGATACGAAAGGTCATTCATCGTTTAGTTAATAGACTGTAGAACAGATAATCTGAAATCTTTTTTTGTTACGCGAAAAAACAAATACACGTTTTTATCACCCTTTGTGGCGGTATAAAGTTGGCTAAGGATGACCAAAGACAGACCGTTGTTCAATAACTTTAAAAATAAAATAAATAAGAGATAAAACTCATTTTGTTGTTATATTAATTACTGATCTTATTAGACAATCCAAACGATAATACCTGAGGTTATTCGCAAAAACGATTGGCCTAATTCAAAAGACTATGGAGTTTACTGTCGCATTTCTTTATGATTAATTTGTTTCGAAAACTTTGCATGGCACATTGACACGTGAAGTAATCCCTCGTTTATACTATTTTATCTCACTTTTTTATTTAAGTAGATCCCCAATAACCTTCGACATCTTATTAAGGTCAGACCCCAGTTTCTCGGAATTTCAAAATAAACGCGACACGATTTATTAATAAGAGCGATATCGAATTTAAATAACCAGTTGCAGTCTTAAAGGCAAATATAAATCAATATTGTCAAAAAATAATGTCATATTTGAGTGTTTAAAAATAAACAATTGTAAGCGTTAACACAGAAACATTTACAATCAATTATAGGTTCGGGTAAAACGAAAAAGAACTGGAAACCTATTCAATAACAAGAATAAAAAATGCGTCATAATTGATGATAACGATTTTTTTGTTCTTCCAGGATTAATAATGGAATTTATTGAGATTATGCCAGCAAACAAACTTACCTTGAGTTCCTTTTCATGTTGAAAGCGTAGGTAGAGAGTGACATCGGGACAGTCGAGAAGTAAATTCAAACTTGCATCTGAAGGACAAATTTGTTTTGTGTGTTCGTCCGCCGTTCTTGTTACTAAAACAACAGTTTTGTGATAACACATTGTAATAAGTTGTTATTTTCAAAAAAAAACTCGATGAAACTAGCTTTTGTTTATTTTGTTTTGCTCATGGACATTTTGGTCTGACTCGTCACACATTGAACTTAAACTCCATAGCAACTATGTTATATTTAAACAAATAACGATATTGTGATACGTCATATAATATTGAACAAATGTATTTTATTAATTAAATTTTATTAGTTCCACCAACTCAAACGCGACCTTTGACTAATTTATAAACAGTCTCAAATATCGCCCCACAATCGATCGATCCCATTTAAAATCGTCGGTCGATGGTGACTCATATTATTGCGCTATTGTTTAAAATGTGCTTTATTAATTTTGTTAAAATTATACAATAGTTGGGACTTTTACAATATGTATTTTTGCAATAACAGTTAAAAAGTAGCTCCCACTATACCTGTTAATTTATACACTTTGGAAAATTGCATGGGATTGTTTGACTTTAGTTATATCATATAATCTATGATGCTTTATATAGCTTTATATATTGTATACTATTTATTGTTAGCATCGCTCGTGTATAAACTAGATGACAGTCAATGGCTGCTTGCCAACATGATTATAACAAGATTTTTAATTTTAATTAAACAATTACAGTGTTTACTTCTAAAAAACAAACATACAATAATAACGAAAAATATTTTATACTTTACCTATTACCCAATTTTAGATAGCTTGTAAAAAATAGAGAACAATTTTTTTAAATTTATTTTTACTACTACTTAGAATTTAGAAATAAAGTTATTATGTCATAGCTTTACTTACCAATATTTCTAGTCTTTCGTAGATCGACAAATTTGCAATTACTATCTTTTGTTGTGTAATAGCGTATTGTACGACGAATTATCATAATCCAGGCACCTTGCCACTGTCCACTTACTCCTTCCTGCGTAAAGTTAAAGATAATGACATGCACCAGGCATAGGATAACCATCAGGTCATATCAGGGCATTGTACGCCATTGCTTTCAAACAGGGGCGCTATTGTCGCTGGAGCCTTCTAACTAGGCGATGTGTCTAGGCGGCAGTGTTAATAAGTTACGTATGAAAGTGTGCCAAATTTCTTTTCAATTTTTAGCGCTTCTTTGGTATATCTTGTCTTTGTTAAAAAAAACTTCTATTTGTTAAATGAATTTCTTTTATAATAAATAAAATATTAAATATATTTGTTTTGTTTTTTTTTTAAATATTTTTATCGTCACCTAAAAATGATTGGGAACCTCTGGCCTAAGCTAACGTGCGTTCACGTGAACTAGTATATTTCCAAAATCGATAAATGATAATAAATATAACTATTTAATTTCTTAAATATAATCTAAATGAGAGAATAAATAATGCATTTTCTAATGAAGGCTTTTAAAACCTATAAACAATGTAACGACTAAATATCCTAATAAGAGGATGTACGCAAACAAGAGCATATTGCAGTTGATTAATCGGGCTAACCCCGAGTTCTAAACATCCTGGGTTCAATCCCCTCATGTACCTCTGCGTTAATAATATATCCGTTCATACATACGTTAGACTAGTAACAACTTATTTTAGATAAATCACTAAAGAAATCAATTAAATTAAATAAAAAGCGAGCTCTATAAATGTTATAAAATATTTAAGAATCAATGTAATTTGTAACGTCGATATATTTTCATTTTTTAATAAATCTAGTAAACATTACTCCAGATACATATTTGATAGTATCAGGATAAAACGGTATTAAAAACAACAATTTCTTTGTAAAAATGTACAATACAATGATGCCATTGTAAAACCTAAAATGTTATCGATGGTAAAAGCACGTATAAAAAAAACAACCCAATTGTAAGATCAAAGACCTTACACAAACAATTTGTTTAGTTGGTATGATTTGTTATATTAACAACAGTCGTTATACCTACTGCGTTTTATAGTCACTTATTTTTTAATTTTAGTAGCCCGGCGTGTGACCTCACTTCGCCCGATGTTAAGCTAGGACACAACTGTTATCACAGAGAAATGTATTTGACGAGATGAATGTGAATACATTATTATTACATGGAACAGAGGTATTATTGCTATTGTATCATACGACTGATAAGACATTTAGATAACATTTTCCGTTTTTATTTTTGAGAAGCAAGCTATCTATGTGAACGATTATGTCGATGCCAAAAATAATTTGCCCTCAATTGGCAAGATCAGGATAATTCATAATCAAGAAGAAAATTAATTAAACGGACCTCAATTAGCTAACTAGCGAAATTGCGTAGTAGAAATGTATGGATATTTTGCGACAGAGTCATCCTGACAGTAACGAAATAAACAAGCTCTTAGGCTAACATGAACAAATAAAGAAAATAATCAAATAATCAACTTAAAAATACATTTGAAATCAGCCTATTCATTTATTATGTCCTAACCTAAAATTACGCGTAATTATTGCATTTGTGAAGTTACTAAATTTTTAATACATCGAATTATTCATAACTTTCATTCAATTCTAACACTAGAAGTGGTTTAAAAGATTTCCCATTAACTTTTTATTAATCGAAAGGGCATGACTTGGAAAACAATTCGTGTTGAGTTATAAGTAATTAATAACTTCTAAACTTTGAACAAATTAGGTCTAACGTATAATTTTAATGCACAATTTTAATAGAAAAAAAATATGGACAAAACTTTTATATCTAATGTTAATATAATTCGATGCTATGTCGACTCAATCATAATAACTGTTGTATTTATTCAAAAACAAATGTAATTTTCTTTTAAGAAAGACAGATGTAGCTATATAAAAAGTATATTATAAAAGTTTAAAATACTGAGTTACATATAATTAGTATTTTGTCAATATATATTCTTACCTTTAAATAACACCAACCAAATCTTGTGAATTCTGTAACGTATTTAGCAGGGAATTCATGTGCTAGATTCTTAATAATCATTTGACCCCAAGTTCGTCTCTCTATTGCATTTGTGCAACTAAATACGACTTTCTTCAAGTTATTCTTATTATATCCAGACGATATCATTAATTCGAAACAATAGGAATTCGGTGTTGTACTAAAATTATAATTATATTAATTTAAAGACTTTGAATATGTTGCGAATAATCTAAAACAACACTACATAATTATATCAAAATAAAATACAACACAATAGTTTGAATTGGACATAAGTGCAATATATTTGAACATACCTAGAAGATAATGGTAACACCATTTGCAGTGAAGAAATACTTTCAAACGTAAATTCGTCTTTCAATGTAGAATGGTTGCAATCCATGTAGCACATTAGTTTACTATCAGTAAGTAAGCAATAACGTGCATGTGTATTTTTGACTAACAGTTCACCAGCAACTCCAGAAACAATTCTAATTAGGCTGCCTTTAAAAAATATTGTTGGTGCATGAATAGAAGGCCGTTCAACTGTATTCAATTTTGGCTCAGTCTGTTTATTTGATTTATTCAAAACATCAAATTTCAAAATGTTAGTAACTTTTTTCTTGACTGACATATTAGGTTTTGTTGCTTCTTGTATAGGCTTACTTTCCTGCAGCTCAGTTTGGTTATCAAACCAATTTGTGTTTCCTGGTTCTTGTGACACAGTTATGAGATTGTAACTTGGTTCAAGACTGTCTAATCTTTCTGGTGGTGTCGGGGGCTTTGCAACTTCTACCTCTTCATCAGTTTCGTTTGTGATTGTACCATACATATCTCCAACAAGGAATGATTGTAATAACAGCAATTCATTGCTAACACCTTCATATTTTGAGGCAGTCTTATTTAAGGGATCAAACTCGTAAATTGTACTTTTGCTTACTCTAGCTGTTTCATTACTCCATTCTCCATTCTCTATTGGTTCATGTACTATACTCCAATTTTCATAAGCTAACTTTTTAGGCCTTATGGTAACTTCATGTTCACTATTTCTATCGCTAGTTGTACTTGTTATGGTGCCCCTTGGCATATCATATGTCCCTTGAGCACTGTTTTCATATAAATATTGATCATTCTCTTGACTCTCATAAGATACATTGCTGGATGTCTCCTCATTAAATGTAGAATTAGTAGAATATAATGACACATCATCAGAATGTGAGTTTATGCTAACATTACTTGAATTCTCTTCACCCACATTCTTACTATGATCAATTAGTGGTGAATTAAATTGTATATTTTCAAATAAAGTTAAATCGTGAACAGGCAATGACAAATATCTCTGTTTGTCTTTATTATTGTTAGAATTAGACTTACTTTTTCTTAAACGGAGACCAGCAGATTTAGTGCCCTCTATTAAAGATCTTGTCACAGAGTCACGAACGGCTCTAGATGTCGTTAAAGTTTTCTCAAAAGTTTCCTTTGCCAGACGTGTACCATCTGATATAGATTTCTCAATTCTGTCATTTGCAGACTTAGCGGATGATTGTACTTTTAAAGCAACATCCTCGGTGAACTGCTTAGATGCTGTACTAATTGATTGCAATATATCAGCAGCCGTTACCCGTTCATTGTCTGTTATAGTAGGTAATTTTGTTCTTGGTAAAGGTATAGGTGTTTTTCTTGTTTCTTCAGTTTGAGTTAAGACTGTGCGCGGTTTCGGCACCGGTGGTGGATCCATTTGGAGCAAATGAGTTGTATCACAAAACAAATAGTTCTATCACTAACAAAAACATTCGCAATCTCGAGTGACTCAGAGTGATTAAATAATTACAATTCCTTCGACCTAAATTATAATTAGAGACACATTATAATAACTATTAAAAGTTTCACTTGTTTGTTGTCCAATAAATTTAGAATATATAATATCTTATACGTCACGTAAAGTGTTCTTAATTTATCAATATACAGACAAACACCAAAGCGAACACTCGCGAACTGAAACTAAAACAAGAAACTTTTTGACAAGTACTTCTTGACAGTAGTTGGTAGTACTGTTATATTTTTGTTTCGTCAAGTAAAGCACAGATGCTAAAAATTTACGGATTGTGTGTAAAAATATTTGATTATTAAAAACTATTAGGTAATAACAATAGATAAATAAGGCAGCTATTTAAAAAAATATAACCGCTGATCGGTTTAATGGATGAGGTCAATGTCCAAGTCAATTTTTTTTTTAAATAAAAATACGGCACCACCAACCTTTTAAATCTGCCTGTAACTTGCGTCAAAATAGTTTGTTCTGTTTTGTTATTCGTGTCTACTTATATTTATTATTCGCACAAAAATCCAGAGTTAGTATAAAAACAAGATCAGCATGCTTTAAGCGAGAGAAATAGTTGTTTAACTATTGTATTATTAATAATACATTTGACAGTTCGTTTTGTCAATAATTTTCTTACTTGTTTTTTTTTCGAATATATGATAGGTCCATCAATTATTTAGGAATGTAATTAAGAAATAAAACTAGAGATTAACTGATTTAATATTATTTATTATTTCATTAAAATTTGAATTACACAGTACAATAATTAAATAACAGTGATGAACACGTACACATCCGAGAGGAAATGATTAAAGCTAATTTTGAATAGATCTAAGTACTCAGCTTTAAGCGTTTATAGACTACTTAATTAGTAAACAGCCGTTTAATTTAAACCTTCCTATCTAAAAGTATTAATACAGAGGCAATATAGTTCCAACAAAAAGCAGTAAGCTTCAAAAATATGTGAGCGCCAATGTATACGACGTTTTAGTTATAACTACAATATGTTTTACGACAGTTGTCTTAAATAATAATTTTAAAAGATCTACTACCAATGTAAATTAATAAAATTGATAAAAAAAAAATAAGGAGTAGATGTTAAAATTGTCTAGAATAAAAAATATATTAAATTGACTAAAGTTTGAGAAACCCCATGATTGTGATGTGATTACATATTAATATTAAAATAGAATAAAATTGAATATTATTATTATTAATAACAAGAATTATTTAAGATAGCTAAGTGTAAATATCTAATTAAACTTCTAAGAAAGCTACAATTTTTGAGATTCAAAACAGCCCTTCTGTACCACACTACAAACATCATTATTTTTTAAAATATTTATTATAGTTTTAAAGTTAGTATTGCAGTAAAGAAGGAAACTTTTATAGAGGTTAAAAGCGTTAACATTACTTAGTAAAATTTATTAAATTGAAGAATTTTATTACTTATATAATAATGAACAGGCTTTCAAAATATATTATCTCTCACAAAAATATGTATTATATGGCGTATTTAATTAACAAATCCGTTACAACTTCATACAGTCTAATTTACGAGTAGGTGTTGTAATATATGTTATTCTTTTAAACTGAGAGTCGAGTAATATGCTATTATATAAAATTTAGTGAATTTTACTATCGCACTTATTTCCCATTATTTTATTCTAATATTTCAAATTTTGCAGCCATCGTAATTGAGGTATTGCGTCTTGTTATTTTTGAAAATAACAGAACCAACCGATTTTGACAGTAGACACATAATGGTCTAGTGCGAATATGTTGAGCTTAGGAATTGAGATTATGATAATTGAATGTTAGGTGCTTGTAATAATCTAAAATAGCTTTATTTAGCAAACAACACAACAAGAACTACATAACTGCAAATTATTGAAACTTAACACTAAAACAATCAAAATAAGCGCGCTAGCAGGTCGCATTAAATCTTTTAACAGTAACAATAATTTTAAATATCCCAGAAGACTGTATGAGTTTAACTTAGTGAAATATTTAGCACCGTCAGGCGACATATAACCTGTTCAAAGTCGCCTGCGCCCGGGAACAATGTCCGGCTAAATTTACGCTTACAACACTAAAATATGAATATCTTTAACATCTCTGATATAAATAGAAAAAATATATGATGTAAATATAATTATCTATAATTTGAAGCTTGAATGATTAACCTATATTATTCGGTATTGCGATTAGGCTAAGCAATTCAATTTAATTTATAGGTAAATATAATTTGACTGCCACCAACCACACTATGCACTAGAGGCAGCTGCGAGCAGACACGAATCGCGTATGTTACCCTTCGTGATTTAATTACAATAGTTTGTACTTTGTAGATTAAACTAGGTGTAGAAGTGGGAGGTTGTCTATGCGCCTGCGCCTAAAGTCTATTGGCTATCAATTAAAAAGCGCGCGTATATTCGAATATTCAAACATATTTACTAATCACAGCACTCAAATTTTCCGTCTAGACTAAAGTCTTGGAACTTTACTCAGATTGTTATAATATTAGAGGATAATAAACAAATCAAGACTCTAATCTTTTCTAACCTTTTCAAAATTTACTCTTTATTATTTTTTAAAACAATATTTTATTTTTAATAAAGGGAATAGACATTTTCAAAATAAATAGGCTATGAACAAGCAACTTTATACACTAAGAACAGAGTCATTTCTATAATTAAAAAAGAAAGACTAATCAATTCATATTTTTGGAGTTCATGATAACTGCTATGTATTATTAGTAAAACTAGTTTTGTATAATAAACAGGTACTCTCTACTCTTGGTGTATAATATCTATACGTAAACACATAATATAATACAATAAAATTTATAAATATATAATGCCACTTTAAAAAGGCACTAAACTTTCAACTTGCACATAAATATCATAAGAAAAGCTAACACAACCACTCACACAAAGAACACGATATTATGACGACTAATAAGCTTTCTATAATACGAAAAAACATTACCTACTGATATGTGAAAAAAAAACAACTAAAAATAAAACAAAAAATAAAATTAAAATAATTTATTACAATCACAGAATAATGTATATAATATTGCATTTTTGTGATAAGCTGCATTGTTTAAGAGAAAATAATAAAAAAATATATTAAAATCTACATGCAATTTTAAAATATAAAACAAATGACCACATATACATAATCTTGAGCCTTATAACTGACTTTAAATAAAAAAAACCTATAGCCGAGAAGCACAATAACAAAAATAATATAAAAAGTATTAATCTTAACTCCGTAAAAACGAATGTTATTTTACTGTCTTTTATAAATGGCCGAGGTCACTTTGCATCGAAAATAAATATAATTAAATATGCCTGTAACATCATATTTATCATTAGGGCTAGATATAATTCAGACGAACTTAGTCGCGCAGTGGTTAGCGCGTAGAGGTCTCGGGTTCAATTCCCGGTGTAAACAAATATTTATTTATTAATACATTATAAATATGATATTAAAAAAGAAAAATAGGCATTTGCTTCGTGTTTTGGTGTATTCATTTATATATCTAATACACCCAACTACATATAATTAATTCATTATCTGTAATCGATGCAAACTTGCCTCAATACTGTAAACCGAATTCCAATTGTAGCAACCCGAACATTCACGCACACAATAATAAATAATACGCTAATAACATAATAATGCACTTATAAAATCAAATGCAATATTTTGCGGGTTTTACTCCGCGACCAGTCGATCTAGGATCTGTGGCCATCAAACTATTCTTATCCACTATTTTGGTAAATAATTAACTAAAGGTAAAATAAGATCGACTATACGGATTTGGGCATTTACTAAAATAGTGGATAGTTAACTTGGAGGGTTTATGGACGTTTACGTGACAGTACTATTTCGATCACGTCATATTAACTCCTAGAGAGCGGCTCGCGTACTCGTAAACAACGTAGGATATAGATACTGCAGGAATTACTTTTATGAAATTGGGCGTAATACCACGATACAGTCCGGTGAAGCCTTCGCGTTGTACTATTTCTTTAAATACTCCTTGCATCGTGCCCTCTGCACCTTTCGCTGCTTTTTCTGCAAAACGAACAACTATTATTATTACAAGTAACACATTTAATATAGTTAACAGTTTGAATTACTTGACTTGTTTTGTGATCCCTATTTGAATTTGTTTCGTGTTCCAACAAATATTAAAACAATGGATACTAACCTTGCGCTTGTAGCCGAGTGCGAACTAATGCGAGCGGGTAGGAGCACACTTGGCCTAAGGTACACGATGCACTTCCACATGCCAACAGTAGAAGCATACCAGGCTGCTCATTATTAGCGGAATATTTGCTAATATATTTCTTCTTCAACGTTTCGTAAACAGCTAAGTCTATTCCCGCGTATGGTATTATGCCCAATATATTTGGAATGTATCCTTTGTAAAAGCATCGCAGTCCTTCCCGCGCGTACAATTTCTTAGCCGCGTCCAAAATCCCGCTATATTGCCCAGTTCTTCTTAAAGCTAGTCTTGTTTTTAGCACCTCTAGTGGGTAGATCACAGTTTGGCTAACTGCTCCGGCTGTCGCTCCCGCTATAAATCGTTCATGTATTGCGAGGGGATGATTAGTTCTGTCGCCAAGTATTAATCTTTTACACTGCTCGTAAGCTGCGAATTTGATAGCGGACTCCGGGGCAATTTTAATTACATTAATTCCGTTTCCTCGCCATAGTCCCGTGATGCCACCTTCGCCGATCATTTTTGATAAGCATCTGCTCATATTCTCTCTATGTGGATTGACCTGAAATCACGTAATTGCATTCTAAAAATGTGCTACATAATTTTCCTTTAAATATTCTTTAAGTGAATTCCCTACAAAATATTAAAATTAATATGGCTCACTTTTGGATTGAGTTTGTTAAAGAAAGCAATAATGACATTATATCCAGTTGATATATAAATATATAACAGGATTTAGTATTATTATATTATTATTATTTGTAATATTGATACGTATCTTATTTAATTGGCAATTTATCAAGTAAACAATAATATTTTAATTACTTTTAAGCCTAATTACTTCATAGCATTTTTTTTTGTATGAAAATATATTACCGAAAAAACTGTAATGCATGTGGTTCCAGTACGTAATAATTTTTAATTCGACTAACCTGCAGGAATACTTTAAGTCTATCAAGAGGCGCGGTGCATGTGCGGCTCACGGCTCCGGCTATGCCTCCAGCCAACAAATGTCTCCACCATTTTCCTGTTTGCAATTCAGTCGGTGTGAAGTCATCAGGAACATTCATGTCCTCTCCAATATCCAGATACTGTAATAAATAATAAAAACATGAATTGACGTAACATTTTTGGAGTCCACCTCGGTTAATCTCCCCAACATATCAACGTGAGTGTTCAACATATGCCAAATTACAGCACTATATTCGGAAACATTTAGGATCAATTTAAACATTGGCAAACTTATGCCAAGTACTATATGATGTTTATCCAAGAACACAAAGCGTACTGTTCAAGTTCAAGACAGAATTGATCTTATGCGAAACTAAGTTGAAACTATAAATATAAAAAAGTATCTATCAAAGCACCTATTTTAAGTAATTCATTATTACTATTTTATTAATAAATAAGTATATTTAAATATAAAAAAGAATTATGAATAAAGATCGTTAATAAATATAATAACCTATAACAACATTAAAACCTCTCTCCATCATTCATATGAGATATGATGCGAATTGCATATAGCAAAATAAAATTAACGCAAATTTGTATTATGTCATGCGAAATATCCACCGCATAACGACGCTCTTACATAATGCTTGGCAACAATTTTTCATAGTACAATATAAATACAATGTACTTAACATACAACACTAAAACACTAAGCTAAGAAAGTATAGTTAAGAGATTTAACACGGAAAATACAAAACTCACAATTTAATAATATGTATTGACAATGTGTTGAATCTAACACAGAACAGCAAACACTGATTTATAATTAATCTTAATAAAAATACTTAATTTACCATAATATTCTTTTGTAGGGCATTGTTCGGGTCATCAGTAATGACAGCAAATATTCGACAACGTTTCATTGCATTAATCATGATCATATATATTTGAATACTGTATAACGTGATTAGATAAAATGCATAATACATTTAGCCTCATAGTTTTATAATATAGTTTCGGAATTGCGCTCTTTAATGATTAATATAGATAATCATGCATTAATTACACTAGATTATTTTAATTAGAGTCTCATTCGTTCATTCACTGGAAATTACGATATTTAATTTATAATTTCATTACGTATTAGACTGAACAATTTTGACAGTGAATGTGTCATGTCAACAATTGCCAATTAATGAGTGAAGCGATTTTGATCAATTAATTATTCGTATTCATTTCACACAAAGAAATAACTCAAATAAGTATTTCAGTTAGCAAAAAAGGTCAAATGATAGTGATACTGGTTTTATCCAATAGGCCTAGTGTTTTCGATTAGAAGTGGTACAGCTGACGACATATCAACATTTGCTTACACCATTTAAGTGTATATTCAGATAAAATTTTACATTAATTAGTTTAAAAACCTAGTATAAAAACGGTCTAGACGCCTTATCAATTATCGGTCAATAGATAATTGAGCAAAGTCGTATTATTTAGAATAGAAGGAAGCGTTTCTGTCACAACTACATTTCAAACAAAGATACTCATTTTAGCCCCGAAAAAGCATATTATACCAACTCTTTATATTATTTCTTCAAATTCAGTACAGACGTGGAGCAGTCTAAAAATTCGCAAAGTGAAAGGTGAATAATTTATTGTTACGTATGAGGCTCAAAGGTCGCGGCCAAAATAATGATAAGATAATGTTCTTTAATGTTTTAGATTTCAATCTCAATATTCATATAAAAAAACTCAACCACCAAATGCAAATATCCACCCGGTGCGTCTCGTCATGAGCACGTCACAATTTATAATGAATATCGAAACTGTGTTAACCCAGTGTATTGTGTTTTCAATACAAACATTACCATTTTTGTAAGAACGATATGTAAAATGTGACGCGTTAAAAACAAAAAAACAGCTGATGCAATAACTAAGAATTTCATAGATAACTGGATTTAACTACTAAAGTACTAATTCAGTCATGCTCATAAGTATAAAATCTGTCTTTGGATCTAGGAACAAATCAAGACGCTACGACAAGAACGAAAATAGATCGCGCGTTCTGTCGCTGAGTGTGCAAAATGCATAAAAAACATTTAAGTTTGTTGGCGCAATTTTCTTGGCTTCAGATACTGCATTATCTTATACAATTTATTAGTAGATATCATTATATAAATGATTACTTTTGTTTTATTTACAGATACCAGACTAATTTAATATATTGGAAATCGCACTGAACAACTTGTAGTGTGTAAGTACTATGTGCCTCAGGAGAAACACAACATTAACACTAGATTTACCAGCTTAAATATACCTATTTCTATCAAAACCAAAAAAGTATATATTTGCTACAAATATATATAAAATAATATAAAGTTCATAAAACTAATTCTTCTGTTATAGATTAAAGAAGATTAGAAGAATTAAAGAAAATGTTACATACAGTAGAAATTTTAATTTGATCTTGCAAGACCAGTCATTTTGACTGGTCTGGTAAATCTAGTGTTAAACATCCGAATATTCGACAAAGGATCAAATTCGTATTAATTCAATTTTGTATTTAAGTACAATTAGTGTAGTTTTATGAGCTCATTTCATTCTCTCTGACATTAGGACAAGCACCTTCGCGACCTTCGTCCACGAAATTCAAAGTCGTAAGTCTATACCTCGATAGGTTTCTAGGTAACGAGGTCAGGGTTACTAGAATTTGGCTAAAGCGTTTAATTCTAATGTTTTATATAATTTAAAACGTTTATTTATGTAGTTGATAAAATTCTGTATTACTATTAACATTTTACACTAAGTACAAATCATTGGAATTGTAACATTGAGCAAACCTTCACGAGGCGTTAGATCGGAACCTTGTATTACCAAGTTAGAAACTATGCAGTAAAAGTTTTTTTTGACCTCAACGATGTTAAGATATAATGCGATCTATGAGAGGAGGCAACTACTAACACACAAAAATGTCTGCAGATAATAATGCCTGTTTAATACATTACAGGATATGAATAAACGAATACTTGGCGCAGTGGCGTAGCTAGGTAACCAAAGGCCCTGGGGTAAAAAATAAACTAGGGCCCCAACTAAACTATGTATATACAAAACTAAGCTCCCCGCAAATTTCAAACAAAGATGTTTGAGACTTGTTGGGAATTCACCTGTATTTTTTAAATACGTTAACATTATTAAAGTCGCGTTCCTGGAATCTAGTTTATTTATATTCCTAATGTGGGAAAAAATTTCACTAGTTCAATTTATAGTATAGTTTGGAGGCCCCGGGGCACTGCCTCGTCTAGCCCCTTAGTAGCTACGCCACTGACTTGGCGACTCATACTATTATTACTAATATCCTAGTAAAAATATATCCGCGTGTGACGAGACTATGTACTTGTAAATACCATACCGTCAAATCAATACAATTGCCTAATTAAGACAAAACTGAAACATTTTAAAACAATTACACACATAATTGTTGGTTACACAATATTAACTATACCTTTTTAAAAAAGCAGTCATTGCTGTTTAATGTATCTTGAAACAAATATTCTATTTAGTTCAGAATGTGCGACTATTTCAATGTTTATTACTCAAAAATTGTCTAATCGGAGAGTCAATGGTAGATAGGATACATTACAGATATGTCCTTGTGAATGACAAAGGCAATATTAAGAAGATTGAAAACATTGGGTCGAAATAATTTTTATATAGGACTCTGGCATGAGACTGCATAATAAGTTATAAAAAGTCCGCACATTCCTAAACTTACATAATAACAATATAGTTATTATTGTTAATATTTGGCACGAATATTATTACATATTCAACTTATGACGACGTAGTGACTGACGTACGGTGACTGTAATAGATGAATGAATAAGATAAATAATTGCCTGTAAAATATTTTTATAAGTTATTTGCTGTCCTTAAACACGGTCTAACTAATGTGCAGTCTTAAGTTATAGGCATTCGAAGTACGAGATAACAGACAAACATTTCAACTACGAGTATGACCAATTTTAATTACTAATTTAAGTATAAAACACATATGGCTAGTACAACATAACGCATGGTAACAGATGTATTGCTATACCAAGTAATTCAGTTGAACGTTTGGAACTAAAAATGTGGTACATATTACTACCCAAGTGTGCCGATCCCGGATTAAGTCGATTGATTGCTAGTGGTAATTCCCCGTGAATCTTCGGTGGCATGTATCTGTGTAAGTATGTTCGTTATCACGCGTTGTATTGAGCTTCTTTACCTATTTTGTGGCAAAGTCAACAACCTATTTTATTTTATGTTTAATTGAAGTGTTAAATTATTCACTATCAGATAATAGATAAAATGTCTAGACTGAATGAAATTTTATAAATAGTCAAACCTTGTGCGTGAAAGTATTCTTGGCGGATCGTTAAGCGAAATAAATGAGGGCAGTGTTTGCTTTTGGAATTTTTTCGCTATACTACTTTCCTCTTTAATTTTAGAACACATTTACCCATATGTGTGCTATTTTGATTGGACTCTTGTTCGCGTTTTAATTTCGTTTCACAACTATAACTAACATTTAAGGAAATTTTAATATTTACTAGTATTTTTAGAAATAAATAATAATCAGAATTTCCCTTCACGCGCTGACGCATTAATGATGTAAGCCTTCGTTATACGTACGTCATAATTTCCTACTAAAATAATTTACTAAAGGAAATAATTAAACTCGATAGTATAGAAGTATTATTATTTCACGATGACATATTGATGCCCTTCTATATCTATGGCTATAACCAGTTAGAAGGAACACTTATAGTATGAAAATTTATTTTAAAATGACGTAACAAAATTACGTTGAATATTATGTACATTGTTAGACTAGTTGTGTTAACACTAGTCGTCAGAAACACGAGCAGGTCGTGATAACACGATTGCCAGTTAAATGATAAGAAAATCAAACATTGTAATAATTTATGAAAATTGTAATTTTGATTTAATCCTTTCAAAGAAACACTATAACCTAAGCTTTGATTTGACATAACTCTATTGGTAAGTATTAATACGGCTGAATTTATTGCAGAACGCATCTCCTTTCAATGAATATAAGAAGGAATAATAATTATGTATGTAAAATGGTATGTAAAAAATTTAAACGCGAAACTATGAGTTTTGAATACAATGATATCATTATGAGGAAAAGATTGCCATCCGGGCGTTCCAAAGTAGCAATTGTTAATGCGCGTGCGTGTGTGTGTGTGTGTGTGTGTTTGCACCCAGATTTTAGTCCTTTATTATTTTCCTTTTAAATTTTCTTTTTAAATCTCTAGTCTAATTTAATTGTTTCTTAAATTCTTCTGTACTCAAATCATACAAAAACTTATTAGTAACCCCAAATACATTTTGCCAAACTACATATAGGAACGAAATTTAACTTACAATTGTTTTTGTAACTTATTTTGATTTTCAAGATTGAGTGGAGGAGCTTTTAAGGAACCACATAGCTGTTAATACTTAATAATATCTTTATCAAATCTTTCGTATTTATTAGAGACATTAATATCTGAAGTTTTAGAACGTGTAATTCTAAAACTATTGTCATATCAAGAAATAATAGGTGACCGTAACCAAATAGATATAGACGTTGGTCCAACGTAGAACCTCCAAAAATCTCGGTCGGTACCAATATTTCTTTGCTAAATGTGCTTTGGCCTATCACCACTTATGACACTAGTAATAATAAATAAAATTCGGCTGACCAAATCATAATTTCGCATTTGCAATTCTAAAACAAGTTTAGTAATGAAGGTTGAAATGATCTTTTGAAAGTGAAAGACAGATGTTCCCAATAACTTTACTTTAGGTTTTATTTTATATATAATGTTAATAACTTAGTAACAATCTTAGCGGAAAACCCGAATATTATAAACATCTTATACAATTATGGTTGTCTTTTATTATACTTTTTTTTTAATATAAAAGTAAACTATATAAATAAATAATTATCAAGGTTAACGGTTAACAGCTTAGCCGCATGAAATATTTTAAGTTTCACCTCATGTCTCATCGCCGAATAATTAAAGCAATTTGAGAAACAATTTAGACGTATTAACGCCAAGAAACAAAACAAAAACTCCACATAATGGAGAAGCCAAATTATTGCTTAACTCCCAGTGCAGTAGAAACAATAGTTTTAATATAAAATCACGAAGTTTTAAATAGTGTGTGGTTTTATTCTCGGTATTAAAATATTTCAGGACTAGATTACTCATTTCTCAAACAGGAAGCTATTTAGTGCGCCGCAAAGGTCGTTGACTTGGAGATTGTAGTTTTTTGCCTGCATCCTATGGCAGATGCAAAACCACTAATTCACTGTTCAAGGTAAAGTAATTTAATTTACAGAATGATCCATTTCAATTTTCCATCCCATCCATTTCTTATTTTAAATACTAACTATTAAGATAAAATAATAATAATAACCCAGCTCAGCTATTACATTATTCAATTAAAAATTTGAATAAAGAACGTTGCTTATTGGTTATTTAACCAGGTAAAAGACTAATAAATTTTATGCGTCTGCAATAAATTACTTTTAATGCCGATGCATTCCAGAAGTCTAGGCCAAAGATTTACAAAGACACCTCTCGCTACGTGGACTTTCGGTCAAAATGTCAAAGTTTAAACGGTGTGTAAGTGTGTTTGTAGTTAGTTTATTTGGATTTGTTTCTTCTAAATGATGATGATGATAAATGATGTAGCGTTAGAAAAATTTTGGCATTTCTATTCTAGACTAGGATTTTGTGTAGATGCTGTAAACAAATTTCAATTTAATGTTTCGTTTCGATATAAGAAAGTTTACAAGAAGGAGAGTTTTGCACGATTTGTTTATTATATAAAGTCAACCAACTTCAAAGAATCATTTCCTCACTAAGAGAGGCCGTTATTCAGATGTAACGAACAATCCAGTAATAATAATCATAATTAGATTTAAGGCTCAATTTACATAAATGAAATAATTTTTGAAATTTCATTTAACATGGATTTCCGCAAAGTAACGCCTGAAACAACTAATTATATCAATTTACATAGATTTTCAATAATTTCGTTTTAGTCATAATTATATTGAATACAGGAAATAAAATCTTCTAAATTCACATTAAGGATGTAATTGTATGGTGCAAAAATTGCGGTTGACGCGAATACAAATAAAAATTATAATTTATTCGTAACTGGAAATACTTGATTCGGTGGAAATATTGGTATCGTCATTAGGACTAATAACCAAAACAATAATTTTACTTAAAGTGGCTCGTTTACAAATAATTTGTAATAATTTCATTAAATTTTCCCTAAATAAAATAAAATAAAAAAATAAAATGATAATGTATTGATAACTCGCAAAAAATTTTTGCAGATACTCGTAGATATAAAAGCGAATACCTATTGCCAACGTTGTTGATAAGGCAATAAATAATACTAAACTTCTAAAATTGATAATAAAATCATTCCCTTATTTGCGAGTAAGTTCGCGACATTTGACGAACTTGGTAATAAAATTACCGCGTGGTCCGTTGCCAACTGATAACAGGGAAACATACTCGAAATAAACGAACAGTAAAAAGATAGCCGGATGCCACTTCACACAAAATTTTCGTTCAAAAAAATCTATACCATCTTTAAAAAATGTTATACAATTATATTTAATTTTAAAACTATTAAAATTGCTTATCTACCATAACCTATAATACCGGAAAGAATTCTTCGCAAATTTTAATGGTTTTAGTCATTTTTGAACAACGTCCAAAATAGTTTAGATTTCGTTGACAGATAATGAAGGTTGCCCGATAAAGTGAATGTTCGTAAATTTATGAAGTTTTCTACAAATAATTTCGGTATTGTACACGCTGATGAACAAGCCAGTGAAAGTTACAATTCACCATACGTCGACACAATTGCAAATTAAGTTTCAAATTAATTGTGTTAGAAGTAAAATAAAGTTATATAAAACTAAGTACCGATTTAATTAATTACCGAGTTAATTTTAGAGTAAAGAAACATTTTTACCTTTTGTAGACATTTTCTGAAAATTATCAAAAAATCTTCAAATACATCACCGGTTGTGGCTATTTCTTCTAATTCGAGAGACATTTTGCTTTTATATAATTAACTAATTACAAAATAATAAAAATCACAGGCACATAATTTAAAAATATAGAAATAAATTAAAACTAGCAGATCCTCTAAAGAAAGCTAATTCGAGTGGTGCACCGACGCCAGACATGAAGCGGGCGCATCTACGCGCGGCGCACAGCTGTCCCACACTGAACCGACATTAAGTTTTTACAATAGAGCAGCGGCCCGGCCCTCCTACCACGCGATACTCTTAATATAATTATCTCATACTAAAAACTCGTGTTCTATGTACTTTACGCTAGTTTCAAAGTTCAATATTATCACAATTCTGAATAATTTACATTATATATTTTACAAAATTAACGTATTTAAATTATACATCTCTATTATATGGTTTGCCATCTCATCAAACTTTTATTTGTTCTATTTAGGGCAAAAGTGTTTTACGAACTAATTTTAGTAAAAAATTCTAAAATAAACAAATGACGCACATCTGCTATAAAATTACAAAGCGACAGATATTCCGACAGAATAACATAGTAGAAGCCCAAATAGTTGATAAGAATACACATGCCACGAGTTGCGTTGAAGTTTAACGGGGGCTCGGCTCTTGCGTTGCAAATTATGATATTACAATGACGAAACGAATTCGACATCACTGGGATAAAAGTACGAACTAAAATTGCATGAAAATAATATCAAATCGGTTAATGAATAGTGACTCATAATGATGTAACATAGTAACTGAGGTTACCATGGTGATGGCCCACGTGGCAATTTAGTTTACTTGAGAAATAAGAAAAGAAGATAACGATGTAATATTTTTTATGTGCGTGAAACAAACAGTGGTACCTCAAATGTATCATTAGGAGAAAGCATTAGAACGTTTCGATGACGCATGAAATATCATAACTAGAAATCGATAGTTACTAAAACGATAACAATAACTTATTAATACTTAACAAGTTATTCTAGAACAATTCAAAAGAAATAACCCTGAGGCCACAACTAAAATAACTAACTTACAACAGCATTTAAGACAATTTGGGAAACATAGCCTTGACAACAGCGACATTTTAATTCGATTGATCTACAAATTGAACGAGAAGCCTAATTAATAATTATCTTACATTCATTCTATTAGGCGAAATTGTAAAAGAAACAAATCGTTGACATTAGTGTGCCACCTGCTTGATATTTAACTTGTGACGTAACCAAGATGTGCTATTGTTCGCGACAGAAAAAATATATTTACATATATACATTGTACGTAGCTAAAATTTATCGCACACTGTCCACTATTTTAAGTATGCAGACTATAAACTTGTATATTAATATTCCTAGTAAACCAACCCACTTCAAGATACAAAATTGACTCAAGATATTCGTAAAGGAAAAATAAAATACATTTTGTATCAAATTATTAAACACACGTTAAAATAATTGAATGTGTTTTTTAAATACAAACATATGACAAAAATAAAATAAAACAACACTTATTTTAAAAAAAAACAAATACCTAATATACCTATGTTGGTATATATGTAAGTGTACGACACGACAGATAAACAAGACTCTTCAGTTTGGATAACGATTTTGGTAATATCAATTTTTCCACAGAATCGGATAATGTGACGTTGATAAATTTCAATTAATTAATTATAAACTAATCCACAAATGCTTTCTCATTACTTGTAGGTACTCGAACAAATAACAGCAGAGTTACATGCGCAAGTAAATTAGTAAATGGACAATGGGGATCGTTTAACAGAAACACTCCAAGCGATTAAAGAAAATGTCATTAAGACAATGTCTAAGACTCGTATAACATAAACGTATGTTATTAGGTTTCACTTAGTATGAAAGCACAGTCAATAGAGTCTTACAAATTATAAAACAAAGAAATAGCACGATATGTGGTAACGAATTAGTTGGCTGGTAAATGACAAGGTTAACAAGAAGTGAATGGAGGGATGGACAACATCAGTCGAAGAATGTGGAGGTTTTTTAATAACAGAATTAAAGTAAAAGTTTATAAAAATGCGTCGTACATTAATAGTTGTGTTTTTGTATCATTTTAGATAATATAATATAATGTTTTATAATTGGTATAATATTTTTAACAAATTATAAACAAAAATTAACTGTTCGTGTGTAAGATAGCGGTAAAATATATTTTACATCATTCTATGTATAATCAAGTGACTCGCCACAGGCCATTGATAAGACTGACCACAATAACATCATCATGAATATAAAAAATAATATTCACATACAGCAGTTAACTTTAATTTTGGAATGGACTGCATCTAATGTTATTTACATAAATATATTACAGTTAACTTAAAATATAACTATTTTAAATTGAAATGTTTTTGCGGATCGGATTGAACGTGGCATGATTAATTAAGGACCGTATAGCTGACGTAGAAGGTGACGTTAAGCCGGAAATGGTACGGTATAACAGAATAATATGATGGTCAGAGCCGCGGTTAAATCGCTTCACGCCAAAATGGTGACGACAAGTCTCACAGTGACGTCACGTGGCACACTGCTAATCGAACCAGTTCCATTCAGTAATAAATATATCGTTAAGTAATTAATAAGGTAAATGTTATTATATATTATTGAAAACAGTTTTTCCAAACAAGTTCTATTAGTGAGATAGAAAAATCATTATTTTCTGATGAATAATATATGTAGCTAAATAGGTAAATTGTAGTTGTGGACTACTTTGTAATAATAGATAAGTTTTGGACGTTTGACAATTCGGTGTCTTCGTTTAAAAATCAGACGGCCTAATAAATGGCACATATATAGATATACTGAACATGACTTGGTTTTATTTTCTAGCATCTATTTAAACCCCTGTACGATGCATACGAGGTAATCGTAAATTTTAACTTACATACACTCAGTGAATGAGACAGCGGGGTGTTCTAAATTATCCAATTTATAGTTAGTACTTACATTCACAATATAAATTATCGCCACATAATATAGACAAAAAATAAAACAAACAAAAAATAAACAACGTTTTACAATAATACTTATCAGAGAGAGCGAAGGCTGCATCGAGTTGATTAGGAAAGTTACAATTGCTATTGAGCTATAAAATGGTTCCTCGAGGTTACTAAGAAATCTTCCACACATTTTCATCTAGTAAACAAACGGTTGGTATAGACGATTCAATTATGCGGTCAAAGGGCTACGCGGAAATAAACCTAATAGGGAAACATTCCGTAGCTACAATTTACACAGTATACCTGTACAGTTTAGTTCTTAATAACAAAAGAGCAATGAAAAATACCGAATCAATGTGTATATTTTGTATACACTTGCATTTTATTGCATATTTTATCCTAATATAAAAAATAATAAGATTAGACAGTGTTTCTAGCCTGCAATCTGTACAACATGTGATTGGTTTGTAAGCAATCATAAAATATGGCTTCCATCTGTACAAGGCCAAGGTCTTCAGCAACGTGACATTAACCCCATTTATTTTACACATTATCTTGCATTATCACTCAACATTATGTAATTTGAATAAAATCTAATTAACAATACTATACAATTTTCTTTTACCACTATTACAAAACGATCTAATTCCTAGATAGTAAATACATATATTGATAGAATAAAAAAAGAACACCTCAGTACAGGAATGGGTAACTTGTGTCGTGTTGTCGATAATAAAAAATATGCTTTTTCACCTGTCAACTCGTACCACTTCTAATTACGTTCAGCAAAAAAGTACAGTTAGCAAGAATAGTGTTTAATTGAATTTAATTATTTAAAATTATAGTAATATTAAAATGTATGTACATATGCAAAAATATTGACGGCTGTATTTATTATACATTTTTTCTTTTACTTATATGTATTTATAAAAACTTTCAGTATAGTAGTAATAATAAATAGCAGCGATGTCTTGAAATCGTCTTCAATTTACAATAGGTTAATTTTTTTTGGGCAAAACGTCGAAAAACAAAAGAACTAAACTAGACTTACAATAACTTTTTAAACGAACTGTATTTTTATCAATACTGAATAAAACAGAAATAGTACAGGTCGGACGTTGAAAGATATATTATTTTTCAAAATCGATAACTCGCGTTGAATATGGTACGAGTTGAAGACTTATCTTCAAGATTATAATTAATTATTACATTATTAGCTGCAATATATCTGCACATGTATATAAAACTTATTTCCTAAAGTTTTAGATAACTTTAATAATAAATACACTTAATTAGTGTTTATATGTAAAAAGCCTTGCACTAAAACCAGATTTCGTCGGCTACGATAATTGGTTGTGATTAGAAGTAATAACTAATTATAATTCTGGATCGTGTTTTGCATGGTTGTCAAATAACCGTGTTTTTAATAATAATTATATGGACGATCAGTTACAATTCTAACAAGCTACAATTGTTTTTAGAGTAATATACGCGACAAATTTACTACGCAATTTTTACACTATGAATCATAAAACAAAGTTCAATGATGAATGATGAGTGTACAAGTAGTTCATATATTATTTGGTCTAGTACGGATACCGATAATATGCGTTTTCTACAGTCATTTATTTGTTACAAGTTTTGTCCGGACATTAAATTGCTTTGAATTGTGTTTAATCAAATGCATATAGGTATTGTTGGCTATTAAATGAATTTATGAGTACTAAAGATAGATATTAATTAAAGATCGAGTTAAAGTTTGAACACGACAGCCCTATATATTGTAAGTGCTCTAAGATAGATACACAAATGATAATACATATAAAGTCTGAGGATAATTTACCTAAACGAGAAGGGTCATATAAAAGTTGAAGGGAAAATTCCGCGGTGCCTGATAATAAACTAACTATATCGCTCTTACAACTGGCCTTTCTTGAAAAACAACAACTATTTCATGGCATAATGCATAAAATCCAATAGTAAACATGTAGTCATAGACACACGTAAACGAGGATTGTTAAGGTGTGTGTCTTTCTATTGGATTAGGCACACCCTTTTGGCTCACTAACTCAAAAAGTCATTATAAAAGTCATTTGATTGACCTTGGCTCATGTCAAGCTATTAAAGGAAAAATTTAATTTATTTTCTGGACGTTCAAAATAGTCTGTAGTTTATTTATGAAACAGTCGAGAAGCTTGACTTTACGTTATTAGAATGTTTAAGGCCTGTGTTCAGAAAGATTAAAATGTGATCACTTGATCTTCACTTAAGTATAAAATTTACTTTTAAGTACGTCCCTTATTCATGAATCGTGAATCGAGACTTGAGTAGAGATCGCTTTTCATTCTATTTTATGTAATAATAATAACATACAAGAAATAATCGATGATAAATCTTTAAACACGGCAACCATTAGACAGCAATCAGAATAAAATATAAAGTGATGTAGATACTATAGTTTTGAAATTTTATTAATAATTTATTTCGAGGCAGGTAGTGGAAGTAGAGCGATTACAACAAATATTTATTTCTGAACAATATGTATGTCTATTTCGAGTCTGGATTTCGTCCTTATCTTTATACTCAAATTAAAACATTTCAGTATATTAATTGGGGTGCGGTAGTAGTTCACATAAAAGTATATATTTTATTATTATTTATTTGACATTAATTAGAAATGACATCAAACCAATGTCGTGCGCAATATAATGTCTAATGCCTATGTTATATTACGTAATTGTTTATCAGATTTTTAAAATAAAAGTCGTCATCGATAAAAAACAAATAAAGATACGTGTGTCTATATGTTGATAATGTCATTTATAGGGCTTCTTTGACAGAGACCTTGGTAAGAAAGTGTAATGGCTTCAACTGTTTATTTTACGAACATAACGTCGTATAAAGTGCTGAAAATTGTGAACACTAAATATAGCAATGTAAGTAATTTTATATGGTAATGTATAGATAGTTTTGTTTTTGGTAAAATAATTTTGTCGCAAAAATTAAGTTTATAATACTTTGATTGACCTAAACATCAAGTCAAGGTTGCCTCAAGATGTCTAGATAGCCAAGTATCCGCGTCTAAACATCATCCTTAATCAAAACTGTATCATTTTTTAATTCCCTATTATCAATTATCATTTGTTTATATTATTTGCAAATAGACTTTGTAATGCGATAAAACATTGCATGATAGCAGCCCGTAAAAAAAACAATTTATTAATTTGAGACAACGATTCCTGAAATACCTACCAATATAGTACATACATATCTAGTGCTGAACTTGGCACTTTTTATTTATTGTATTTGATGACTTTTAAAAAGTGTCAATATTTGTTTCGTGTCTGGGTGTTAAGTGAAAATGTATGAGCGAATTAGACATGTGGTTTACTCAAAGCTTACTCTTGTTTACAAATAGATTGAGTCACTAATTGGTGTAATTATTAAATCTACTTAGTAATAAACTAATACTGTACAAGAATTATAAACGAAAACGCGGGCATGGGAAAAAACACTAAGTAAAAAAAAAAGAAAAACGTAATAATAAGTGAATAACGTAACAAAAAATATTTCTAAATAATAAGAATTAATTTCATATTCAAATAATAAAAATTACGAAGAATTAAAACCCAAACCCTCAAACCCACTATTCTATGACCACTCTTTACATATTATACAGTATAAAGAGACAAATTATGTATTATATATTCATATGTATTTTTATCTCACGAAATTTCTATTAAAAATCTCCTTAGCCTTTAACCGTGGATGCCCTCTCTCACAAACCACTCATAGTTTGTAATTTTCATGTTTATTTTAAAAAAGAGCGCCTTAAAATGTTAAATTGCTTAAAATATATAAATAAGTTTGATTAAATATATACTAAGACGTTAAATCTGATACCTATAGATAATAATAAAAGTAATAATCATTATAAAATCTTAAAATTTCGTAATTAATTTGACCTCGAAATATAGAGGTCCATGGAAGTGTGACAAAAAAAGAACGTCCATGGTTAAAGGTTAAACACATTTGAGACCGCATTCAAACGAAAAATATAATATCGGCTAAATATTTTTAAATTTCCATTAATCATGGTTGTTAAGACTGAATCACTTCATCTAAATAAACGGATCTGGAATCCGAACTTGATAATGGCTTAACCTTGCTCCAACTAACGCATGTCCATGTTATCGGTTATATGATTCGTACAATGTATGCATATAGTTATAAACCTAAACACGGAAAATAATGCAGCTCAAATACCTATGTATATCAATTTTTACGGTAATCAGTGTATTAAAAGTGATGAGCTACAACGCCATCTAGTGGTGAGTTGCAACAAAGTGGATAGTAAGAAAATCGTTAAAATTAAACTCACCGTAGAATGCCTCCAGAAATGGATAAGGTCATGAATATTTGTGGCTGGTGCCAGAAGTAAGTAATCTCGCCATTCATCGTAGCTGATGTTTAAACTGCCATCTTGATCCATCCTGTACAAACGTCCTTTTAATTAATGTTAAGCCAATATGACCCTATTTATTATGGACTATTTACTAATCTTATTTTAGGAGTAAAAGGCAAGTTCACTTAAGTATATCATCCCCTATAGCAACTCCAAAAATTTACGTGCGCGCGTTGTTTTCTTTGACAATATACCATAAAATATTTTAAAGATGTTAATATATGTATGACAAATAACTGTGTGTATATATGTATAAATATATATGTAATGTAATCTATAATTTATTTTAATATATGTATTTAATCCTATACATTGTACATAATATTACAATCATTATAATATATAATATAATGTGATACATACTATTATGTGGAAGCTATATGTGATTACAATACTAATCAATTAGTGTAGACACATGAGATGCATTATGTGGCGTACTTGATCTGGTAATAAAAATTTATAGGTTTACTGTCAACGGAGTATTCTCAGTTCTATAGGCTGTGCATAAAAACATCACATATCCTCCGAAGCAGATATGTTATATAAATTTAAAACAAAATAAATTAGTGGTAGAAATTTATTCTAGTATATAAATTTGCTACAAATATTGCATTTTTATAATTGTGAGAGTTTATTGTTTTGTAAATAAATAATAACGCAATAGTTTATTCTATTTATGAAATATTTTTGAATGCTAGTCATATTTCAATTGTTTGTTGAAGTTTGATAGTTATTGACAATGGAACAATAAAAAGCTAGTATAGTTGCTTTTGTGTCAATAATAACATTCTTCTAATATAATAATGATATAGACATAGAACATAATTTTGGACGTAAGTTATAACAAGTAGGTTAGTCTTAAACAAATACATTTTATTTACTAATAATCTTCAACTATACAGAAATATTTTAAACAATTCACTTAGCAATTGTTATTTGTTGAAGCAATGGTTTGATTTAAATGGCAAATTTTAACACAATATCAAGTCCATATAAACGTGAATGCTACATAAACCATTGTCTTTCGACTTACCACCTGCGTTTAGGCCTTACACGATTTCTGAAACATTTGTATGTATGTTTGTGTTTATGATGTTTATTATAGTCATATTACTGCCTAAAATAGTATTATATATAAGTAACAATGCATAATGTGTTAATAGTCCAAATAGAGTATATATCTAAGGCTTATTACTGAAAGTAACTAATATTAAATTACATAATTATTTGTAAATCAATTCTTAATTTTTATATCACTACATTAATACATATTATGTTTGATTAAAGCATATAAATAAATTAATTCCTGGTTTAAATTCTTACCTTTTAAGTAAATTGGTGGCCTCGTTCCGTGCAATACCGATGCCCAGATCAGCAAACGCAGAGATGAGCTCCTCAACGTCAACTTTTCCTGAAATACAAAACAAAATTACTAATTATATCCTCATCAATGTGAAGCATCCAACAGCTTCATTGAAGACGCGAGATATTTGCAGATCCCTTTCACTTATGGGCTGCATCCTGGCTTAATATCTGGCAAAGTGAGGTCACATGATGATTGATAATATATAAATACATAATTATGTACTGTACTGATATTTTAGTTTCCCCTGTATAATTCTATAGTATATGTTTATCTACTAAAAAGGATTTTAATTTTCTTTATCTATAATTCAGTCCATCTGTAATTATTTCCATTAAGTAAGTCTTTTTCTGTTGACATTTTTTATGCTGTACAGCGGCTGCTGGTTTAGTATATGTACATATGTAAAATAATTATAATATCCTAGTTTTAGAATACATTTAGTCATTGACTATATGTTAAAGAGTTATTGAATATTAATTTTTTGAAGCAAAGGTCATACTAAAGTAACGTTTCAAACATATCTTTTGATCTCTTTCCTTGATACTTGTAACATCTTGTATTAAACTCAGCTTTAGTTTTAAATATCGAATTCCTAATACTATATGGACACACTCCACTTGAAGTTGAACCATTTTGGTTGCATAATAATTGAAAATAGGTCGGAGGAATTCTAAACACATATATCATAGAAAACCTTAATTTTTTATTAATTAGTACCATATATTCAACATTAAATGTTAAGTTAAATCAGCTGTACAAACACTAGGTATTTTGTTTAGCTATATTATAATGTGACTAAAAAAGTTAAAAATACATACTAACCATCTTTATTTTTATCCAAATGCGAGAACTGAAGGCGCAAATTCTTTTCATGTTCCCGTACATAATGGATAAACTCAGATAAAGTGACATCTCCTGTCTGGTTGGTACCAGATTTTGCCAAAAATTTCTGAAAATGAGTATTATCTTGTTAAAATAGGTAATTGAAAAGCTTTTTTATTGTGGTTCTATTATAAATAGTGATTTCATCTATCAAGGTTCATTCTTTAGAATAGCTGCAATGCAGTAAGTATGCTATTAGACGACAATTAAATTTCAATCCTAACACACAAGACATAAGGTTCAAAATTTATTCAGCCTTTAATTGATCTGCCTTGCAGACGTGATCATCAATAAGTATTTTAATCACTATAAAAATTAAAATTGAAATTCAAGTTCATTAGGTAATTTATACTACACATAGTTTTCTAAACTCCTTTTGGTGACATAACCACAAGGTGTACATACTTTCATATATCCAGCTTATTATAGCACCTACTAATTATAACATTCTTGGTACAAGAATATGTGCTCGTATAATGATAATTATTCAGGCGAAACATATAATTACCTAACTTTATATACACTTCAATGACATGCCCTACTTCAGTGAACATAAATTTTATAAAGAAAATAAAATAAGGCATATTGTTTCTGATCCAAGTCTAAAATTAAACACGCGCAAATGCCAGTGGAAGTTCGCTGAGAACTACCGTTAGGCGAAATAATAGATAGACGAGACTAACCTCTGCATAACTCCTGTTAATGTGTGGGCTGATCTCTTTGAGTGCCACGGAGAGGTCGTGGATGTCGATCTTGCCATTTCCATCTGCATCTAATTTAGAAAATAGTGTTTCTAATCTTTCTTCGTCTTCTTTTGGCAATTCGTCTATTTTCAATGGTGGGTGAAATTGTACCATGATAACGAGAATCAGTATAATTTAGCGCACAAAATGTTGAATGTCTCCAAGTCAATTTATGAGCATACATAACTTTAAACTAATAAATTTTGACTATAATAAAGAAACATTTTAACGAAACCAAAAATCGCACCACGGAGTACTTTGACAGACTGGTTTGACATTTAGCACCTGGCTAACCAAAGACAAAATGCTGCATTGCCGTTGTTATGTCTACTATACTTGTAAAATTGCGCAGTCTATGGAAAATTAGCATATTTTTATTCTTTTTATATTTTTCATTCATTGATTATGAATGTTAATATAATTTACGCAAAATAGGTGATTTTTAAAAACGTTTTTGTGTTTTATTTTCGATACTGTAATAAGTGCCATCTAGTGTAAAATGTTGATACTACTAAACAATTCACTACATTTGCTTCTGCTATTAAACAATAGATGACGCTAAATATTTTTTTAAAATCATTTAATACAATATATAATATTATTAGCTCAATAATAACAATTTGTACGCATGGCTTATGACAATATAATAATATTATTTGAAAATTTACTCATATAATCTAAGTACTTTTTATAACAATATTTTATTGAATTTATTGAACATTAATATAGTAGCATAATTAATTAATAAATCCATCGATTTAAAATATCTAACTTCGATAGTATAGATCTCACAGGATTCCCTCTTACTACAATACGAGCATGTTAGTCGATATAGAAAACAATTAATTTTATTCCGCAAAAGAGATCACGACCGGGCATCATTGTCATGTTTCCTGTTCGTAGATACAAAAGGATTTACTTAGAATCTGTCACCCTATTATACTTCATTAAAATCATTCACTAAATAACAAAGCCATTTCGTTAAGTAGGGGTTTCTTTTATTATAAATTGCATCTCACCCCCTCTAATATTGTGAAATATGAAAAAAAGAGACGCATGATAATGCGCACGATTCACTCACTTATTTCAAATGGGCTGAGGTAACTGGGGTATCTGTCATCGGATTTCAACCAATACAGACATGGGGATGGGATAGCTATTATGTCAATTTAACAATACACGTGTCAACACACGACCGAGAGAGTACGAACTCACAAAGTTAATGTAAACCAGTCAATGACATCGCTCCGTTCAATAGGCAAACTTAAATCAGAGGTGCATAAGATTAAATATTGAATGACCTATATTAAGTTGCATTAATTCACAAATATAGACATTATCACTGTATTCTTAGAACTATATTTCCTTGGCAAGATATTTCTTTGCAATTGTACCCCATAGAATTAGAAAAAAACATTAAAAAGGGAGTGAATAACAAAAGCTTATAAAAGTTGAAGATTAATCGGGGATTTTAGTACAATATACGCACATGTCCGTAGGATAGTAAAGCCGCGGTTACTGCGTGCTGACTTTATAACGTATGTAATAAAAGATCAGAAGGAAATACAGAGTAACCTTAATATTACGATTTCCTCGATTTAACGAATTTTTCGAAATCTCCTAGAATATCGCGTAAGAGCTAATGCCAAATATAATTTTACATTACGAATAAATTTGTTAAAAACCTTTTTATAACGAATTTTCAAGCATTATTTACCTCTATCTAACGAAATAGTTCGCTATAACAGAGAAAGCAGATTAGTACCTATGTAAAGCTGAGATTAATATTTTTTTTAACCTTGTTACAACGAATCGTAGACCAACCTAACCTCTGTATAATCTCATTGTAACAAATTACTTGACATAACGAATTATCTGATTCCCTTCAGAATCGTTATATCAAGATTGCACTGCGTTATAACTGCTGAATAAATTTGATTTTCATTTTCTACGAAACATAGTGTCACACCTAAACTACATCACTGGATTTGCATTTGATAATAAATTTATTGTTAACTAACGTAATGGAGGCGGCAATACTCAGTGATGTCAGTCGTATCCGCACTGGGTGAGGTTCACATGCCAGGCTACGAAAAAATGTAAACAACTAAAATGAACGGTGTTTTCAGCGTTATGAAGATTGTTTGTCAAAATTGTTTAACGGCAACAAAATAAGACGTAATATAAAGTTTCACATTCCCCGTAGAAGCCTCAGATAGGATGACGCTAAGCGCAATAATAATATTAAATAAATAAACAATATCCTATTATTAAAATATTGTATTAAATTTTAATTAAAGAATTACAATTTTAATTTAAAAGTAAATAATTAACTCTATAGATTTATCTAAGTATTTAAGTTTAGTACAATTTTTAAGTATTATAATTATTATAAAATAATAAATATGTATTATAGTGTGCCAATTAATTTAGCACCATTTTTTAAATATCTTACTCTTAAATATTTTTAATTTGTTTAATCACAAATATGATCTACACCTTAATACACCTAATATTATATAAGTAAGTACGGAATTATTTATTAAATTTCAGTCTATAAATAAACAAGAAGGAAGTACTATCGTATTTATATAAATTGAATTTATACATATACCTACTAAATACATACATATATCTATATTTTTGTTAAATATAATACTTACGACGTTTATCGCCAATAGCACCAAAACAGTTTTAATAACTAATTCGTATACCTAATATACTAAAAATACATACTAAATTTATTACCTATATTTGGCGTGTACGCTTCCGACGGCATTTATTTAAGTGAAGCTTATTTTTTTTATAATACGATGCACCATTTCATATAACTTACATATATTTACAGGTATTTATAAGAATAGTATACATTTCATTTTACCTATTAAAAATAAAAATATATGTATAAATATGTATCTACATTAAATAAAACTCATTAATTGCTTATTTATAAAATGCACCATAAATTTCTACTAAAACTAAATTATATGGAATGATGTAGTTGATTAGTAGGAACCAAAAATGCGGTATTAAATATTAATCCTGAATTGATCATGGGTTATAAAATTATTTCTTTTTAAAATCCTTAAATTAAATGTAACTTAGGCTCGTATTCAGAAATAACGCTCAAGTAGTGATTCACTGAGCAGAGTTCAAAACTCCAAATGTCACTCGAAACAAAATGTGATTTATGACCAATGATAATAATGCATTACAAATTTTTTACTATCACCTAGCTATCATTACATTAATATAAAAATAATAGAAAGAAAAACAAGTATACAAGAAACAAAAACAAATATATAAAAATAACAGATATACAACAAGTATATATGTAATATTACTATTTTATTTTAATTACTGTCTAATGGTTGCCGTGTTTAAAGATTTATTAAGTAAATAATTTTTACTTCACAAAATGGAATGATGGCATTCAAGTAATGATCACGTGATCACAGATCAGATTACGCTGAAGTGTTATTTCTGTATACGGGCCTTAATAAGTGAAAACGGTGTAATGTCAGGCATACAAACGAATAAGCCTTTTGAACTCCGCCTGATAAATTTGATTTTTCATAAAATGCCTTTTTATGCCGACGGTGTTTGTTTGACATTGAACTTAAGCAACCGTATTTTTATTATTCTGCAACCAGTTCTAATTTTAATTATTATACTATTACTACTAACTCTCGACATCATTGATTTACGTTAGACGCGGGATACCTTTTAAGTCTTGTAATTTCAGAACGACTGAAGTTTTAGTATAAAAATATTGTGCCAGTCTATTAATATAGGTACTTAATACCACAATTTGGGATCCAAACTTTCAAATGAGCTGTATATAAATAAAAAGAATTATGAAAAATATAATCATGTGTTAAATATTTTCGTTGGCATGAAAAGAGTAACCGAAAGGCATATTACTATTTTCCTTGTAAAAATCCGTTAGGTACATACTTTGATTTGTTAAGTACAAATGATGAATTATTTTTTCAATGGAGAATTCACCTTTGGGTTTAAAAAATAATTCAGCGATAGTCGTCGATGAGATTCGTCTAATTTTTTGCAATATTTCAATTAGATGCGCCGATCTGTTAGGTTCCCAAAAGTATGTTCCTTTCGTGTACTGAAAATTAATATTATAAATTAGTTTGATGCATTTCTATTGTTTTACATTCAATATTATTTAAGTTATAGATAGTAATTAGCATACCCCAATAAAAACTTTTTGAGATTCTTCCTGTAAAGCGGCTATGGCAGGGACATCATATAGTTTACTCAAATTGTGTTCATTATCGTTATTATATTTAATGTTTGTTTTAAATAATGCTAATCCGCTTAAATACCCATACTCAACAATATCTGGTTTCATTTTAGTAAATTCCAATAAAATCTCATCAAATAATTTTATCTCATTCATATTGATTTTGGGATTTCTTTCGTCTATAACTATTTTCCAATTTAGTGGTTGCAAAATATGAGCTGAAGTTACTATGAATATTTCTCTCCAAGATTCTTCTAATAAGATCAAGCGATCTGATAAAGTCAAAGTTCCAAAAGCTGGAATATTCTTTGCCCAAACTACTATTGTTGACAGTATACGAGCCGATAAAGAATAAATTTTATGTGATGGATTCTCTGTTGTAAAAACTGGAAACATATAATCGACAAGTGGAAGATATCTTGGTCTTATTTTTAATATATCAGGAACATTGAAAGCGGAATATCTTAATTGATTATTATATGATGATAAAGAACTTGGTGGCGATAAATTTTGTTTGGGAGCACTTAGATCGATAGTAGGTGGCGGAGTTTGGGCAATGTTTGTGTCGGGATGTAAGCTCCTTTGATTATTTAAAAGTAAAGTCATTTGTCGTCTAATAGTTGAAATGCGAGGACCTCTTTCACGTTGTACAGCTGAAATTTCATTATTATTAGGCAATTTGACAATGGAGCATTTACTAATTAATTTAATATTATACTTACATTCTTTATTCATTCCAACCCTTAAACATTTAGACAAACGGCAAGCGCGACAAAGATTTCTACGGGCTTTATCGACAACACAATGTCCAGGTTTTTTCGATTTACAATCGTATCTTCTATCACTACGTATAGATCTTTTGAAGAATCCTGCACATCCATCGCAGACATACACGCCGTAATGCTTGCCTGACGAATGGTCCTGACACACGGCACATGGTATATCCAGAAGAATACGGCCTGGACAAAAATAAGTATTTATTATAGACATTTAATTTTTGAAGTAATATTAAGTTAAAAACTATTCTGTACAAATAAGGGAATACTTAATTATATACCTATATATAATTATATATAGCTACATATAAAATGACAAAACGAAAGATAATAGTCATAAATCAATGCTTATAAAAACATGATAAATATAAACTTGGGGTTGGGTACTAAATAACTCCGCCTCCCCTTGTTACAACAACCCTTCAAAAAAGCACTCAATTAGTAAACTGCTAAAAGAACAATTCAAACAATAGTCACATTAAAATGGTTTTTATTATTTTTATAACGTATAAAATTATACATTTTTAATACTATGTGCATAATTTTAAGCATACTTTCATATATACAAATATTTTCGGTTTTTTTTTATAAATATCTAGAAGAAATTGTTATAATTAATTGAATCGAATAATTTAGGAAGTTAAAAAAAACATATTAAAGTTCTATCTAACACGGTCTCACGGTAAAATGAGCCCATGACAATAAGAAATCGCGAGGTAACAAAGATATGCTTTTATTAAGACATCCAAACACGACTCCAAGTCGAAAAGGCACAAAGCCAATCCCCATTCATTGGAGATCCATTTTATATTTTGATCATACAAAATGATTGTACACTTGCGAGACAGGAAACCCGGTGTTTTATTTAACAACAAAAAAAAATTTCACCAAACTGCTTTTAATACAAAGAGGTTCAGGAATTATTGAGTTCAATGTAAATGTCCATTCATACAGATAACAGAAGGTTTCGTATAATGTTAGTTGTGACGTCTTTGCACCGACATATTTGATTTTGATGAACTCCGTCCACAAAAGAGACGGTCTATTTGTTCAATAGACACTTGATTTTATAAAGAAAATATGAATACATAAAAAGATGGTAATTGATGAGGACTATTTATAAAATATCAGTTAATTAATGTTAGGTTCATTCGTACCCTATGAATGAACTATCATCCCCTCGCTTGATAACTATCAATTTGGCGATGAGAACATTCACCTGTGCACATCGCGTGATCACAAAATAACCCATCTCATTTGACTAATTTTAACAACAACGATGTACCCCATAACGTTCCCACATCAATTGAAATATTGTTAATAGTAACTTTATCCTTTAGTTTTAAAAGCATCGCTTTACACAATTGTTAAAGATGCAACTTTATTTACATGTAAACGAAATATTGTATAGTTTCAATAAGAATAATTGATAGCACGACGAAACTGATGAAAATATTATCAATATAGGTATATATAATAATATAGGTGTATATGTATATCCTAAAAATTTTTAGCAGTCACCCCTATAAAAGCACATCTAGTTCAGTAATCATCGACATCACTAAATGACAACAAATTAAGCATATCGTTCGACTCATTTTGAGGTAATAGTAATTAGGGGTGAGAGTATTGGCAGATGCGCTTACGCAATTCACGCGTGGGAATGTCATCGGTGCTTCCAGTAAATTAACGAGGCCACGTCATCCTTTAATAGCGAATGGTAGGTATTTGTAATGTATTTAAATCAAATGTATTCGTGAAGGCAATACTTGAAAATAATACTCTTAACTCATCTTATTCAATGTTGCTTACAGACATCACACATCGAAAAAATACATATTAAATAGACATTTCGTCTTTACTTACTGGATGTAGTTGTTGTAGATTGCTTCAAAGAATCCATGAATTCCATATTAGAAATTGGAATCAAACTTAACAATCTGAAACAAAGGATAAAATTAACATTGAATGTTCCCACGTTAAAAATTACCACTACATCTGAATGGACCCTTAAAAATTTACTTTCTTTGTGGTTTTCAAGTGTACTTCACTTTTTAAGCGAAATCATCTAAGAATGCTACAAAAGTAAGGAAATAAAAGTATTGTTAAATATTCGCGGGGGCATCTTTTGGATACAATGATGGAGTGGTCCTCACCATTATTCGAATTCAGCCATTGTTCTAACTATTACATGTTTTATGATCAAAAGCGTTGATGTGGTTAATATACAATTGCCATTTAAACTCTTATTTCACTAACAATAAACTATTTCATTCGCTTTAAAAATTGAATAAATACTAAGTACTTTGTAACAAATATTTGAAAGTTACTTTTTCTATAAGAAAAAAAATTTATCTTTTGTTATTATAAATGGTATATTAGAAAATATTTAATGCATTGTAAAATAATCAATTCTAGAAGATGTTGTCACTAAGTCAGTAGCACACAGTTTCTCACTTTATCCGTAATACTTTTGTCGGTCACTTAGAACTTAATAAGAATGCAATTCTTTTGGCTGGAAACATAATTATAGTTTTGCAAAACAGGTAATTAGACTGAGATAATCTGGGTAAGTATCCGGGACAATGTACCATCCCTACATTTGGGTACGTGGGTAAAAAACACCCGGTGTGCTCACAGAGGGTTGGACAACAATAGTGACTACGATAATAATATCGTAAAGTCGGTAGCTTCTCTCGTTGTTAAAATTGAGATGTGACAAAAAAATATTTGTAAATGCCCTTTAAAAGGTTCGCTTTCTATAATTGTACGAGTCTGCACATTGCTTTGCGGTATAACAGATTATTATGTATTGACAAATTATATGACTTTACAATACGTTTAATATTATTGAAAAAATATTACGCACCTAAATGTATATATGTACATATAGAATAAGTGTTCGCCAACAATATTATGGTGAAGTTTTAATTAGTCAAAGAAACTAAACGAATTATGAACTACATTTGCTTTTAAATCAATAAAATTAAAATGAAACTTTAATTAGCGTGTCGGCAAAACATTAACATTACATACTTTTAACGAGTTAACAAGTAAACAAATATTAATTTATAATCAAAATCAGGATTTAAGGTATTTTAATTAATTAGTTTAGATATTTTGAGGCTTAGCAGAATGTACATTCTGTATTTCTCTTAATCAACTTTTCTATTAAAATAGTCACAAAAGCTAAGCACAATTTATCTATCTATATTTGCTAGCGATTAACTAATTTTTTTATAAGTACATACAATGACATGTACGAGGACCTCCCACATGGACGGTTTTCTGAGAATGCCCGCATACTCAAAACACGGCCATAATAGATTTCTCAAAGTATCAGATTAAATTAATCAAAATATAGTAAGACTCAACTTAAAAATTTGTCACAGAGTGATGTACTCTTTTCACAATTTCTTACTAACAATCGCAACTATACAGAAAAGAAAAAAAAAACACAAATTATAGTAAGTTAGTACATGACACATTTAGGTGCGCTCGAGTTAAATTTCCGCTTATACTCGTACATCGTCCTATCTTTCTTATTCACGGGTACGAAACTTTTTCCCGTTACAGAAAACTTGTTACAGAAAAAGACTGAACTCTCACTAGGCGACTGAAAGCGTTGCACTTATCTATGTCAAATGTCAATGAATGAGATTTACTAATTTTGAATATTTGCATTAATCGACCTCGCATTTAAGTGTTTATGAACACTAGCTCGCGCCTAACTAAGACTAAATTTTCAGCTGAGATATAATGTTTTTTTATTTTCACTCTTTGCGTTATAGGTACCTACTTGAATTTCTTTATATCCAGCTTTATTACTCCAATATCCCTAACTTACATATGTACAATGTACATACTAAAATTTTTATTTCACAAAATGCTTATTCCAATTAAATACGTGGAGGCAATTAACATTAAATAAACAATATCATAATATAAATCAAGTATAGACAGCTGTATCAAAGCTGCCTGTGTTTGTTTCGAATATGAAAGTCGTTTCTGAAGATTTACTTCATAAGGCTAAGGATTGGAAAATATAACAAAATTCATTAGATTTATTATAAAATAATAAATATATAGTGTAATAAGTTTTCCCAATTAATAAAAGTAAATCGTATTTTTTTAAAGATCTTCTGATGAATAAAAAGTAAAATCAAAAGATCACTTACCGTTTTGTGGTTACTAAGAATGTATTAGGCAATTCAAAGCTGCATTGTGAGCAAACTTGTTAGTGTATGTATCTGAAATGAAATAATAAAATTAGTTACAATATCAACTGAAAAAGTGTCCACAATTTTATTTTGTATAGAAATATATTTTTAACTTATACAATAATAAATAAATATACAATTTCAGGTAATTAATCTAAAAAATAATAATATTAGCAATTTAATTAAATAATAAAACGCTAAGACATTAACGCAAGCTGTGAACTAGGAATATTGAAATGCTAAAATGTTACAATTTTGATGATGATTTCATTTATTTAAAAGATTTTATGCGGTTTATTTTCATTAATATCGCGACCACGATGCCTGCAAAGATTTCGAAATGTCAGATTAAATTAATGAATATAAACTCAAAATTAAGCCACATAAAATAATTTAAATTAGTTTATTAAAGTGTTATAAGTTATAAGTGTATTATATACGTAAGTATACAATTATTATTATTAAACAAATTTTAGATATATGTCTATATCATATTATTAGGTATTATTTTTGATTTTATTATTAATTGTTGTCGTTTTTCTTTGCATTTAGAAAGAAGCATTTAGATAAATTAACAGTAATAATGCGTAGCTATTAATTTTATAAAATCTTTACTTACGTATAAACCAATACTTTTTATTTTTATTAATTAATTTATTATAAAATAAAACAAAATGTATTCCGTCACTAATTTTCACAATCACTATTGTAAGACAATAATTTAAATTAGCCACCGGTGGATGAAACTCGTGCGCAGCACAACTCGTAATGCTCAGGGCAGCGGAGGAATCGGGGTGTGTACTGCATGCGGTGAGGTGTGGGTTGAGGGGAGTATTATGAAGCAAGGATGGATCTGTAAGAGCCCTTGAAATTATGAACCAATTTTTCAATACGAGAGAGTATAATTTTTATATAAATCACCGTTAACTCTATCCCTACTAATATAAATGTGAATGTGAGTTTGTTTGTAACGTTTTCACGCAACAACTACTTAACCGATCATCATGAAACTTTGTACACATATTTTTGGAGGTACTAGAAGTGACATAGGATACTCTTTATTATAGTTTCCGCTGTTTGGAATCATATTGATTCATTTCTATTGAAATGATCTCTGATACTTATTTAATGACTTAAACGCGAGCGAAGCCGCGGGTAAAAGCTAGTAAAATATATTTAACACTGAAAATGCTTATAATACTAAATCATTTCAATAAACTGTTGATGTTTAATATTTTGGTGTGATTCATAGTGATGTTGCATATTTTTTCTAAGAAATGGCAAACGTGTGTTTTTTTTTTGTCCACTATGTAGTATTTTATCTACATAATAGTAATTTTATTTATAACACTTGCATTTTCTCATAGATATTATTATTATTATTATTATATACTTAACAATTAGGTACTTTATGTTTCCTCTGTAATTAAACAAATATATTAGAGTAGGTAAATACAATTCACGATTGTCAATGAAGCCATGATTTTTGTCATATTTAAAACTCCAGCTGTCAACCACTGATTTATCATTTTAAATATAGCGCTCTGATTGGTGAACCCCTAATGTCCCCTGTGGTGAGGGTTGCACCTATTATTATGAATCACTTTGCACGAAATATATGTCGTATCTAAGGGTTGAATAGTCAAATTTTGTATTGTATTTTTTCAATATGATTATATAGTTTTGTTTAGACTTTTAATCGAGGGATGAATTTTGATATCTCTTATGATTGCAGTTGGTTGTTATTATTGAAATTATTTATTTTTAAGATTATGTTTTTTCTACGGATTTTAAAAAATATATAAAACACAATATATTTATAAATTCTTTAAACAATTTCAGTGAAAGCATTGGTGGCACCGAGGATATCATTTTATGTTAGAAGTGAGATTTAATGAATTTAATTTATAACTTACTTGGAGTTCACTGTTATTATCTCAGCTATAGAACATCCAATGCTTTTAATAATGCTCTTCATTGAACGCCAGTAGGTACAACCTATTGGTAGCGGCCGAATTACCCACAAGCTTCAGCATGCCATGAGTCTCGCATATTGTTGGCGGACGTCCTAGGCTGCAGTAAACGTCAGCTCCACTTGAAATTCATTCGGCCTTCGTCGCCCTTTTGTTCTTCACTAAAAGATAAGCCTGTGCCTTAATATATTTAAGTAAGTCATGTACTTAAACCTGTCTAGTTTGTTATTTATTTAATAAGATACCTTTGGTTTGGTATTAATCATTATAGTATGTGTCGATAATAAAGGTTAAAGTCTATAGTAATATGTTTACGAATCACAAATAGTTTTGTTTATCAATAATTTAAATAAGCAGGTTATTGTTAAAAAATAATCTATATGGTTATTTATAGCTGGTCACCATTGCATAATTTTTTATTCGTACAATAAAGAATTTCTATTTATTTATAATTTAGTAGCAATTTATTTTACATCAAAACTTTTAATAAAAAACTTCACAAGCAATTAAAAGCAACACTAACTAAAAATTTTGCTTTTCTTTATTTATTTAAAAATATCACTCAGTACTCCTACGTCACGACTGGACGATCATTCAATTAGCAAAAACAATCGCAACTTTTAAATAATACAAAAAAATTAATACCTATATAATTACCTATAAGTATTTTTATGATGCTCATTTTGGTAATAAGAGATATGTTAACACTTTAAATTTCTATTAATAATGAAATAATCTTATATATTAGTAAATAAATATTTGAAAATTGAATTGAAATTATTTTTAGTCGAATTAAATTTATTATTGGAATGTATTGGACAAATTGTTATATATGCAATTTAAAATATTTACTGTGTTGCGCTTTTTTTTCTATTAACCTTTCTATGATAAATGATTTCTTCAATATTTACTAGCGAAATTCTTTGTAAAAAAGATATAGTCTAATACACAAATTGAAATAATAACATATAACAATAAATTATACAAGATCAATTTCTTCAATTACGTCTCATAAAAGTTATTCTGTATACTAGTGGATTGATATCGGACACATTTAAAAGAAAAAAATATTGGTTACTACCTTTTCCTGGTTCTTCTTCCGAGACGTTACAAAACAGCGAGTTGATTGTTGCAGTCAACACCTTTAGTGGCATTTACCAAAAATACTTACGTAATTGTGCGCACGGACATGCGCGGGAGATATCGTCACGAATACGCGTTACAGATTTGTGCACCTCACAGGAACTTAGGAAGCTATTACTACGGATGTGTTCTAGTCATTCTCAGTATACCTCTGTTTTGAGAGCAAGCGACTAACTTAACAAACGTGTTAAAAGTTCTTTTTAATGGCCTGATTTTTAATTTTGAAATAATATACTCCACAACATTGTAATATCCTGTTGTAAGGATAATTTGATCGATGCACCTGAGAAAAACGGTATGCATTCTTTACAGCATGCACCATCAATTGATGCGTAATGAACACCCATATTATACTTTTTATATGAGTTAAAAGAAAATTACGAAAACGTGAATCTTGTATTCCATTGTCCTTCGTCACGATTTTGTTACCAAATTTTGTATCCATGTACATTATTGAACGACACGGGTATACAATGTATTTGAGTATACTTTACCGTCTATAGGGCACGGTATCTCAATACCTAAGGGTAGGCAGAACAAAAAGAAAGTATAAGCAAACCAATTAGAAAATGACATGAAATAAATAATTTATTAAAAAATAATAATTGTAATTTATTGAATTAACTTAAAATTACTTAATTTCTAGTAGTACTATAGTAACAGTCACATAATATAACAATTTATTTATTAAGTCGAAATTAATTACACACATTTGTTTAGTATATATCTATATATTTTAAATGCTCTGAGTAGTCGAAATGTATCAGCTGTTGAATTTTGTATTTAATAAATAATGGGGATTAGATTGAGCCCACACATTTAGCTAATTAAAAACGAATAGGCATCGAAGATGCTCCATAACGTAAACTTCCCTTTGTTTATAAGTTTATAACAATTATACGTGTTTCATTCATGCTGAGTAAAATCCCCCTTGAAAATAAATCGCATGATACGTCCATGTTTTATTTTATAAATATACTAGTATAACTTTAAAGTAACTGATAATATACATAAATAAATATAATAAAAATAGTGGTTAATAGTAAGCCGGATAAAGATTTTTAAATCAGTTTAAAACATGTTCGCGATTATTTAGGACATAAATTTAATCAGCGATAAATTTGATGATTATTTTCTGCATAACACCGTCCACCGCACTGGAAACAACAGTTCTTAGTTCTACTCTTTTTACATAGATATCAACACATATGAAACTTAAATTTTATATACTATACATATTTATAATACATTTTAAATAATATAAATTATAATGGAATTACAACTAAACAAAATATCATAAATGTAATATAAAAATATATTAATTATAATAAATATTTACTTTCTTAGAATTGTTTGACTTGTTAATTTTGCTCTACTTAATATTTTCTTTTATTTTTATAATTATTTATAATAAACAAATTCAATTTTCTTTTTGTTTACGAGGTCTTTGAATTAATCATGACCAATACCAAATTCAATGCTAAAACAGGATCAACTTTAAAAACTAACATAATATAAACAAACTTGTATAATAATAACACACAAAGAACACAATATATTTATGGCAAAAAAAAACAAAAACAAATGAACAAACCATTTTAATGCATTCAATGTACCTATATGTACGACGTTAAAGTTTATCCTAATTTTCAATGAAACGTCTTTTATTGAAAAAAAAAAACATTTTACATTTGTTGTAAGCGTTTTAAAGAATTTTAAATAAATAAAAATAGATTACGCTTTACTTAATATTGGGCTTTGTTCAAGGATAATAAAGCTAAAAAGAATTAGTCTTTAGGTAAGGCACTGTCGCTTTTGCCCCTTGAATAAACCTTTACAGCTGGTTTAGTGCCAAGCATTCGGTTTAATAAACTATGTTTAGCCTTTCGACGTAAAGCTAAAACTTCCTTGCAGAGTTCATGGAATACATCGCCAATCTGGTTAACTTGTTCTGCTGCCGCCACCTCCGAAAAGCTACATTCAAAATCTTTAGCCAAAATTTCTCCTTCTTCCGGACTTACCTAGAATAAATTTTAATATTATTATTAATATAGAACGTGCACTATGTTCAGAGACATGAGTAAATTAAATAAAATTCCAAATTAAAATCACACAAAAATAACTATTTTATCAAATTATCTTCATAAATGACAAAATTCATACTTGTCTTAAATGAACCATATCTGCTTTATTTCCAACAAGTGCTAGTGGTATTTCAGGTTGAAGACTTCGTTTCGCCCGTCGAATGTAATTGAAAGACTGCCGATCTGTTATTGAATACACTAGAAATAATGCATCAGCCCATTGTGCTAACTCACTACCTGGGAGATCATCTACGCTCTAAAAGAATAAAAATATAAATTAATATGTTTACTTATTCATATATATAATTATACTCAGGTTAAAATACTATTCACAATCAACGTCTTAAAACAAAATTAACGTTAACCTTCTAGCTGACTTTAAAATTTAATCATTTGTGTATAATATCGACGTGTGATGTTATCGAATGTGTCGAATAGGCCACGTGTGTAAATGTTCCCAAGGAATGGTTATAGGTTTAATTAATGGTGAAAGAGGTTAGATCAGAGTGCCAATAGATACTTTAAGAGACAATGCAATTAATTCAAGGACTTATTTATAAAATTAGTTACCTTAGGACACGTGTCTAAAATCTCATACAAAACAGGTTCCCCTTCCAATAATCCTTCGTATTTATATTTACTGTCTGCAATAGAAAGCAATGATTTATGTTTTTTAAAAATTAAAATAACTTATTCAAAATTCTCTAATATTTTGTCACAACTCAAATTGTAATTTAAAAAATACAAAAAATGTTTAATATATCCTACCTTGTTGGTTATCATATTCGCCAATATATCTTTTTGTTAGAAATCGAACTGTTAATGCTGAAATGAAGGATGAAAAATTATTTATTATTTGCCTATACTTATATAGATCCAATCCCCACTTTGATATGTCATTTTGGAGAGTATTAGAATTAGATCTAAACTTTATTACAAGATGTGATCCATAGCGTCAGTAGGATTTAATATTATAGAAAAAAATACGTTCTGTATATTTAAATCGGTATTTAAATAGTCCAAACGTATATATATATATATATATTTATAGTTATAGTAGACTGGCATATGACCATAATCGTTAACTGGCATATGAGTTATCCCAGCTATGCTGGCTTAAGGAGACGAACGTGCCCTATCCAGGTGACAGGGGCCCAAAATGTGACTAGGTAATTTACTGATGTTCCGCGTAAAAGTAATCTACACAGGAATCTTATATTAGTCAAAAAGCTAAAATATATTATTGGCTCCTAGTTTACTCAACATGTTTTCTTTTAAATATATTTAAAAACCTATTTTTAAAAAAGTAATTATTTTAGTACGAACGATATCGCGTGTCAGATTAAAGAGCCATGTCGAGATGTCTGCCAGAACTTGGCTCATATTTCCAGAGACACCAATCGGATGTCCTTCACCTTCTCTAGCCTACTGCCAAACGTATCCATCTTCTGTTAAAATTCTAAGGTCTGCATCAGCTAATAATCTTATTTATAGACAACAGTTTAAATGGATTTTGCCATTGGTTAAACTCGATTGCTAATTCAGGCTTTTAATCAATTTCTGTTGTTAAATTCTGCGCTAGAAAAAACCAGAAATTAAGGACGGTATTTTTTTATTTTTTTTACTTTTAGTAATTGGGCTCCAATAGAGAGCTTTTACTCGTCAATACAAATATACATATAAATGAAATAAATTCAATAATTATCAATTTGATTTAGCTGCTGTATACTGGCATTGTCCACTTAGGTACCTACATACTGTCATAATAATATATAATAAATCTACTATGACGTAGAATAATATCAAACTAGAGGCTTCTTGATGCAAGGGACGTTGGTAGTCTATCGCGCTGCACCGCATCGAACAGTCGGCGCATGATATTCCTATAAGGGTAGGTTAACCCTAATGCATTATACTAATATGAGATTATTATTATGTACTCGACTACATCCAATAAGTTCTTTCTTTAGACAGCAATTATTATTAAGTTAATTATTATTATTATATTCAATCGTAGAATAGAAGTGTATGCCTATCTCTTTACTTATATTATATAGCGTTGTCTTGGGTAGCTCACGGTTTACTATCATTTACTCGCAGCGACCACGATGGCCACAAAGCTTTAGAAATATCGGTTTATAATAATAAAAAATGAATGTGATAATAAGTCCAAATTTTATTTATTATAGTTTCATTTATAACTCGGCGTATGTATTAAATAAATTACCGCAAAGTAACGCCTGAGACAACTAATTATAAAATAGTAGAGATTAATATCCATGCTTAATTCATTTATAAGTGCAACATTTAATTTCGAAATTAGTAATGAAATAACGGAATTTAGATGTAAACAATTCTAAGAAAATTCCAGTAACGTTTAACAGTTGTTATTAAATGGTACCAACACGTGCATAAATCAAATACTAAATGTTCTTAATACGAAGCTAATTTTACTCCTTACTATATTTATAGGATGTTTCTCTTTCTTTGTTGCGTTTTTGCTCACCCCAAACATGCATGGTAACATGATAATAATATGGAAAAATTACTACATTATCTGAAGGAAGTAAATACATACAAATTTGTGATTTAAATGATTGTATCGAAGGTACTGTAATTAATATAAGTCCTCTTGTTCACGGGTCACACATTAGCTTAATATAACATGCTAGTATACAATCGATAAAGTTGAATTACTGGCAAAGTTTAAAAGAAATCAACCGAGAAAGCTCGGAAATAAACGAGAATTATTCAATTAATATCATATCTCACTTTGATTAAAATATCAAGCGAACTTGAAAGGAAAGTTGTAAACAAACGATGGACGGCTGTAAAGTAAAGACGTAATGTGTAAATAAATTCCTCATTTTGACGTGAACAGGGAACGTCGCCAAGACTAAAGCTAGCAGCTAATTAGAGACCTGCGAGTTAATATTCTCGACCTAAAAATCTTGAATCGAAATAAACATCGGAATTCTTATATTTCTCTGAAATCGTGTTAAGGATTTTTATGAGGAGATTCAAACAAATTTATTTTTATTGCAATTTATACAAGTAATATATTAGGTGTTATTGAATTTATAATAATCCTCATGACAAATGAAATAAGTTTTGTAATTTTGAAACCGTTCATAAATCACAAAGAATAGATAAACAATAATAGAATTTTATTGTGAATGTTCTCAAGAATTAGGCCCTTGTTTATGTTTAGATACGCTATTAACAGCGATATGAAAGATTAACAAACATCGCGCGTATACTTTGCAAATTTATTTTAATATCTGTTATTGGTTACTATTTGTTAATTGAACTATTATTTATTAGGGTTATATCTTCAACATTTTATTGGACTTTATGCGATCATTGAAATAACTGCGATATCCGCAACAATGTTACGCATTACAATTTTGCGACCACTATCGTTTTAAATTAGAATAAAGTTTGTTCATATATCTTATATCCTTCATATATATCAGTTGTATGCAGAATATTAAGTTGATTTATTTGTTGAGATTTGTTCAAAGACGATTTGCATTTAGTAAGCGTAAAATAATAAAAAGTTGCAAGCATGAACATGAACGGAGTGGTGAGTTTAACACGCAAACTTGAGATGTGATGGCTAAACTAAGTACCTTGTATACATAAATTAGTTTAAAATTAAATCTTGCACAATCACTCAAAAGGCCGTATTATTTCCTGCGAGATTATTGTACGCACATGTGAATAAAATGTAGGTATACCTAAATGTAGTATAGTAATTTTATTGCTATGGCAATGAGATTCATGATGATTGCCAAACATTGGTTGCCGATATGTGCGTTCGAATATTTTTACTTTTTTCATTAAGAAATATATAGCTTAGTTAGCATTATTGCAAGGGTTGAGTTGTTCTGAGCATATTGAATATAATAAAATCAGTAATGAGTACGCAAGCTAATAAATACGCCTCAGCAATTATTATTTTACAATATTGATATTAATTGAAAAAAAAAATAATTAAACTTCAAAGTAAACTTAAAAAATTAAAAATAGAGAAGTTTGCAATTCGTTCTTAGAACGCATGAGAAATATATGCTCAATAAGAAAACGTAACGTACGCAAGCTAGTAACGGATCGATTTCGTATGGAAAGGAGTGCGTGCAATCGCATAACAATTCGATTTCGCCGGCAAATAATGTAATACGTTGTGAGTTTGGCTCGATTCGCAGCGTACCTACGTTCCATTGAAACTGAAATAACTTTTATTTATACATCTTACGTTTCCATTATCCCTGAAACACACTTTTCGTTCGTCCTATAGTACTTCCTAACACATAGGGCAATTATGTTTATTTAATTCATAGATTCCCAAAGGGGGCGCTCTTACTACTCTGTGGTCAATGCAAGTGGCAGTCGTGGCGTATAATAAAACAAAATACCGAAGTATGTTAGGCCACTCATACCATAGATCGTTGAACTGACGATATATTTTATTATTTCTTTATAATTTTTGAGCGTCGCAAATATTTTTGTCTCGTAAGAAGGCGATTTCTCAGAAAAGCTTGAGAACCTCTGAACTAATTCTTACGACAGATTTATGTAACTTGTTTTAACTCTAGCAATTTATCTTGTTAAAGTTATTTGAACATTGATATTGTTACTCGACACGTCTGGTAATAATTGTTTTAATCGATAGTTAAAAATAAAGCTCAACTTCCACACGCGACTACCATTCTACATACATACTACCATCATTTGTATGAAAAAATTAATTGGATTTCATCAATAGCATCTACTTATTAGATTAGTGAATTATATTAAAAGATAACTGTGTTTATGCTGGAAAATGTAGACATACATTTTACGATTTATTATAATAATTTCGAATTTAAACGTAAGAGTGAATCGGAAGTTTATTTTCTAAAACATCAATACAACTATGTTTTTACAACAGTTTATATTTTAAATAAAGCGGATATTATTTGGCAGTTGCTATATAAACAAAATGTTAATGTTTAAGTCATCAATCATTGCAGTTTCCTTTCAATCTAATTTTGCAATACTAGAAGTCGACTCACAACTTTGTAAATTGTAGGCCAGTAAAACGGGTGCATTAAATTGCCAATATATTCTCAGTAATGTATTATGCTATATCTAATATATTGTGTGTGAGTGAGATTTTGAGGCTTTTCATTACACTAACACTTTAAAGAGTGGTGTAGGCAGACTCACAATAGTTATTAGGCCCGTATGCCGTTCCGGGGTTCAAGCGGAACACTCATGAGTCGCATTCCGGGATCAGCTGGAAGGGAGCAACACCTGGACGGAACACGTCCTTCTTTTCAAGCTGTCATAGTGGGGACATCTATCTATAGTGACATTTGTCTCCGCTGAAGCCTGCATTCTAGCTAAACATCAGGCGGAATATGGTTTATATAGATTAGAGGCTATACAAAAAATACACTGAGATTTAGAATGACATTATTTTTTTTAAATTTAACATTTTAATTTTCCGGAAAAATTATTATTATTTTTAAGCTAATTTGATTCTTAAAATAAATCTTTAGAATCATACAATAGTGTAGTTTTTATTAAGTAGCAAAAGCCGTTGTAGAAATTCATGTAGGTAAGCAATTTGCGTCACGGAGTTATCAAAATTATAAAAGCTTTTGGACACAGACAGCAACGACGCGAGCGACAATGTCGTTAAAAGCACGCTCACTACTTATATCTGTTTAAACAGTTTAAATAACTTCAATTGAATTTACAGAAGTTTTCTGAGAGAAACAAAGGGCTTTCATCAAAGTATACTTAAGTGAAAACAAAGTTAGTAGCAAAACATTGTGACTATCAGGATGTTAATAATTGATCAAATAGTTAACATTAATGCTCTCTAAAACTAAATTTGAAAGAATGACATCACTGTTTTAAGCGATTTTAAGACATTATGATAACATTAAGTTTGTTGTTGGTAAAATTTCTACGCATTCTTAACCTCGTTGTTTATTCTTTATTGAGCTATTTTTAGGAAGATGTCACTGTTAAAAAATGCGTTAAAAAAAGACCTAATTAACTTGGTAAGTACGAAAAGTAAACGTATTTTTATTACCGAGTTCCATTATTATAAATAATTTGTTTGGCAATAATTATTATTGTAACAAAGTTCAATTCTTTAAAAATAACTATTTTTCACTCGCTTAACTGCAATAATTACTAGTTAGAAATATATCTGAAAATTTAATTTATTTAGAGCATTTATATGTTTAATAAATTATAAATAATTTTTTTCCAATACGAAATAAAAAAATATAGTGATTACGAAAACGTGATAAATTATAATATTACATACCACTTTTTCCAACTGATGGTGCACCAATGACCGCCACCTTAACCTCAGATAAGGCGGACTTCTTTCGCCTAATACCACGAGTTGTCATCTCCAACCCTTGCGGTACCCTCATAGAGCGGATTCGCGTTTACAACACACCGGTAGATCGATCATTTGGTGCGCGGTCGCAGCCGCTTGCCGCAGCCGTTGCAATCTGTTTTGACACGAACGTGCGCTTACACTAGCCCACTCTGGAAAGACAGTGGGCGTCCGCTCCAACTGGGCTAAAAATAATCCGGAGACAGCTTGCGGACATCGAGTCCCTTGTTAATGGGTCAAGATCTGGCCAAGATCATCCAAATAAACGTATTTATGTGCCGTTCAGTTGCTTCCGTATTTATGACTAATCATAAAGTAATTCCAATGTTTTAACAGTCGATCTAGCACATGTTTTTCTTAAACGCAGATAATCAATTACAAATTATGTTTTCGATGAGTATTTGTATTAATATCCCTATTATTAATTTAACCACGCAACCAATGATTGTCCAAAGAAAAAATTAACGGAATAAAATGTGATTCACGCCAAAACTAATTTACTAAAATCAGTAATAACATAATATTTATTTACAAATTTTAATAACTTTACATTGAAAACTATATTTTTAAATATAAATATAGTTTACAATGCAATTTGTTTGATTTTTAATCATTGAGTTGAACAAAAAATTCAACAAATAGACTAACATAAAATGGTTTTTGAAGTCGAATTTTTTGTTGCAATCTTGTGTGTGAAATTTTGTGCATATGAATGAAAATAGTGTTTATTTGTCATTAGTATCGATATTATTCATTTTATATTTTAATTTAACCCTAATTTTTAAATATATTGATTTATTTATGATTTTAAAAATCTAAATAACATTAACTATAATTACGACAGTATAATTACGGCGAACCATAAGAGTTTGTTCATATGTTTGCACTATTTGCGCTGATTAACATAAATATTTTTAAAAAACTGACAATGAGAGCGGACCTTACTAATAATACTTTAAATTGCATTTTCGGCTCCAAACAAATTAAATAAAAGGCAAATAAAAAAGGTCTGTTTCAATTACTTCTATTAAAGTGCTAGATAAAAATTCATCAAAAGATTTTTTATGCCCATTATAAAATTTAGGAATCGAATCTTTGAAGAGAAAGTTCAAATTTGGAAAAATACTAATAAATGTATCAATATTATCTAATGGCGAATTGTAACATTGACATACTATCCCCGCAAGAATATTCTTAAATAGCTATACTATGCATATCATATTTTACGGTGATCGGTTAAACGACATAGAAGTTAACATATTGTTACGCCATCTAATGTAGAGTTATAACAAAGTACATAACACAAAAATATTTTCTATGAAAAATACATAGGACCTTTATCATATTGTGAAATATAGCTACTTACATACATTTTAAATCATTCATTAAGGTTAAACAATTTTAATAGTTTGTATTTGGTAATAAATACCAATGCCTATATTTAAAAGTAAAAGTGTCATTTTCAAGAACGACCATAGTCAATAGTTCATTCGTTCAACCTAATAGTACGGGAGGTGGTGTCACTTTTTTAGCAGTGATTTATCTGCGACTCAAATGTAATTGATTGGAGAGTTTAACCAATACTCTGTTCGAAATCGAAAGTCAGTCAGCGCGACCGCGGTGGGTGTGGGCGTGGGAGTCTGTGAAACTCGTCGGAAAACCTATGAAAAAAAGTGATAGATCTGCGAATGAAAATTTGTTTATATTGTAAATTATTGATGATTAAACGTAAAAATACTCGTCAGCCACTTTCCCGATGGGGGGGTCATCGTCAGTCAGAGGTTTGAAGTCGTCGGAAAATTGGAAAATTGAAGTGATCGATCTTCACTTGAAATTTTGTGGAATGATTATTAATATCTAATCAAGCATGAAAATGAACGTCAGCCACGTTGATCGTGGTGGATTCATCGTCAGTCGGCTTTCCAAAGTCGAGCGTGCTGACCAGATTCCTCTGGCGCGCTGCATCTTATGCAGCTCGACTGACGAAGAATCCATCGGCGTCGTGTCGACTGACGATTGTTTGTTTAAAGTGTGAAACAAGTTCCCTATAATTTATTAATTTCAAGTCAATATAAATCACTTGATCGAATTTTTGAATCGTTATCAACACTATTATTGTAAATTAAAATGTCATGCTCATTTAAATAACATTTATTTTTTATAGCTTATGAGGTATATAATAATATCATAACATACATGAATGTTAAATAATATTTCATTTACCATTAAGCTTATCTCACAAAAATTACAAGTTGTCATCGATTGCATAATTATTTATCTAATAATAATCAAAAATAAAACTGTATAAAAGTTACGATCAGTCATCAGATTAAGATGATGAAGATGATACTTCCACGGATGAGTCAGACAGCCAGAGTGAAAGAGAAAATGATTAATTTTCAAAGATTTTTGTGTAATTAATAAAAAAAATGCAATTTTAATAAGCCGGACTTTTCACTTCTTAGTGATATTGTTAATAACGATTCAAAAATTCAATCAAGTGATTTATATTGACTTGAAATTAATAAATTATAGAGAATTTGTTTCACACTTTAAACAAACGTCGTGGATTCTTCGTCAGTCGAGCTGCATAAGATGCAGCGCGCCAGAGGAATCTGGTCAGCACGCTCGACTTTGGAAAGCCGACTGACGATGAACCCACCACGATCAACGTGGCTGACGTTCATTTTCATGCTTGATTAGATATTAATAATCATTCCACAAAATTTCAAGTGAAGATCGATCACTTCAATTTTCCAATTTTCCGACGACTTCAAACCTCTGACTGACGATGACCCCCCCATCGGGAAAGTGGCTGACGAGTATTTTTACGTTTAATCATCAATAATTTACAATATAAACAAATTTTCATTCGCAGATCTATCACTTTTTTTTATAGGTTTTCCGACGAGTTTCACAGCCTCCCACGCCCACACCCACCGCTACTGGACTGACTGACGCGCGAATCCTATATGTTAATGTTGAGAACTACCCATGGTAAAAAAATTGTGTGCAGATCGATCACTAGTCCAAAAGTGACACCACCTCCCGGACCATAAGAATTGCTCGTTCGATCTCCGGTGTTTAACGACTCTTGTAGTGGTTCGTTTCTTTGAAGTGCTTTGATTTTATTAATAATTAATTTGTAGTATGCAGTGTAGTTATAAAATAATTTTGTTAAAAGCGATAACGTTTGCTAATATTGTAAACAGCAGCGTAAGAAGTTATTGATGCAATTAAATTTATGAAGTGAACGAATGTATTTTCAACGCGTGTTTGTGCTAACTTTAATTTGTATATCCTTAAAGTGGTAAGTTATTTTATGTTTCATTTAATAGAATCACATAATAAACTCACACGAATTCGTTTGTTGTATAAATAAAATTTGAGGCAGGTTGTGTATTAACTAACCTTGTTTAAATTGTGTATTATTTTAACATATTGTTTATTGTGCATTTGCTATATCATTTCTCATTTTTGTTTTAGACATATTTAACCTTAAATTGGGTATAATTATCTGTGAGAGCTATCCTATTTGGGAATTTTAACGCATTTCAACTGTTATTTTCAGTTGAACAACTTCCATATTTTGAGGTAGGTAATATAACCTTGTGCATGCATTTTTAATCATTCCTTTATCATAAGCTTTATCATCAGCTTTAAATGTGTCAAATTAACAATTTTCTTTAGTTTTAATTAGAAGAGAGGGTTCAAAAATGCTTATTTGTAATGCAGTAGGGCCTCAATACTCCAAACATAAAGATATTATGATAATCTGAAGGGTGTATGATAAATATGGATTATATGTAGAACGTTTTTAAAATTTAAGTCTTTTTTATGATTGTAATGTTATGTGCAACACATGTACTTTACCAAACAATTTCTCTTAAATCATCTCTTAATTATTTTATTCATATTTATACTTTTTAATTCATTTATAACTTCTTTTAATAAATATTAGGTGTATTTAGTTATTGTTATTTTTCTCATGAACGAATCTGGATATCACCGCTCACATTTACAAGGGTTTGTTGGTGGATAATTCCAACAGGAGTAAAGCAGTTAGAATGGGCCTTACCGTTTGTAGTTTTATGCCAAATTTTCTTTACATTTGATTCAAATTTACACCCGTTTGACATTCCTGTGTCTATAATATAAGAATTTAGATTGTGTTTACTTTCAGATATACAAGTTAGAGTTATTTGTTTCTTAAATGCATCGCAAAATTACAATGGAGACCCGTTATTACGAGGGGTGTGCAAGGGAGGGGCCTATTAGGTGCATTTTCCTGGCAGAGTTTCATTCTGTGGCTGGACCGAGAGTTGCTTGTCAGGTAAGAACTAGGATGACATGGAAATAAATTTACTAAGATCCACAACAGTATTTAGTTGATTTTATGGTACAATAAAGAAATGTTATTTCAGTTTCCTGAGGAATATATGTCAAAGGAATATTTTGATACTATAAATACTTATATAATACCAAAGCCGCAGCTTCAGAGACACAGTATGACAATGTAAGTAATTTATGATAAAATAATTTGACAGTTGGTTAATAAGGGATTGTGTCGGAGTATATCTCAGCTGATGTCAATGATTTAGTCTTCTATTTCGGCCTCTCAGTGGCTATGTTTTTTCCTATATGTAATTTGATAAACAAGTTGTTTATATATGTTCATTAATTCACATTGAAGAATAAAATTGAAAGCAGACAATGCTTTTCTAAAAAAATATGTTAATGCAAACAACAACAACTACATTATATAATTATATTTCAGTAACGCACTTGGTCATAAAGTAATTGGCTATCCAATAATGATTGAAAATGAAAGATTTGAAAGAAATGCATATTTGTTCAACATCTGTTTCATATGCGATAGCTGGTCTAGAACTGCACAATATGAGCCTGTTGTCAAGAAACTTGGTGAACATTTGGTAAGTGTATTGAATTATATATTTAAGGTAAATTCGTGGTCTAAAGAACTATGTTCAAATCTCACAGAAATATGGTCTTATACCAATGTAACTTTGTTATATGTATTTTCGCCGCTCTATAATATATACATCAATTAAAAGAGTGATTGACTAGATCTAATAAAACATGTTATAGATTAATAATTTGAATTATTGTTGCAGTGTCTACTTGAGGAGGAATCCAGATTTATAACAGAGGGTCAATCACGCTTGCCAACATTCCTTGCACACATATTACATGATCTCAATACACATAGAGAATCTACTATATTGGGTTAGTTTGCTGCATTTTATTTATATATAGATTTAACATTGGTTCATTATTAACTTTGTTTTAGAAAGTAGAACTTATACATGTTTAGTTATTATTATGTCTGTGAATAATGAATTGAGCTAGTAGTTAAGACTTATATATATTTCTTTTTACAGAAGGCGATACAGTATTGCATTTAAAAGTTATTGATATCCGTGAAGACCCACCTCTAGTTGCGGATCATGATGTTCCAGTAATTATCTCTTCAATTGGTTTGCCACGCCCAGAGCAGCCCCAAAGTGACGATTCCTTTGAAGGGCCGAGCTCCCCAACACCATGTCAGAGTACTTTTAATAGTGAGGTTGATAAAAATGTTTTCGATAAGGATGCCGATTGGGATCTTACTACACGACAGGTATGTCTATTTGCTGTAATAGGGCTTTCATTGGTTAATTGCTATCCGGTTAGGTTAGTTCTTTTGTCTCTGACTCGTATCATCACTTCCAACCATGTATGATTACAGAAGCTCTTTAAGCAACGAGTGTAATCTGGTCCTACTGATACCTAATGTTTTAAGATTCATGTAGTCTTGTAATCATTTTTGATTTTATTTTTATTCAGCTAATTCCATTTATAAATGGCTACAATCATGTGTTGAAAATTGCTGCGGTTTCTAACATGGATAAGGAGTTAGTAAAATCGTGCATAAGAAACTTGATTTACTTTGGAATGGTGAGTAATTTAAAATATATTTTTATAATACAGTTTAATGTAGTTTTACACATACGGATGTAAACTATTAGTTGAGATGTCTCATGAATAAGTATAGGAAAAAATTGTAAAATTTATGTTTATTAAATTTCAATGTTTTTGTTTTAGGTGTCATTAGTGCCAATATTGAAATACTCTAACATGTATAGAACAACACCAGCAATTGGCCGTATGTTTAATGATCCGGAGTTGCAACAGGCGTGTCTTAATTACATTTCGCAGGGTTTAGATGAGCATGATAAGGTTAGAAATTATTGTTTAGATTGTCAGTACGGATGAGTAGAGGTACACAAATATTAAGTCGTATTAAGTAAATGTACATCTACATCATACATCTGTACATACATTGAACATGAAACAGTCAGGTAAAGTATTGTAAACAATTAGGCGTTGGAGGTGTATGGAAAATACACGTTCTAGTATTTTAGATTCGTTTTAACATTCCAAAAATGAGAAAGTCTATGAAAGCAATTTAAGACAATAGTCTTAATGTATGTGGGCTCATTGATTGAACCCAATAACTCTGGTAACAATGTATATTTGTTGTATTCTGCTTATAATAAATACAATGCATGTCTAATAAAAACACTTAAAGCAAATTAATCCTCTATTCATCCGTACAAAAATAGTTTATATTAAAAATAAGTCAACAGCTGCATTATTTAGTATTAGTATGCTTTTCAGCCAAAACTTGTTGAGGTCCAGAAGATACTGTGCTCATTAAAACAAGGCACAACTCTTCGGGATGTATCCGATAAGCTGATTTTGGATTTTGGTTGCAAGTTTGACATTAAAAGACTGATCATCTTCGCATTGCTTCATGAACTCATTGTCTGTTTGAGAAGGTGAGTTTTCTTTTTTAATTATGACGAGTTAATTCTAAGCGTTTAAGCAGATAAGATTTCATGAAAGTTTAAAAATAAATTACTAAGAAATTGATGCATATGTTCATGAAACTTTTTGAGTTCAGTTGATTTCAGTCATGAGGTAGTTTAACTTCGAATTTTAGTTTAAAAGGTCAGAGTTTACTAATTAATAATAAATTTACTATCAAAATATTGTAATGATTTTTAATAATAAGATTAAATATTCACGCTTTATTAAATTTAATTACAAAATTAGATTCACCAGACTATAGTGGGTGGCCATCAACATTTAATCGGTTCTGTTTCAATTGTTGATATATAACTTTCGCGTATATCACAAATTTTGTATTAACAAAGCTATTATCACAACCAATCTATATTTCAGATACCCCGTTTACTTACCAGCGCAGTCCACATTTCATGGCACTATGGGTGAGGGATCACGTCTGCGCAAATATTTGAATGGGATGAATTCTGATGATGAAATATGCTGCAAGGCACGCGTTGATCTGCCGACACTGGATAAATTTATTGAGAGTGATCCTGCTATCACTGTTATATGGAAGTAATAGAAAACACTCATACAGTATTATAGTGGTGGCCGATAACTCCTTATGCTTCTCCATGACACATTAAGATGGTGGAATTCTATTGGCCCTTTTACCACATGTTCAGCGCTAAAATTTTTCAATACGGGTTCGACAGAATCACCCGGTATTGGCAAAAATAGTTTGTTGTTAAGATTAAAAATTGTAATTTCTAGTTTTATTTAAAAAAAATACAAGGTATGTATTTCAAATAAATTTATTTCTATTATAGCTTAAACATTTGCACAGGGTGCTTGAAACGTACTTATAAAGTGTGTAACTAGGGTGCGTTAAAACTAAAATATGTAGAAAATAGATTTTATATTTTTGTACTATCGTTCTAGCCAAAGCGAATCGTTTAAGGAACTTCAAATTGTTTTAAATCAACATTTATATTTTGTTTGAGTAGATAAATATTTATCACTATATTATATTTTAAAAAACATCACAATGAATAGACGAATATAAATCAAGACCTAAATAAACAATACGTAGTAAATATTATCACAGGCCAAGCCTTCTAGTTAAGGCGAATTTATAATTAATTAATATGAGGTAGGTATAATACCTGGTTGCTGAAAAACTACATTGGAACGCTAATTGGTCTTTTTAAGAAGTAAACTTTTAAATACATCGCTTTATAACATGGCTTAACATATATTAGTTATAAATTTAGAATTTATAACTACATTCAATTCGGTTTTATAATGAACACATATATAATAGGAAATAGTTAATGGAGTAAAATTTGAATTAATGTTTTTTTTTAATTAGGAACGATTAAGTTAACTGTACTTAAAACAAATCAATTTTCTATACATTTTAAAATAAATATCTCACAAAATACTTAAATCTAAGAAAGCGTTATACTTAAAATAATAATATGTGGTATTTTTTTTTAATGAAAACTGGTTCTTGTACTGTGCAAATTTACAGTATTAAATTCTCACTGTTATTTAATTTAGCATATTGGCAACATATAAACTTATTTATTGGTAATTTATTTGGTCTGATAACTTAAAGCGATAATATCGTATACTTATAAATTTTACTTAATAATTAATAAGTAGTGGAGAACCTGTGATTATTATATATATGCTATTTGAAAATAGTTGTATTTTTATGACATCTCTGTGGAACACTACAGACAAAAGTAGCAGCAGTTTGAGCAGACTTTACTTTTGAGGGTTGTCATATTTCTCCTAGAGTTATTATTTTATGAAACTGTAAAAGTGTGAAATAAACCTAATATTTTAAGCAATATAATTTATAAACAATGCATGTGATTTATAAATTTATAAGTTTCATTTAATACTTATAAAAGAAAATAATCAGACTGATTCCAATTTCCTTTTTTTGTACGCGTTACGTACATTTTAAAAATTTTACTTGAAATGTCTGGTTTTTTATTGGTTCAACAATTATTCTCGTTTATAAAAAGTTGCATGTTTAAAGAGGAATAATTGCATTTGTTTGATATTTCCTTTTAAATTTAGTTGTAAGGTTTTTATTGTTCTTTGCTAAATACATATTATATAATAAAAAGTATTGTGTGTTTTAATTAAATTACCTTGCACAATTTTCAGTATTTAAGTGGACTAGGTTCACATGTTGCAGGCGTTAATGCCATTATCACGGTCTATTATATTATAAATATATTTAAAATGCCTCAATTCTCAAAATGCGTTTCTACATTACTAACTCATAACTACACTTACAAAAAATACTTTAAAATCTAATATTTTCTCGTCACTTACAAATTCGTGTTCAAATGATGCACATGTGACACACATGATGCGCATATGTGGTTTGATTAAACTGAAATACATTATGAGTTGCCTATCTGTTTACCAATTAGAAAGTAATATGTAAATATATTGAGGAAATCTGACAGGAACTTATACAATCATCTTATTGTATATAGGGGTTATTAACATTAGAATGTACGTAATCTAGGTAATGACATAGGCAAGTATCTGAACAATTAACATTACTTAAGGCTTAATACATATCTAAAACCTAAATCTATTTAAAAACGTGCGCTATAAAAGATCCAGGACTCCTGATTAGCAATTAGGTGTAATTAAGAACGATATCATTTTCCAACTGATCAGTATAATTTATTTCACTATTTACTACTGATTTGGTTAGAAGACGACTCCTCTGTCTGTCTTATTAATAGTTGTGTGTTTTGGAGTCCCACTGCTCCACCTGTTGCCCGAAATATTGGTCCGGGCGGAGGCATCGTTATAAGAACCTCTGAGAGCGTTTACCCCAAAAAGAAGCAATTTTTTGCTGGGTTGTCGTCAGAATATTTGAAAATCTTGTCGTTCTTAATTATATAATCATAAACATGTCCTATATAATAACAAAAAGTAATACGTATTACCAGTAGATAAATAAATATATATATACACATATATATATCAAAAGGTGGCTGACACGTTAACACTATGATAATAGGATTGCAGGAATGTCTCTGGAACTTAGTTGAGAAATATACTAAGGCCCGTATTCAGAAATAACGCTCAAGTAGTGATTCACTGAGTAGAGTTCAAAACTTCAAATGTCACTCAGCTGTACGAAACAAAATAGACCAATCACACGCTTGGAAAATTATTGGTGTAATTTTTGACCAATAATCAATCCATTGCAACTGTCTACTGTCATCGAGCTGTCATTACGTTCTGTTACACGCATTTAAATTATAAATAACAAAAGAAAAATGCAAATTAATGTTTAAACTGGATATTTGACATATAAGTATATGTATTATATTACTATTTATGATTAATATCTAATGGTTGCCGTGTTTAAAAATTTATTAACAGAATAAGGTAATTTTAAGGTGTTCATAAATCAAACTACGCTCAGGCGTTATTTCTGAATACGGGCCTTAGATTTGACGTATAAATAGTTAATATTAAACTTTTCGTTTTATCGAGTTAGTCATTCTTTATTGAAATAAGCAATCTCTAAATAAATTCTCGTCAATTTTTTTTTACACGTTAGAAAGAATTAAGTCATAAATGTTATCGGCCAGCGTTTTGTTATTTTAAATTCCATTGACAAACTATCTCATTAATAAATTCGTGGACGAAGAAACTTAATTTTTAAAAGCTTTTACAATAGAAGCGATGCTTTCATAAGTGCCAGTTACAAAAATAAACAGACCAAGTGTGATGATGAGGACATTCTTGCAAATGACCCAAGTTGGTAGGCCTCCGATTTTTTGAGATGTCATGACGAGTTCAATCAGCGGTGGGAACACGAGAGCCAATGCAGTGCTGCTGATGGCGCCGACCAAAGAAATGAAGAGGCCGAGTTGAGGGATCGATTCAGCTAGTACAACTAAAATAAAAAAAAGTTAATATTTTTGTTTATTTATATAATATATTGGTTTCGATTTAGAATAAGTTTTATTTCAAGTATGGCACAGGTTTAAGGTCTGGTCGTATATTTCAAAGACGTGCATATGTGGATTGATTTATATAGGGACATAATTAAATTAAAAACACTTACAAGTAATGAATACCAATGCCATTCTGTATCCAAGTTCGCAGAGAATCGGTGAGGAGAATGAAATTTTTTTCATTATAATAGGCCAAGTAATATCAATCGGTACATAGAATTGCAGTGGGTACGTGAATAACATAGCTAAAGCAATAACTCCTTGTACAACATTGCTTAATCTGAAACAATGCTTATTTTTTTAAATACCTGATTTCATATAAGAAGACACATAAATTCCACATTTTCACTGTTACTTAAGCGGCATAGAATAGGTAATTGTGTAGAAAAGTATGAGTGGTACTGTTTAAGGTCTTATTTAATAAGAAACTCAAAATATCTACATATGATCAGCTAATTAATTACAAATACAAGTAGTAAGATTAAGGACTCACACTTGACCAGGCTTCATGTTGAGTGTTAGACTTCCCTGAACACCATCTCCGTATTTGAGGTAACCTAAGAAACCGACGGTAATAATAACACCACCGACGCAGACCATACCGACATTAAGCACACCCAATGGTTTTTGGAACTGTTCTGGTTTCTTCATCTCATTTTTTAAAGGCAAAACCTGAAATTTTACTACATATTCGTATACGTTGTATGTATTATGACGTTATACATTTAGACATCATACTGTCTTAGTGAAATAAAAATACAAAATACCTTGTCGACACTTACCAAACCAATTCCTTCAAAAGCATAAATCACGGTTCCAAAGTATAATGGAAGTTGTTGCCAATATGCCATATAAACTCGAGTGTTGACAGGCGGAAGGTCGTGTGCTGATTCATAGATAACTGCACTGATTCCGAACATCATCAATAGGTTAGCAATAGTAGACACGGGTGTCAAATATTTGAGCTTGCGTATCATGCAGGACATCAAGATCGGCATCAAAAGGAATAGCATGTGGTAAGCCAATTCCAAATGGTATCCAAATTGATCACACATCTAGAAAAGGATAGAAACATAAAATTCTAATTAACGCACAAGAAAGGACAATGTAGCCACAAACAAATAAAAAAAGACTAATTTAAAGCGTTTATTTTTTATTCCAACGTTTCGAAAGCTTACAGAACGAAAAGACGAGAAACGTATTGTACCTGTTTATCCCTGTGGGAATATGAATATATAATACATCAAAAAACACAATAGAAATACCAAAATAAAAGAGTAGTCCTTTAGAAAATATTTGAAAAATAACTTATAAAACAATTACCCACCATTTGGATATTAGTAGCAATGAATACAATGTAAACGCAGCAGAATCCCAATTGTGTGATACATAAAAAAACGTTGACGAGACATTCCATTGGTCGCGATAGAAACCGAAATCGTATTGGTCCTTTAGAGAAACAAAATCCCACAGTTTCCGCGAAGCTAGGTGCTTTGTCCAACTTTACTAACCGATGCATTTCATCCGCGCAGTTTAGCTAGAAACGTCAAAACGTTTGTCATAATTTATACATTAAGTAAATTAAATTATTATAAACAACAGTAACAATACAAATGCTTTGCATGACCTTTAAAATATTTCAAAAATCATATAATTTATATCTATAATATCTTTTACTTTTTAATTTTAAAAGGTCACCTAATTGCAAAGGAGTCATAGGTAATTTCTAGTAATTGTACGTTTTTATGAGTAAATAAATAGCGTAGTTTTTTTTATTATTAAAATATATAAAGGTCAAATAAAATCATATAAGCAAAGCTTAATTATAGGTAAATAAATTCTATAAAAATACTATATTTCAAAGTCAATCTATCTACGTTTTATTTAAATTTAAAAAAATACTTACAAGTAAATGCTGCGAGTGCACACTGACTATTCCGAGAATTATGGTTACAATTGGAGCGAAAATTATGCCACCATTTTTAAAAGCATCTCCCATAGCAAGTAATCCCGAACCGATGTTACCTTTCAGAAGGTGAAGTAGGGTTTCACCATATCTGACGATAAAATATATATAAATAGGTTATTAAATAACAAAGACTTCGCTCTATTATTAAAATTCTATTAATTTATCGTTAAATGATTTATGGTAAGCTTCTTATCTCAATCGGAAATCGAAGGGGCCCAATTATTCAAGGAAGACTTGAATGTAGTATTTTCTAACTTCAAAATAGAAATCATGCTCCTTTGAAGAAATTCATTAAGCTTATTTCATTAAGATTTCCACTTACTAATTCATTAGGAAAAATCACTCGGTATATATTTTTATTTCGTATATGTTTTTTTTTGTTCCATTTATTCTTTCGATATGTTTGCTATATTTGTTTTACATTACGACTCTTAGGTAATAAGTTTTCTGTGTGAGTTAATCTAACTTAAACTTTAGAAATGCAATATTAAATACGTAACGAAAAATATACATTTTTTCTATAATTATTGGAGCAACTACGCAAACAATCGATAAATTCTTTTGTACAACATTGAAGTATGTTAACAAACCTTGATCAATTTATATATACATTTACATACACAAAACATATCAATACAATCATTTAAAAACGTATGCTACATTAAAGAGATTTTAAAGAAGACGTATCATCAAGAAATGTCAAAAGACCCCAGGCTCAATATGTGCTGTTATACTTGTTATTCACGATGTACTAAATTGTATAAAACCATGGTGTACTATGGTGTACATCTAACAAACACTTATGGAGGAAAAGCGATATAAATTGTAAAAACCCTTGAAGATGATTAATTGGAGCCATTATTACATCTTTATGATACGAGGACCTCCCAATGTACATAGAAATAAATTGAATAGAGAATCTGAAAGACAATTGTAATACAACTTACGTGGTTGCATGTTTGACCTTGTGCTGCGATTGATTAGCATTTATTGCTTCATTTTGATGTACAACTTCTTTATTTTGCAATTCGACGTCAATCATCATAGCTCTGGATTGGAACATTCCTGTAGCATCGGTCTCTGATTCAATAGTATTGCTGAAAAAAAAAATGTATGTGTAAGTTTGTATTATAAAATAAAACGAGAATATTTGGAGGTAATGTATCTTGCGACTTCTATTAATATTATTATTTTTTTTTATTAACAACATTGCTAGAATGTAGTTCATGAGAGATATCTTTTATTATGGTGACCAATGAACATCCAGGTTGACAGAGTACGTTTATCTCGTCATACGCGGCTACTCCTTACTGTTTCCAACTAAGCCACTTGACGAGTGTTACATTTAATTTGATTTTAAGGAATGAAAAAAATTAGTTATACAGACTTAATGAGTTCAAATCTTAATGGTTTTTTAACCTTAGAAAATGTAATAGGTTTGATGTTTATGTTGCAAAACAGACTTGCTTTAAAATTGTATACAATTTGGTTGTAAGTTTGAAATGTTTACGATTTGGCGATAAAATGTATGTCTACTTAGTCTACTACAAAGTTAAATGAAATTATTTACAGAAGTATTTTCAAGAGAATTAACTGCACACAGCGCTCGTAAACCTCAGGGGTTTCGTATTTCGTGATCCGTTTCTGCGTACTGCCTCTTAATGTGATACTTCGCACATGTTTTTTTGATTTAATTCTCAAACCCAATCTCAAGCAAAAAGATAACCTTCATACACTGAATTATCTAAATAAATCGATATTCTACTTTGTTTAATTTAAAAAAAAAAGTTTATTACATTACGTATATACTCGCATGTATGAACGGTGAGATTATTAATTCAACTATTTCACATTAATTCATAGCTTATACGGTAACCCACTTCGAACGTGAAATTGCGGACTGCATAAAAGATTCAGTAGGTGTTTCATAGTCTCCATGTCAGGGCTAAATATTTTTTACAATATTTCATTTGTTTTGAACGACAATAAACTATAATTAAATATATTGGCTTAAGAATAAATTAATATTTAATCTACTTTACTTTTTTATATTTATTACTATAAATACTTACTATTAAATGCTACAAACTACTTTATACTTTAACACAAGTGATGTAGATAGTAAAGTAATAAAATAACTTAGGAGTGAGCGCAATAAGGCGTAAAATCACGTTATATGAATCTTGTGTAAATAACATTGTTGTATAAATTCTTAAGAATTATGTCCCTCACGAAGTTTTTTTCCTATTTTATTATTGTTATTGTGTAACAATTACATTCGGCAATATCATACATAATTGTTCGTACTTAAATATTATGAAAATTTTTATGTTGACAGTGAGCTCTGCGTTATAGGTCTGATTGTTTTGTTCATCCAACGCTTCTGTTGTATTGTGAATAATGTATTTTAAAAGGCGACTGGTAAGAAATCTATAAGGCCCACTTGTTCTAATAACCCAAAGGTGATTTTTCATAATAACCGCTGTTGTTTATTTTGAGAAGGAAAGTAATTTATTTTTTATTATTGTATTGTTTAATTTGTATTAATAGCAATTACTTTGCGTCAATGTCGAGAAGCGACTTCCGTTTTATACCATTTTTGCAAGGGAAAAGTTATTATAACAAAATAAATTTCTACTACGACAATACCTATATCTACATAGGAGTATATTTGTAAATAAATAGTTTAAACATATTTTATATTTTTAATCTTGTTTCCGTAACTACTGAAAGTATTCCACAACTATTGTTGGAGGAACTATGAAATAAATTTACATTTAAGTTCAGGAATGAGAACAGCAGCAATTAAACTTATTAACTACATATAGAAACCAAAGCCGCAAGCAAACAATAACTTTACGAAACACAGAAATAATATCACAAATTTTTTTTACCTGCTTTATTAAGTAAGACAACATTTAACATAAATGTAACAAAAAAAAAAATAGATTAAGTTAAATGTATTGACTTCCCATATACTTGAATGGCTAGGTTGGCTCAACGTACAAAAACTCAATTAAAACTTTAACGTAAATCTCGTAAAACTGTATTATTTGAATACAACCACATAATTTTACGCCCACATTATTATTAACATGTTTGGGTCAAACCGAACAATTACTTAATAGCAAAATCAAAACAAACTATAAAGGGGTTTAAACAACTGGTTCACTTGTCTGTTTACTTGTTTGTACACTTTCTTCGGTCTAGTACCTCCAATATAATCCGCTAGTGCAGTTCCGAAACCTGAAGCGGCGGCATTTACTACATTATTGAATGGCCGATTGTATTGAGGCTGGTATCCTTGGCCTTGATACGGTGGTGGTCGAACAGGTCCTCCTTGAAAATTTCCACCATAATGTCCTCCACCTTGTTGATTATGATGATGGTGATGATAATGGCCACCAAAACCACCAAATACTGGCTGTTGAGGCGGTATTGGTGGATGTACTGGGGCTACTGGAACTACTGGTGCAGCAACAGGTAACGCTGCGATACCACATCCAAAGAAATAGTTCATAACTGGTGCTGATACATATGTGTAATCAGGCTGATGAAATCCAAATGTTTTTCCGAATCCTCCAAAACCACCATAGCCGCAAGGTCCACCTCCTCCTCCTCCTCCTTGTTGGTTCGGCCGTTTTCTACGCCTGTGTCTTCTTTCTAAATCTTCGTTGCTTTCAAGATCCTTGCTATTGGTTTCCAGTTCAGCTAATACAATAACGTATGCTAGATGTATCAGCAGAAGAATCCATAAGGCTTTCTGCGAAAATCAACATTTGTTTACTTATAGTATAAAACATTAAGCAAGTTACTTAACATGGTCACACTTCACTCACCATTCTCTTTGTGTAATATTAGGTATAATAGGAGCCGCCTGTTGACGGCGGTGGTGGGTCTTCAACTGGCTGATTCAAAAAGGCTTCTTAACCGTCCAGATTGGGGAAATCCGATGTCGAAAGTGAAAGCGTGTTACTAATTCTCTAAAGTAACAATAATATTGTAACGCAATGCGACGTATAAGGTGATTCATTCAAGTCGCTAGACCATGAGAGTTTTTTTCGTTTTCGTTGAGTAATTTGGTTACTCCCTTTGGAAATAATATGACATAATTCCAATTTGATTATTAGTGTTATCAGTAATTCAAATTATGTAGGCGTTCTTAATGAATTTTGCTACGATATAGTAGCTTATGTTAGGTAATATTTTGAACTACATAGATAAAAAGTATCAGTTCATATTTTTAGAATATGAAATCTGGAATTAAGTAACAATAAACGTACCTACAGAAATCGAAGAGTAGATAAAAGTAATTTTATTGGAAAACATTGTGTGTGAAGTGAATTGTTTATAATATTTACTAGAGACGTATCGCGATCTATTACACTTCATTTTGAGTGCACTTAGCTTTATGCACATTGCACATAATACATCTAACTACATCGAAAATGGCAATAGATCATAATAGCTTGAAACCTGTTAATGTATTTACTTATATAATTTTTTATTATTATTTTCGAGCAATAAAATGATAATAAAAATCTAATGGCAAACATATATTTGAGAAAGTTATCTATTAGAATTATAAAAGCTGTTTTTACAGTTTTGTTTTGCAAAAAAGGTCTTTATGAATTGTATAAAACACCGTTATTTAAGCTAAAGTATATTTTAGTATGTATATTTTAACATTTATGTCAAATTGCATCTGTAAAAATATCATATTAACCGCATTAATTTAGTACAACAAATCTTAATTTATCTTAATGCAAATAAAGAAATAGGTTACGAGAAAAGTGCCAGTCTAAGATTGAATGATGTAGTTGAAATCGCTATATTGATCTTTATCTTTATAATGTTTTTATAGTAAACATGATGAGATACTAAAATTTGTGTTGTGGATTATTATCAACAAACGCCTTGGTTATATTTTATCTTTAGAATGACATGCGAATATCCCCAAAAAAAACTAAGATTAAAAACGTGGGATAGTTTAATAAAAGTCAATACCTAACTGTAAATGATAACTACATGTACCTATACCTCACATTACGTTAGGTTAGTACGAGTTTGTAATGTTTCTTATGTCCATAATTTTATTGTAAAGAAGTTGCAGGTCCGACCTTCCTTACCAGCTCAGAATTTAGTAAGATTTCCTTTTAAATAACTTAAACACATTTATGGAAAAACTAGTTTCTTACGAAAATACTTAAATTCATAGTGTAAGGATTTACTAATACGCTAATGAGTTAAGAGATAAGTAATTGTATAGAAAAAACACGTTCACATTTGTATCCTAAAGTAGCTAATGTCGAAATAGTACCTAGTCGTAATTTTACGCTTGTACGTACGGTTTATTAATGTTGATTTTTTGAGCATAGATACTACTTACGTCATGTAAACAGAACTCAATAAGATAGAAAATAATGTTTTAAATATTTATCACCTGGTTATTTTTGTCAGTTAACGACCATTGTATCAATTAGTCCTTAATGATAATTATTAAAATTATATTATATTAGTTATGTACTAAATAACCATTTAATAGTTAAAATAAAATCAGTGTGTAGTAGTCCTCGAATAATTGTAAAATTGGCACTGTTGGCGTCTCCTACGAATGTTAGTTGTAAGAACGCATAAAAAATAACATACATTTTGTGTAGATATTTATTATGGGATGGGATAGGACGTCCCACATTCTATATTATTACTTTATTTGCTAATTTGTCAGGCATTGAACTAACGTTCTTGGTGCTTAATTGCAGCTATAAAAATAATCTCCTTGTAATTGAAAATACAAATAATTTAATAGTCTTACTAAGTCACTATGCATACATTTTTATTGCACGCGAATAAATTACTTTCTTACAATCTATTATATGATTCTTTGTGTTTTGAAAAATTACATTAACTTTTAAATATTATACGTGAATTAATTTTTGTTGTAGGTATTATTTTATGATTATATTTGTCGTGGCTTTAATTGATGTTTATTATTGTTGATTTTTAATATAACAAGTAGCACACGTAGTATTTTTATTAAGTTTACATAAATATTAAAATTATATTAAAGCTGTATCTAAATTGTATATAATACTTAGTTCAATGGTAAAAGGACATTCTTGAAATGAAAGACAAAATATAATTATATATTTTTAAGATTGGATTTATTATAAGTAGGTATATAAAAAACAACCGGTAATAGAAAAACACTTGAATGTCTAGTATTCACATAGTGGCGAAAATATGAATTATATAATGAATTATTGTTTTAGTGCTTTTTTTTAAAAGGAATTACAAGTACAAAATAATCGTCATGTGTAATATGATTTAATACTTAGTTGTTTTTAAATTACAGAGACCACTAAGGTGGTAAGGCTCTTAGATGTTTAATTTCATTCAAGATATTGTTTTGCTCTTATTGTAGTATATTTTTGTTAGAAGCTGGACTCAAAATGTATTTTAAATAATATAATTCCACCTTTAGTGTCATGTACTGTTAGCGATTTATTCAGACATTATTCAGATATAACAGAAATATAAAATGTTTCTTGCCAAATTTTTTTTTAAACATTGAAACAATGCGTATGAAAATCTAAAAGTATATTTACATTTACATTCTACAACTTTTTAATGATTGTTTAGTCTGACAATTGAATTTGTAGTATTCTTTAGTATATTTTAAATTTCGCAATAAAAAATATTCAATTTCATATTAATATTATTGATGCTACAATCAAAGACCGTGTATGTCGCTTACAATATGTGACGATAACATGTGTCCATGAAAGAATTCACATATATTGACTTTTTTGCATTCGTCTCTTTCATACATTACAAATAATGTTTATAATATGATATGAAAATAACAAAAGAACTTAAACAAATAAAAATTATTTATACTGATATGTACCTACGGTGGCGGGAAAACACGCGCAGTCACGACAATATTTCCAATAATAAAGAACACATTTAAATTTTAAGGTACAATGGTAATATAATTGAATTTCTGTCGATCACGAGGCATATGAGGCATTATGCATATCCCTCAGTCTAAGATATGTCTTAAAATTGTAATTAATTAACAATTAAATCGTTGTATAGCACATGACAGGTAATGAAGGTTACAACACCTATTATACATATTGAAGTTCTCACGGTAGCATTATAATAAAGACATTACTTCAGTTTTTATTCGCGCATTATTGTATTAAAAGTGTGAAAAAAATTTGTCATTATGTAATTTACAATATTTGGTTTAAAGTTTTTGTTGATAATGAGGAAGCGCATCCTAACATTCGTAACTTATTCAACCAAAACCTTTATACATTTTATTATTATATATTTATATATTTTATTTTATAAAAAAAAAACAAACGTTAATTAACATAGGAAACGACGATATATTATACTATTTTAAATTAATTTATAAAAATGTGATACATGTATGCTTACTTACCTGTCATTTTGATCAGGGTGATCACCGCATGCGTGGTGCACTTCATTCTTCATGATTTATGCATGCCTGGAAATATAATTAAAAATGAAAACTATGATGACAAAAACACTTGTAACATCTAGAGCGAATATTACTTTTTAAAGACAGGCCATATATCAACTAACATGCTCGTACGATGTATCTGCCAGTTGTATATGTATATACACGCATATATGTAGACCTTAAGTGTAACATCTTATTTTACAAAATTACGTCTCGTTTTGACGTTTTGATTATATGTGTGAAAAATAACATTTCGGATGCGTGTTTTTCGCAAGTGTGTAGTAGGTAAATATTGGTAATTAGACACTATGATTTTAGTACGCTAGTGAACGGTAAGACTGATTTAAAAACAAAGTATTAGTCACGTTATAAAATGTAGCGAAATAAATTATCTTATACGTACACTGAATATAGTACCAACACCTATCTACAATCGTTGGAGACCGTTTAAATTGTTTCGTCTCATAGTTACAATACTTGTTACATTGAAATATGAATTTATTATTAATCATACAGTAAATGTACATAATTAAATTACTTTAATTAAAGATTTTATATAAATAAATATTTTATAAATTTCAATTACTACATTATAGCTTTAATTTACGAGTAATTACGATATAATGAATGTATCTAAACAATCACCGTTTCAAGTACATTACTGTAAATTGTTATTTAAAGTCGTTCCGAATTAAACCGGTTATATGTATTTGACGAGAAATTTCGTGTCCATTGATCGTTTATAATCGACTTCAAGGGTCACTCCTATTGGGTGTCAACAGCGGGAGCTATAGTTAATATTGTTAAAATTTAAAAATAATTTATATTGCGTTTTCAGACTAAACCGTTAAGCAGATTAAGTTTAAAATTAGCAAGGGAATATTGTTTGTTATATAAGTTTATATTTCCCGGTATAAACATGCAGAAATAGTAAAAGTTTATAAAATAGTTGTAATAATATGTTACAATTTCAGTATTTGATCAAACAATCTAACTTTTCATATGATGATATATTTTCTCGCTCGCACATGAACTATGAGCCCTGCTTTTATCGGGTGCAACTGCTCTAACGCTAGGATGAGGAGTTGAACAGTAATAGGGCATATAGGCATGCTGTAACTCTCGGAAAATTTGACAAAGTACTTTAAAGCAATGCGTATAAGGTAGAAAGTAACGAAAATCATGAAATTTCAGTATACGTGTACAAATTCGCCTGTATGCAGCAAGCACCGGTGGCCGAGTGGTTTAGGCGCAGTTGGCTTGGCCCAACGGTTACCCGGGTTCGAATCCCGGCCGGTGTTAGAGGACTATACCTACTACCTACACTTTTATTGTTTTTTTTTTAAAATGGATATAACAACACATCTGAATAAAAACCAAACAATATAAATAATTTTATACGGGTAAGTTATTTCTACTGTTTGGATTTCGTATAGTAAGTACAATGATTAAATTCTATCGTACGAAGTTGCTGGTGAAGCGTTGTCTTTGATAGTTTGTTGACGGATGTCTTGTATCATTGCAATGTCAAATATATTTGAATATGATAGCAGATAGACAAGCGATTTAATAATTTAAATCTTTAATACAATTGTGTTCAATTTTATAAGAAACTGTTTATAACAAGCACAACATACAGTTTCTTTAATTTTTCCACTCAAAGAATATACCTACATTGTTGTTAGACGTTGTCTAATATCTAATAATTCTACTTAACTAATTGAAGAGATATGGAGGTTGTGTAAAGTTATATAAAATTAGAATTAATATAACTTTAAAGTCAAAATAATTAATATTAAAAAACGAAAATATTTAAGTATAATAATATAGGCACACAAAGAGTGGTAGGCAGACTGATGATGGTATTAGCCCAGTATGCCGTCCTGGGGAAGTACCATCACTTTCAAGCGGAACACCCGTGAAGTGACCTAGTTGTGTTTCGGGATCAGCTTGGAAGTAGCCGGGATAACGAGAGGAGTGTGCCCTGTTGATTTAGACAGAGCACATTCGTCTCTTCAAGCCGGCATAGTGGAGTCGACTGTTGCGCGCGGACATCTGTCTGTGGTAACAGTTCTCTATGCTCATGGACTGCACTCTAGCTTAACATCAGGCGGAGGTGGTGTGGGAGATATGTTGGGCTATCAATGAAAAAAAAATAATAAAAAAAAATTTTGGGATAAAATTCGCGTTTTGGATGTTAAAATGTCTGTTACAATTGTAATTCACAAGACATCATATCCTTGGATTCCGTCAATTTAGAGATATCAAATTGAGGAAACCCCACTTATCTCAAATTTTGAGTGACAAGTTATGGTGTAATAACTACTTCAAATGGCGGTCACCGTTTAATAATAAAAAGTAAGTCGACATTGTAAAAAACAATATCCATCTATTACATTCATACCATATTTTAATACAATATTGAATTGCAATATAAAATGTATATCACAAGCAAACCTATATGTCGTGTCCTTATTTATAACTTAGTTCCAAGCCATAGATCAAATAATTTCAGGATCTTTTATTTAATTTTAATATAATTTAATTTAACTTCAACACTAAAAAGATTGATAAACACACCTACACAAAAGTACTGGCAAAAGGTCAGTTGACTACACATCATTTAATGTGCTTTTATTAGTATTGTTGTATTACATACATATTTATTAGTTTAATAAGTGTCAGAAGCATAAAAATGTTACTATGAATAAAGTTCAGGGTAACTTTTCATCGAATGACCGCTAACGTCTTTTTAGTGTTAAACAACATCATTTGGTGCCCCAAGGTTTTCTAACGGGCTTTATTACCTACTCTATGTATGCGTATATAAAATTCCACGGAATTATAATTTATCAAATCGTTTGAGTGTGATTGTAAATAAAGTACAAATACTTCGAAATTAAATCTTTTGAATTTATTTTATATAAAAATAACAATTCAGTACAAGTAGATACTAAATAACTTACTTAAAATGTGTAATAACCTGACTTGAGCGTTTGAATTTTGCAGTTTCAATGTGACACCTGTTTTCAATATATTAAAAAAAAAACAAAGGATTTTTAAACCGTGTCGCTTGTGTGTAACGTAGGTTTTACGAAAAATATATGTTATGTTCTTTATGTGAGAGACAATGATCGCATTGTATAATTTATTTGACACATAATTCAATGTGAAACTAACAATATATTGTTTTAAACTAAATCTATAAATAAAGCCATAAATTACCAATTTGACGTCATAAAATCCCAATTTTATGCTATTTAATTTTCTTTGTATACGAATTTACTAAAGTTCTTATTTCAAGGTAATTTAAAACCGAAATGAACTTACATATTTAAACCATCGAATTGAATATATAACACTAAATAAGAGCGTAGAAACAAAGTGGTTGTATCATGGTTTGGTTCAATTTTGATAAAGACATTGATTTTTTGGAGACAATAAAAATTAAATTAAAACTTCTTATTGTAAAAACTCTAATTTTGGTCATGCGGTATTAAGCGGTATCTACGTTGGAAATAGCACTGTCTAATTTGTCTATTCTCAACAGAATTCGATTTTAATCACTATAGAATATCGAATATAATATATTCACAATGTCAATCCAATTAACCTTGAACGTGGCAAAGAGAAAATCTTCATATTTGTTGAGAATGAATACTTAATATCAATTTCAATTTTAGTAATAATAAAATTTAATAAGGATAGGTCCTTTATGACAAGGCAGAATAAATATTACATTTATTAAGATTTCGAGATTTTTGATTTCTTTTCGCATATTTGTTAACATATTTTCATATAAAATGGTATATTTTTTTTATATTAGCCTAGCACGTAACCATACTTCGTGTATGCAATTATTGATGACGGGTAAGTCCTGCCATTCTAGATACCACAACATCTCAAGCCGGCATAGTGAAGGTGACTGTTGCGCTCCAAACTGTGGTCACATACTAGGTTACTACAAAAAATATTATATAGGTACCTTGTACCTATCTTAGTAGTATTGGGAATATAAAAAAAAATTTAAGTGTGACAAACGTTATAATCAAAGTTATTGTTCATTAAACAACTAGCAATTGTGCAAATAATAATTCGTATGAAAAATGTAACAATAATAATTACATTTCATTAAATATCTACAGGTTGCCTTATTGCATTATTTACTAATAGGTATATGTAAATACGAGTGGTTCCAAGAAATAATTATTGCCTTTATATATATTACAACATTTATTTATTCACTCTTTAAAATGTGGTAGTGAGGATGATGATATTACCGACAATTAATCTTAACGTACCATTTTGTCCAATAATGTATTGTACTTCACAATTTATTATCGAGTAGCAGAATCACCTTTGAATCAAATCATTAAGACATTATTATGTAAATCAAATTTCGTGTGCATTTGAATTTTAAACTAGTGTAGTGCTTATCCTATAATATTTTTTTATCGCACATGTCAATTACGGAAGGCGAAGTTAACGCCTTCAGACATTTTCTGCTAGTTAAACTTCAGGAAATGTGATCAGTAATGCAGTGTATAATGCATTTGCTATCACAGGCAGCAAAGAGCCTGGGGTAGGAATATAACTCAAACATATACCTACCTACAGGTAACGATTGATATTTCGAGTGATTCAAACACATAAATTTTATACTAAGACTGCCAAAGTTGCTTCAAATTTTGTGTTCTATATCTTATATTCAATTTATAATACATAGATAGTATCGATAAATCAATTTATTATTTAACTAAGAGGAAAACCTAATGTTCGTGTCTTCGTTCATTACAATTTAGTATTCGATATGTTATTATTTAGAAAATTATCGATAACTTCACGATAGCAGCTTTACCTAGAATTAAAAAACTCTATCCTTGTAATAAAGGCGGGAATATCGTCGTTAATTTAAACGTTATGAGGACATTATGAAAACATTAAATGATCGCGTGTTATAATCAAGTGGAATACGAGTAAATGATAGATCTCCTTTTACCGCATGCTTCCGCCATTATTTACTCAATAGTAACATCATAATTGCACATAAAATAAACATGTCTGTCCTTTTGAATATAATGTATTGCGGTGATATGAATTGATTGTCAATTATATAATTATTGAATGTAATCACTGAGTAGTATCATGATATATATATATACATATTTATAATTTGAAGAAAATATACTTTCATTTGTTTATACATTAATATATATTGAAGATGCGTATTAACGAACTTAGCTCTAGTGTTTTATTTTGTTTAATTTAATTTTTAATTCGCTTTTATGGTCATAAATATCTGACACTCTATTAAAGCGTTTACGTATGTGTAATGTCAGTTTTATATATACATTTTACACATATAATAATGATTCGTTTAGAGCAGCCATTCTTAAAGTGGTGTTCCGCGGAACCCTAGGGCTAAAATACTGCAAAAAAGACCTACCAAAGGGAGATTATAAGGTTACAACTAAATATTCCAACTAAATATTACGTAATATTACATTGCAATATGATTATTCATAAATACATATAAATCAGTTTTTTATAATTATATTTAGGCTTTTTCCTTCGCCAAAAAAGTTTGAGAACCGCTGGTTTAGAGTTTAGACTATAAAACATATGTAAGTATTAAATTCAAATTTTTATTAAGTATTAACCCTTTGGTGCTTAATATTTAATAAATAAACAAACAAAACTATTTTCATTCGAATAAAAAAAAATCAATTACAAGAACAATATGTATTTAGCTAGTGAAATATGTGTACATTAAAAATAATTTTAAAACAACAAGTCTTAAATAAACCGGTTTTAACTACAGACGTTGATTGTAATTTTCCTTGACACCGATGCATTTGAAAAACCATCAGTAAATGTGAAGTTTATATTTAATATTGATATTAAATTGTTATGTGATTATGCGTCCAAACCTTTAACTTCCATAACATTGTTGATTGACCTAACATGAATCTATTACGTTAACCCGGCATACTGTAATTTATTTAAAGCTTTTGCAGCGTAATAACAAGGCGCCCTGCAAAAGCAATTTCTATTAAACTTTTCTGTCAAGTTTGTTTTGATATATAACGTTTTTAATAGTTAAAATGTAGTTAATAATTGCAGACTATATTTATGCGCACAGGATGAGACTTAGTTTATTATTATTATGTCGTTATAAACTCAAGACAATTGCTGTTACTATGCAAATTGTAATAATAATCATATAAATCCGTATGAGGCTACTTTTTAACTCTTAAATGAGATATAGCCTCTGCATAATCGTCCTAATAGTAGTTACAGATTTTGTTGGCGCTTTATTAAACTTTATATTTTATTAGTCGATCTCTGTGGTAATGTGGTGGATGCGGCTGTCTTTTGCGAGCAGGCGGAATATTAACGGAACACATTTCAAATATTATATTATACACAAAAAGGTATTATTAAGTAGGTGTTATTTGTTTGTGTTTGTTCACGTACTTCTGCCATAGTACAGTGTCCGTCTATGTATTTATACTTACATAATAGAATTAGTACATGAAAAATAACGAATAAAACATAAGCCTGTATTAATAAAAGTAATCATAATTATATTAAGCTTTGTCACTATTAGCCTCAAGTGCGTTGGCAGTCTAAACACAATTCGGTTATCTTCCATGATGATTAAACCATTCAACAATTAAATAAAAAAATTATAATCTAACCAATTGACGTAATGTTATTTTTAATTTATTAGTAAATTAGCTATTTTTGTTTGAAAGTTAGACATGACATTATGAATTGAAATCGTTTGAAGTTAGTTCTTTTCAAATATTGATTACTGTATGCTGAATTTCGCTTTGCAAACAATTGTGCACTAACTACAGTACTTAAGTTCGCATTGCAAAAATGAATGTAAAGTGGTGATTATTAGAATACTCTTTGTGTTAATTTCATGCTTAATTTTTTTTATGTCTATTTTAATTGGCTTTACGTTTCTGTTAGTGAAGTCTATTCCTCATTTTTGTGGATATATATTTTTGACTTTTTTGTACTATAAAGCTGTAGGATACCGGTTCGATTTCGCCTCAAAAAAAATTATTTAAAAAAAAATTTGAAACAATTTCTGAAAAAACTCAATTTCGAGATCATGGTTCCTTTGATGAAATTTCACTATCTGTCTATTTCACTGCGGTTGAATTTTTCCCCTTAATTTTTAGAATAATATTTATAGATATAGCGAATAACCTTTTTCAATAAAGGGGTTATATAACCCGATAGGGATATTTAAAATCGGTTTGATAGTTCTCAATATTAAGGTTGAAAATCATCGCTTTATAATTATGGTACAAATACCTATGTTTTATATAACGTTATACAAATGTATGTGAAAAAAAGGAAAAATATTAAAATTATGTTGCGTTCCGTTTCATTTATTTGTTCTCTCGCAAAGAAAACAAGCTAGATTAGTTTAGAATTTCAACTTACAGAAAGAAAATACGAGGACAATACTAATCTTTTATTCATAATAAAAATTAAATTTTTATTATATTACTCTAAGCGCTATTTACAGTATATTACTGAAGCGTGTAAACACAAACTTTACAAATAGTTATATTATAATTAATAGTGGGTTATCTCTGAATATGTATGTCTAAATAAACTTAATAATTTAATTGTAATTTCAAATGTAGTAAATAAGAAACTCAAGTTTAATAAGTTAATTGTGCATATTATTGGGTTCCGATATCAAATCGATTGATTACTAATAGGTCAAGTTTTGTAAGGGTACGTTTCCACTGAACGAAGACGAACGAACTCGCCGGAAAGACAATGTAAACGCGCCCTTAAGATTCGTTGTAGTAAAACTTATTGTCTTCAGGATATAAGCATTTCCTTAAGTGGCTTCCTTCAAAGACAGGAGATATTTTTAGATGTAGATTACGGGTGCAAAAGGATTGTTCAAGTGACACCCTGTACAAAATCACATGTGACAAGGAGATCTTAATTTAACCAATGTCGTTCATTCACCCCAATGCGTACTTTAACGGACGGCATACCGCTTGGTGTGGAGCAGGCTAATTCGTTAGACATAAAACATTTCACACCAGACGTTTCATTTGGTTATGTGCTATATTTACTTAACTAATGAATGAATTCAACTAGAGATAATAACAATCGTAGTTTCAATTACTTTATTGTATTTTATGACTTTAGATTAATTATATTACATTTATTTAAATATTTAGTAGGCGTTCGATATAATTTAATGGCGAGGCCAAATACAAGTGCGCGCTCCATGAGAGCGTCTACATATACTTCCATGTGATAGTTTTGTGCATTACAAATCTTATAATACATGTACGTCATACAGATGTCATTTACGACCATTGGAACTAATTGTGTAATACTTTTATTTGTGTTTTTTTTTTTGTAAGAAATATCGCAGATGTATTGTAGCGTAATACGCGGATATTCAATATGTGGCTCATAGTACGTTCGTGCCAAATTCGTATACAATTATATCTTACAGCAGTATTTTATTCACGATACGTCACACTCTATTCATAAACAACGTCTCGTTTTATTTATATTTTGAATTTCCTCGTGTTCTGCAACTATTTGAAAAACTTTTTAATGTAAAACGTTATGTTAAATGTGATATTCACCTATTCATAAAATGTTCTACCAAAAATTGTGCACGAATTTATATATAGATTTCATAGTGAATTTGAACGAAAACGCATAAATTCCCGGAAATGTAGCTTATATAGGTCAATAAATTATTCACCTTATTACAAAAGGTTTATTTGAGTTCACAGAAGTAATAAAATTGTTAAATATGTTTAATATTAATTAATAATAAATAAAATATTTATGCCTATTATCTATTAAAGTCTCGCTATTTTTCTACTATCTTGACGAGTCTCTGATGATATAGTTCAATAAATACTGTTAAGATCCGTGTTAAGAATGAATTACACAGATGCAATCAAAACTTCAAGAATTTTGTGTCATGCATTCTTATTAACACTTCTCTATAAAGTTAATATCAAGTAATACATTGGAATAAGACTTGACCTTCAGCAGTGCATTTCACAAAGTGACCTTACTCTTACAAAATCTTATAATTAGGGCCACGTGTATTAAATATTGTTATATCAATATACATATATACCACTTACTTATCTCATTAATAGTTTCCTCTTTTTTGTCCCAAAAATCTTATCGATTTTTTTTTTTTGATAAAGGTCAGGTCGCTTAACGCGTGTCATATGTGACGTAGACTTTGTAACCAATGTATGAACTGTTTATGCGTACAAATGTAGTTCGCAGACAAGTTTTGTGATATTTTTGGGGATGTAATTAAATCTCCAAAAAGTTGTATTGTAGAAATTGTAATAAAAAAATGTAAGAAAAACAACACTACATTAATAATATTATGTTTCTTTAAAAATGTTATTAAGATCGTATCTTCCTTCTAAGATCTGGTTTTACACGTCATTCGTCGCCTTACCGGTGTAGATCTGTACATTCATTTATTGAACCGTATTCATAATATATATTTTTTGGATAAGTCACATGAACTTGTGTCCGAGCATAACATTTTAAATTGTGAACACATGTGAGAATTATAGAATCTCTCAATGTCAAGCGACAACGTTTTGTGTGTGAGCCGTTTTTCAATATTTAAAAATACAAGTACACGACCAGAAGGTGAGCTAGTTAGAGCTACTGAATGAAATGATTTTCACTGATTGTTTTGTATGGTTTTTTACCACTGGATAATGTACGCATTTAGAGTGATGAATTGGTCGGTACATTAAACTATATCCGACAAATTCAAATGCTGCCGACCACATCTAGTAGATATGGGGTACGCCGAGTATCTATCTATTTTAGGACCACTCCACTGTGTCCCATCTCAAATACTAAATTGCTGTCTATCCAAACATTTACATCACAATTCTATATGTATGCCACTATAGCTGTAAAAAATGAGGTCAACATAGTAATATACATCATCAATTTTCTTTATACAAATCCACTGTAAAGAAACAAAAGACACAAGACATGGTGTGACATGCAAATTACTGTTAGTGCTCACTTGCAATATAAAACAATTCATTTGAAAAGTCAAAAATATTGATTACCCCAATTTAAAAATGCACCAATTTGAATTGATTTAAGTACTAAAAAATAATTTGTATTGATTCCTTTTTTTGTCAGATTTAGCAATCAATATCAACGCCATTAATATTTACGATTTTGATAATGTCCGCTCGCATTTTATTGTATTTATATGGTGATCATTAAGCCATTGCCAAGTTTTAATTCAAAATATTATTGTTCTACCCTTCTAATATTATAAAGCTACATTGTGTATGTTTTGCTTGTAAATATTATAAATTAGAAGAACTATTATATCTACTTAGAAAATGGGAATACAATAATATACATTCATTACTATCATTATATCATTTGTATATAAAACTTCGTCCTGTTTAGAAATAATAGTAATACCAGTAGTAATAGTCCAAACCATTTACTTTTCACAATATCATATGCAATAGGAGTTCGTGTCGAATGTCATCCTAAAATAGTCCGCTTTAGTCGTGAGATTAATAGTTAAGTAAAAGTATCCAACAATGTCATTCTTTCAACGAGTTCGCGAATGTCATACGAAAATAGTCATTCCTATTAAAAAATAAAAAAAACAATTATTAGAACTATTTTCGCCTGACATTTGTGGACAAAGTCGGCAATGGATGAATGGAATATTATTTACTTGGCAACTTTATGCTACTGGTTTGTCATGCATATTATATTTCATGAATGCATTTGTGTATACTTGTTAAGATTACCTGTAGTGTCAGCTTACCCCGAGATTGCTAATGCGACAGGGCAAAATAACAAAAACAGATAATATTATATAAAAATAGTCAATTGGCATTAAAGTTACTTGTTCGCTCTAAACAAGCAGACCACATCCAATATTCAAAGTTAATTGTAGAAGCTGATATTACTATTGATCATTAGCGAATTGTGGTCCTTATGTTCTTTCAAGTTATATTTAACAGAACATAAGCAAGAACATAATTAATGTACAAAAAATGTTATTGATATACTCTCATGAAGTTCAGAATCCCTAGTATTGTAAAAAACATTTGGAATAAAAAAGTATGTAAAATTTAATAAAATTGGATTAAAGAGAAAAATTTACAAATAACAATGCCCGTTCAATTTTTTAAGTTTAATAAAATACATCTACTAGCTAAGTTTAAAATGGTAAATCTGAATAGATTGACGTCAAAATTTTTCATTATTATCTCTCATTTCTCCAAGTAAGATAATAAACAATTATTTAAGTAAATAATTTGTTATTAATTACTTTCATTGAAAAAATTGTCTGTCACACATGGAATGTCCATACCATATCTATTGACTAGACAGTTAATATTATTATTTGTCTACTAGAAATTCCTTGCTATAAGTGTAATTGCTATATATATATATACACATACATATATTATGAAATATCACTTTTTAACCAAATTTCTATTTGATAGGTAGGTTATTGTGTAAATAAAAAAAAACTCTATGTGTTTAAGCCTATGCACAATAAATTATATTTACATTGTAAACATTAACTTTGTGTTTTAATAATGATAAGCATTCGTCTTCCCAAAACACAGCCTTGAATTGACAATACAATTTTAAAATAATACACATACCTACATAACTTTGATTTAAAACAATCCGGTTATTTGATGAGAAATTATTTTAATGACAACCGATAACCCTTGCAACACGTTGATTAACTTAATTAAAAGTAACGAAAACATATCTAAGCGATATCTTGTGAATTAGGTAGTATAAACGGTTACATTTCAAAAAAATATTATTTTATTACATACTACGCTATTGACATATCCTAATTACAACTTCTGGATGTACTCAAAAAGAAAAAAAAATTGCGTACAAAAAGAAAACCGACTATATATATGGTCTTAATTTCTAATAAAGTTTTATAATCATATTTTTTTCGTTCATTTGAGGACAATGATCTCTTAAAGCTCGATTTTAATATAAAACACAAATGGCATCAGTATGTTGCTAATAAAAATGTATATGATAAATTAATTAGAACATTTCTTCCGACCCATCTGTTACTTCGTTCATCAAACTATTTTTTTGACAATGTGGTTTCAAATTGACTCATTAATTATTATAACTATTAAAGGTCGGCCACATATGCAAATATCGTGACGAACAAACCGTTCAAAATAATTTAAACATGAAATATTAGTCATTGAGTTTTTAAAATGTACCTACACTGAACTATTATGATTATCTTTAATATTTATTTTCGTTCTGTCTGCCCGTGTTTTATGAGACCTGGGTGTCGATTATAAGATTGCAAATTAAGATACGAATGACTAAGTTTTTAATTTGTACGGAGCATTTTCGGTTGAGTAGGTACGTCACCGATATGTCGTATTCATTTGCTTCATAAAAAAAAAATTAAAAAATTCCAATGTTAAAATTTACACTAAGGTCACTGTTCGTCCCAATATTTGTAATATACATATGTGATTAAGTTGTATTTGAACGGCGTTTATTTAAAATCTGTAATTTAAAATATTTACTTCTATAATTAATTGATATTCAATTCAGAGTTACTTGGCCTATGTTTTAATTTACCGTCAAGGAAGGAAGCAATATGCACGTGTTGTGAATATGATCGCTTACCTTAACAATGCTCGCAGTTATGACCTCATAGCCATTTTAACCATTTTAATATAACATTAAAATTTGTTGTTTTATATTCGTTCTGATTATATTAGTTTTGATGAAGGGCAGTATTGAATTGTCCGAAAAATAAACCTTAATCAAAATTATTTCTAGATCTCAATACAAAGTATTTTATTCACAGAATAAACAAAGAACTGAATTAGGATAGCTATTAGAAAATATTTTTGTATTCATATTCTTGACGAGTAAATTGTAGCCCACTAAAAGTATATATATATATATATATATATATATATATATATATATATATATATATATATATATATATATATATATAAATAATAATATAAATATATATATATTGAAAAATCTCTCTTTCCTTCTTTATTGCGCTTTTTTTTACCCAATTATACGTATTAAAATATAGTTTTCATTATTTGAGCATTTAATAATAAATTAAAATAATATCAAATAAATACCATAATGAGAGATCACAGAAAATGATAACAAAAATAAACATTGAAAAAGTAACTCAAGTATGAGCAAATAATAATAATTACTAAACGTAATCTGTTTCTGTTAAAGATAAAATTCACCAGTGGAATAAAACACTCGTGTAATTCGAGCTCTTAATATATAGTTAAGATAAAATATGTACTTCACCTAGCATTAGGTCGCGAATGCAAAATGCGTCACAGAGGACGAGTCACTGCCTACCTCTTATATGAAGTACCCTTGAAGCAATCAACAAACTAGGACAGATAGTTAAACCAAATACTTTTTTCTTGGATTTGCTTCATTGGTTGTTTATGTTTAACCTTTAAGATGTGATCAATTACTTATAAATTAAAGAATGATCGATTCTTAAACAAAATTGTAAAATATTTATGTAATGTAAAAGTTACTTTGACAGTGGCTACAAGTTAAGAGATTTAAACACAGTTAAATCTCTCACGGTTGGCTTTACAATTTGGCAGATTCTAATTTCAAATATCAATTAATAGAATTTGTGGTATTTTAGGTATGTTTAAAAAAATAACTATTCTTTTTACATAGATTATGATATTGAATTCGTTAGAGATGAATACATGAATTGTAATGAAATTACAAATTGGGGGAAAACAGTAAGTAAGCACATATTGTATAATATTATATACGAAATCACTGAAATAAACGAATCTGCCAAGATGGTCATGCGAACAATTTATTTGTGACCTATTCTTATTATAAAATATAATATATATTCATAATTAATTGTAATTGCACCTCGGACTAGTATCGAGATTCTTTAAATGTTATTAAGTAAATATTTTTGAAAACAATGCGGCGCGGCGGCCTCATTGTCAATCATTTTTACATTACTATGAATTTAGATGTGGTAGGTCGGCAAATTTATTAGTAAGTTAATTTGCTGCTGTCGTCACTACTTCAAGCTTAGATTGAGTTCATGGTAAGACGGAATAATATAATAATATTATAGACTCTTGAATAATGAAATTGACCTATATTCCATAAGTATTTATAATATTTGCAAAGCAATTTATGATATAAATAAATTAAATATTTTACAAATGGCGTAGTATGTATTGATAACCACAATTGACTGATTGATTACAACTTTATTAAAGGAGCCACAGTTTTTCTACTATGGTTCCCATTATCACTAAAAGTCCATCATTAGGTACTCAAGATCCAAAATCCCCATATTGACTGATGTCGCCCACAGGAACATATTACATTGATACATTTACGAGTGTACCAAAATATTCGAATCATTTGGGTGATCTAAGTAATAAAAATATAATGATAATAATTTCAAAAATCAACTACTAATTAAGAAAATTTGTAACATAAAAAATAATAACAAAAAAATTTTAGTTTCTGTATTCTAAAATGGACAGCAAATTTTATTTTATATTTTCCTTTAAAAACTTAGCGCAAACGGATCAAAGTAAATTCTATTTGAATTTGTTTTATAGTTTTTATTTACATGTGAGTTTCCGATATCGATGAAAAATATGAAAATCTTATAGGGATTTAAAGTATAATAAAAATTTCCTTCCTAAACAAACGATTAAAATTATTTAAATAGTTATATATTATGGTATTACCTTTAAAATTAAATTTAAATAACTTATGTATTAAAACGTGTGTCAACATGCTTTTGTATACATTCTGCAAGATACAACTATGGGATGAAATTTTAGCACAAACCTTATGATCTAACACAATATTTTGATAGTTAACTGAAGGCTATATGGACGCGTTATAATTAAACGACTACGACATGTACAACGTCTATGCGACATAGAAAACAATTTTCAACAATTAATTGCTTATATCTTGTTTTTATACTTTAAATATATAACTATTTATTGTAGATATACATACGTGTTAAAACAAAATTTATTTGGATTCGATCTTTGTACCTTAAATTTATATTCTATCCTAAAAATAACATATACCTACCTACTTCAGTATTAGTAAACCAGTGTTTTATCCTATCCTGACATTTATTCACTTTAATACTTGTATAATGGTCACATTCGTTTCTACACGGTTTGGTTACTTTCCGAAAGAAGTAGTAACAAAATAATAATATTCTAACTACAGTGGTAGCTCGATATACGAGTTTAATTCATTCCGTAACCTTGCTCGTATGTCAAATTGCTCGTATCTCAAAGCACCGTATGCTGCTGCGAATGTAGACCGGGGCGCATGTTGAGGTCGTGTGCAGCGGTGTAGTGTGCAATTCCACGTATCTCAAATCTTGCTCGCATCTCAATGCAAAATGTCGCTCGCTCAGCGGCTCGTATCTCAAAATACTCGTATATCAAGGCACTCGTATATTGAGGTACCACTGTAATTATGTTAGTAAAATATCCTGTGATATTAACTATCGTCGAAAAATAATCTACATTATATTTATTTTTTAAGAAGTAACTAAGCTCAAGTTTATTCCACGTTCTCCAGTCACGTTAAAAATGAGCGTAGTGTCTAATAAAAGTGGTTACACAGAATACCAAATATCCTCCTTCGTATTTATTTGCCGGTAGTTATTACAACCAGTAGTTATTTAACCAAAAAACCATTAGGAAGAATAATAATAGCATAATCCCGTTTATATACATTTGCATTCGTATATCAATAAATTCATGTTACTATTATATAGATAAAATATACTATACATACTATATCTCTATCATGACTAGAGTCAACTGTTATAGCCACTTTGTTTTGTTATAAACTTATTTAACTTGCGAAAAAATCCGATTTATTAAAAAATCATGGTCAACCTACTAAAGGGAAACAAAATTTTTAAGCTAAATTAATTATTTTTTATGCTAGTAATTAATCAAAGGGATCAAGAAACGACTAGCGCTTATACTTGAGTTTTAAATGTCAATAACTTTAAAAATACGTAGATAAGAAAGAAAAAGTCAACACACATGTTCATTTTTTTTTTGCGAATCTACACTCTGCCACCTCCAATATTACGTATGCCTATGTTTTATTTTAAATTTAGGATCAACTTTAACTCGTAAATTTAAAAATATTGAAGTTGAGGATTTAAACAGACTTTACAGATGGTGTTTATCAAGTGATTTCTTTCCGAGACCGTGAAAAGATTGACACGGTAGACATATTATTAATATTATATAAACAAATAAAATAATATGTAATAAGAATGTGTATAATATAAAATGATAAACAATATAAAAAGCAAATAAATAAATAATATTACAATGATATATTCAATAAGAAATTAGCATAAATTAAGATATACATACATACATATAAGTTGGTATATAATCTACCAGCGGTTCATGATGTTATACTAAATAATGGACTAACTGAAACTCTCAACTAAATAGGTGCGGGCGAAACTCTGTCAACGCTTGCTAATACGAATTTTATTTGAGTGAAAAACGGAATGTGAATTGTAACCATTTTTTAATATGCCAAAACATATATACCTACAGGTATATATTTGAATTGGATTTTAATTAAATTTTGAAATCACTACTTGAAACTTGGATAGGCTACTACCAGTCCATCAACAGTCTTGTTCATTCAGGCCTTTGTGTGTCAATTGGGAGCGAAATCTAACTCGTTTCACTCGGATTAAGAGTTTATATTACCTTTTAGGTTTTGTCACACAAATTGTTACATCACTTTTATAAAATAAAAGTTTAAATATCAGTTATATAGGTATCTCAATGTCCATGTTCGTATGGAATATAAACAAAATAAAGTTGAGCACAATACTAGATTATAGTGATTTTTAATACAAATAATTGAGAGAAAATTTATTGTCATCTAACCTAGTCTAACTCGTCTTAATGAATTAGCACTTCAAAGAAATTGAACACTGACACGAATTGTGTATTGTAAAGTTTATATTTTTTTTGGCACATGAAAAATTATATCAAATGTTGAATATCACGCAATAAGAATATATTCTATAAGAATGAAAAACATATGATATGTTTAAAATCATCTGCAATTGGACAATTGTAAGTTAATGTACAATAAATGTTTATGCATTTCGTGTATAAAAATTTATAAAAAAATTTCACGTTACTACATTAACTAAACAATTGCAGGTGTATTCTTCAAGATTATTTAATTTCTTTTCAAAGTTCCTATACTTCATTAGTTACCGCGTTTGTGTAAATTAAGGTTTTTTAATTAATAAAGACTTTGTCTATTAAATACCAAAAAAGTAGGTTATATTTGCTTGTTTTTTATTTTATTTTGGTGTATATATACAACGAATAGAAATAAAAATATAAAGAATATTGACACTAATATCTAATAATCATAATCAAAATTAGCATAAATGTTTCGAAAGCTTTGCAGCCATTGTGGTAGCGATGGGACTTCATAACAAAATTATTAATAATAATTAAATGAAACAATAATAAATCTATATTTAGGACTATCATGGGTACAAAAAATATTTTGGAATAGATTTAAAAAATAAATGTGTTGTTATAAGAATATAAGAGAATAAAATAAAAATATTTTTAAGTGATTGTATTTAATTAATAGAAAATTAATAAATAATATTCTATACTTTCAATTTCAATTGGCAAATAATTAATTTTAAGATGCGCCGGCACACGCACACGCACAAGTTTTTAAAAATATAATGTATTGTTAATAAAATAAAATAAACTTACAACGGTTTTTATTTCAGAAAAACAGCTAAATGCGGGAATTTGCAGTTGTGAAATAGTTTTCCGCGAAAAGACTGCCGCCAATGCGATGCAGCGTGACACAACCGACGTTATCGGCTACTACAAAAACACTGATCCAAGACTAGAGCTCACTGAAATGCTGCGAGACATATTCGCGTTCAACTGTACAAACAACCTATGCTTTGAGTCTCTGTCAAATATATCGTCACATTCAAAATTTTCCAACGAATAAAACTTTTAATACGAAATTATGACATTGACTTCTTTAATATTGCCCATTTATTCATGGGCATAAATTACTATACATACAACACTCAATAACACACATTAATATGAAATTAATTGTATTTTAGTTTAAAATAATTAATATCCAGTAAAATAATGTTTTAAAATGTATACGAAAAGCACAACTTCATTTTGCTTAGATATTTTGGTTTCTATTTTTGTCTACCCCCGCAGAATAGAATCCGGTCATGATGAATTCTAATGTGCAGTTCACCTATACTGGAATAATACCCAAATAAACATCGAGTTAAAAGAGATGCCATGCTAAAGGAAATAAGAAGCAAACGCACATGACGTCATTTGCTTATAGAGCTGCGATAGACCAGCGAAGACACAATAGCTAAGACAAAATAAGGGTTATACTCTGTACTAACTTACTTTTAAAACCGACATAAAATAATTTTAATTATTTTAGCTATTCCCAACGGAGAAATTATACACTTTACAATGAATCCCATGACTCATAGACGCATCATTTTGTACGCTTGCTTAAAAATGGCGACTGTATGCAGGCAGGTATCGGTTCTTAAAATATGCGTAAGAGAATAATTTGTGTTCAGTACTTTCATACTACAGATAAAGGAGTAGATAACATAAGTTTAGTGAATTATTAAGAATATGACACCATTCCTTTGCGGTATACGTAGATTATCAAGAGAGGAATTTGAAGGTATCTAGGTCATAGTTTAGGTCTAAACATATGTTCACCTTGTTACAACATCCCATATGACTTCCTAATTAGTAACAATAGTTATGTTTATTTTCTATTCACAGCTTCACTGTCCACTTTTATTTCACTGATACCAGCATATAAATGTTCCGTACAAATTACCTTATGCGCATAAAAATCGAAATACAAACACTGCATGACATTAAAGATAGTTGGCTTGATGATTGTAAATGAAGACTTTTAAATTAGTTAAATCATGTTTGTGGATAATATTACACACCAATATGAGAAGTAATTGAAATTATAACATACATATTTTCTTTGCAAAGTTTTAACAAAAAAAAACACAAAGGATAGTTTTTTTTTTGTTTGTACTTTGTGTGGCATTAGGCGGTTAAACGTGGTCACAAGACTCAGTTATTAGTTCACGTTTATTTTTACATAGTTATTCTTACCGTTTATAAATGTACAGTAGGGTGTCCCAAGAAATAAGGAGATTTTTGTATATCTACGCAAACTCTCCGGTGTTATTTTATTTAACCTGAATAACTCAAGTAATAAATATATATTAATACGATTGGAGAAAAATGGCTTGATGCCACAATAACATTTAAAAATTAGTACCGTGTTTATTGGGAAAGAAATACTAAATCATTTAATATTTTATATTTTGTAACGCATACCATATACCTGATATAAAATGTTTAGGCGTTACGACTTCGTATAATACCTGTATCATTTTTCTCTTAGGTGGGTAGGCGAGAGAAAAAAAGATGTAACAGTTGCAATTTGAAGCTGTCTGTTGAACTTTTATTGAATTCTTGTGTTCTTATTATTAATTACTACTTTAAACAATTTAGTGGCATAGATAAAGGGTGAGTTGTGCAACTTAATATCTAGGGAAATTTAATTTTGATTTGAAAATGAACGGAATACAAGTTTGGTACACCTTAATGTGCATAGCAACCATCGGCAACATACGAGGAAGCGAACAGCTTCAGCCGATGTGCTAACTTGCTTTAAGAAAATGGTATATTATAAGTAAAGAAAATAAACTACATATTTTTAAAGAAAATATTTATTGATTTATTCTTTTTCGACCTTACTTAATGAGAACAATATTGCTATAACAACAAAAAAGTGGAGTAATATAATAACAAAAAATAAATGCAACAACAAAATGTTTTTATTTAATGGCCCACGCACCCGTAATGCACAACTATTTTTATCTGCATATTAACACCATACGCTTTTTACATATACAAGAATTATTCCTATTAAATGTAGATTTTGCTATATGTAGCAGATTAACACGACTATATTTTACTTTGCACAAAACAGACATACATTTCCAATTAACTGTTATGACGTTCGAGTTAAATGAAGATGAAATAGCGGGCATGCAGAAATACGAGAACGAGGCACACCCTTAATTACTATAACACCCCTCAGCTAATAAGTGGTCGCCTCAGCTAATTAAGAACATTTATTTATGATTTTAGGTTTGACATTTGTTAAGTCATTGCTTCCTTCACTTCCTCTTCCTTGTCAAATAGCGTTGTCATATACGAATTTAAATCTGCTTTATTATTGCACATCAGTCTTTAAAACCCCATGTTATTATAAATACTAAAATGAATAAAAGGACTAAATGCTACTTTTGGGTTTATTTTTATTTATTATACATTCACATAATTTAAAACATCCAATTGAAAAATAAATAAACTAATTATTTTTTTAATGTTTAGATATAAATATAAGCTAGTTTTAATTAATAATTAAAATTACTAAAGTACTATGTAAACAAACATTTATTATTATTAATGATATAAATAATTGACCATCGTTTTCATTTATTTTTAGTTATTTACACGGTAATATTCCTAATTTTAATTCAATTTTTAATTGTTAATTCCTTATAACACTTTCTTTCCACGCAAGTTTTTAAGATCTGCATTTATTTAGCTACAATTTGTAAATATTATACAATAATTCAATAGTTTCAATGATATTCAATAATAGCATCCAATAACAAATATAATGCGTGAAATTAACCATAAATTATTAATATTACGTTATTGACGGTGATCCGTAAAAGCTGAAATAAACTTTAAGTGTATAACAATATGTTATTTCGTGTAGGGTGTGTATGATTATTCAGTTCTAGCGGAAGTATTTGTTATATTACATGTTGTTATTATTATAATTGCTACTAAAAAGACCTGCAAAGTGTTTCAATTTTTTTTTAAATAATGTCCAATTTACAAAACACAAACCGAAAGTGCACCCAAGACCACCTCGTAATAGACAGGCTTGTTAACCCTCTCATCTTTGCGGCCATCAGATTAGTACAAAAATCACCAGAATTGATTGTTGTTTTATTTTCTGGATTAAATTGTTTTTATTTATTACGAAGTTATAATAGAGTAAATTTAGACATAGGTAAGTCTAGGTAAATAGACACGTTATATTAATTTTAGGCTTACGTTTGATGGATAGACTTTAATCCGACATTAGCCAGGTATCAGTAAAATAAAAAATATTAAGACTTAAAAATGTGTTTTATTTTCTGAATGAATACAATCATCTTATGCTTCCTTTGTTTTTGTGACCACTGCCGGCCGCTCTGTCTCCATCGTGTGTTGCGGGATTATATAAATTTAAGTTAAAATGAATATACAAAATTATTTATTGTTGTCTTACATCAAAAATAATCAATTCATTATATAGTTGAATGTGGGAATATCTAAACGGTTCACGCCCCATGACTCGAAGGATTCCACTCTGAGAAACTCGTGTCAAACTTTAAAAAGATGGCAGTGCTAAAATGCCTTAATTTATTAAAAAGTTGTATAATGCGTCGGGAAAAGAATATCAGTGTGCATAATTTGTTTTTCAGAATTTGATATGTGCTCTTAATCTTCCATTAGGCATCGTTGTGTTAATATAATTACTAAAGAGGATGCATCGATATTATGAAATCAATAATTAATATTAGTTACTCTACTTTATAACAGATGGCGCTAAATGTACGGTCGTACAAGGTGTAATATATTAGTTGTACTAGTTAAACTACAAGCCAATAGATGGCGCGTTTCATAGTTTTTGAATGTCAAAACGTTCTCCATTTGACAACCTGCTCTAGCATATGCATGCAAACTAAAGACAGAGAAGGATAACACAAAGATCCAATATCACACAACTGACATTTTAATGCGCGTAAATCATATTATGAAATTATGAAAACTTGACGGCAGGGTCCACAGACTCGGGGTAAACTAGCGTGCATGGCGCTGGTATAACTAAATCCATGCAAACTTATAAACCAACTTATAAAATATATATATAAAACAACACTTCCCATTAGATTAAGTATAGATAGTACCTGATAGCTTGTAAGGTAACCCCGAGTTTCTAAATTTGACCCCAACTTTTTGTTGATATATTTCTAAATAATTCATTCAAACTTGGCTTAATTATTTTGACGCCGCGCACTGCGTATTTTAAGAAAGTGTATTAAATCGACTTTTTTATTAATATCAACAACATGTTCAACTGTTTCAACTATCTTGTAATAGAATGCGTTAGAAAGCATTGTATAGATTTTCCTCAATAGTCTTAGAGGCTGTTTTAGTTTATAATTACATGAATGATCACCAAATATCTTATAATAAATGTTTAATTTAACATAAGTTGTGTTTTTATTTTGTATCTGCAATTCCTTAAGTTATTGCTTCATGGAATTTAATTAAGAAGCAAGATAATATTAAAAAAGCAAATAAACACAACACATGCATCACAAATAATAATATTTACATATTAATAATAATATGTACTTAAATACACACAATGGTTATAAGGAAAGGTTGTGAAATAAAATAGGTAAAGGATGATTTGTTTAAAGAGAAAGTGTTTTGTGAGAAAATGTCAAAATATGGATTGATGGAGCTTGTCTGATGCTGAGTGGTAGCATATTCCATTGGCGGGATGATGATATAGTATATGAGTTCGAATATTGGATGCCAGCATGTGGCGGTATTTCAATTTGATTATTTATAGTGGATCGAAGGGAGCGGTCAAGAGTTGCAGAGAAATTTGAAACGAGTTTTAAGATAACAATAAGAGAAAATGCACAGATCTGCAAGACCGGATAGATATTGAGCCATTTCAGTTGTTCATGATAAGGTGGTTATACTTTCACAGATACACGTTGACAAAATGGGGATGATATATTAAAGGTAAGTGAAGAGATGGATCCTAAATCAATTCTATCTCATGCCCATCAATATGACTTGAGTTTTCGCCGGATTAAGCAAGAGCCCAAGTTTGTATGAACATATATATATATAGCTTCCAAATCTCTATTCATCTTACTAATAGCGTCATTTAGATTTTCTAGACTGTAGCTTAGTGACAATTGCAAGTCATCCGTGCACAGATGGTAGGAACAGAAATTAATATCTTGCATGATAGCATTTCTTAACAAGCAAAAGAATAAGGAGGTAGCACTATACCCTATGGTATGCCAGCGCTCACCTGACACCAGTCTGAGTAGACATTGTGGAGACGTTAGTTATGCACACATTTATTTTACTTCTGCAATGAGTTCATCTGTCTTATAAATTTGTGAGAACACATTATGTCATCAAAGCATTAATAGATATACATTAACATTCACAAGTTGGCATAGGGAAGGTGGCTGTTGCCTGCAGACATATCTTAACATTAGACTGAGCGTGGTTTACATGCCAGGGCACTTTATTTATTTCAAATGTATCTTGGTCTTAATATAGTTTTCTAATAAAAATCTTTGTAAATATTGAAATGAAACATGAAGGCTGTTTTGAAGCTCAAAGACTTATTATTGGTTAACAAGTATCATTTCAGACAGATGCGTATACCCACCACCAGATGTGATTCACAATCATTTTCACTTATTTATGTACACAAAGTTTCGATATAATACAATAACACACCCCCGTATCAAAATAAACCACTAACTACAAAGTAACTCCTAATTAATCTACAAGTTTTTCATCTATGTGGATTCTAATTTATGCTAATAACATGTTCCTTAAGTACACAGCTGTGTGCACTGCTTCTGCCCAAAATATATTGTCTTTTGCAACACAAAGTAGACACCTTGCTCTTTCCACAACTGTATGATTTAATCTCTCACATAGACCGTTCTGTTCCAGTGTATATGAAGGTTTGTATACTGAAGAGTAATACCATTATCCTTCAAATAAATATTCTTTTAATTCTTTAACATTATTCCATTTTAAAACTTTGATTCATGTATTCATTTGTTTCTCTTCTGTTTATTTTTGATAAAACATATTCTCTCCTGGAAATACACTTTGTTGTTCTCAATCTCTCAGTTACATTTGGAATACACAAACATTTTTAACAATAATATCACTTATTTACAACCCACAGATTGGTCACAACGCACAGCATCTGCATACTCCTTTTGTTCGCAACTACTATTTCCTTCGTTAACAGTTCACGTGATTTGTTAACATTAACTGCGCCATTAATCATGTCTTCTGGCTCCCGAATCGACGTACCATTCATTTGGATTAAACTGTCCTTTTACAAAAACTGCTTAATGAGTTTACTATTAAATATGATTTTCTCTCTAATAATTGATATTTACTTTGTTAAGATCCATTTGTTTACATTTCTGCATCTGACATATTTGAAAGACCATTTATCGGGAACTTTTATTTCGTTGCAAACTTTTAGCTTAAAAATGCATACACCGACTCAGTACTGCCGTATATTCAAGTGAGTTGTATTATATTAGTTAAACTATAAGCCAATAGACGGTTCGTTCATAGCTTTTGAATGTCAAAATTGACATCTTGCTCTAACATATGCATGCACCCAAAAGATAGAAAGAGATAGCATGAAAAAGTTATATCACACAACTGACATTTTCAAAAAAGTAAGCATATAAGGAAATTATGTAAACCTATCGGCGGGGTCCACAGACTCAGGGGAAACCAGCGTGCATGGCGCTGGTCTTATAAATCCATGCAAATTAGTATAATAGTATGTATGTATGTATGTATGTAATATAGGCACGTATGTAGTAAATAAAATACAAATAATATATGTATGTATATGGTAGAATATATGCAATAAATAACAGATATATATATAATATACACTTCTCGCTAGTCTTAGTATTGCTTGAAGCTTGTAGTAGCAACCCTGAGTCTAAGGTTTGACCCTGACTTTTTGTTAAAATATTATCTACATTTTCATTCAAACTTGGCTTAACTTTTTTGACTGCGCGGCAATGGTTACACAATGTTCTAGCAAGCGGAAATAATTCAATAATAACTTCTTATACATTTGAGTATGTTATGTTATGCCTGTGTTACCAGTTAGTTTCTTTATTCATTAATTATTTTCTTATTTGCTTAAAAATGTTGTCTATTTAATTCTTTATAATCCATTTATTAATTAAACACTTTCCTTTTAACTGTTCTCTTTTACTAAAATTTGCCGCATTGTTAGTCATGGGATAGAATTTGCCTTAAGTTTCACATATATAGTTGTGTGATGTAATATTGTGGGTTGAAAAAAGAAAGATGCTCATTATGACTCTCCTTGCCCCTTTTGTCGTCTCCGGAGCTTGATATGATGATCTGATTACGGAGTTTCCAAAATGTTCACTTTTACTTGAGCACGAACTAATAGTAGCCACAAGATTATTGTACTTTTGTTAGCCGATCTAATATAGGATATGTCCATAGGTCGTACGATCACGACAGTGTTCAGTTAGAGATTTTCCAACGAAAAGGGTTTTCCATAGAATATAAAACAAAAAAATAGATAGAAGTAATACAAAATAAAAAAAAAATCTCTCATACGGAACAACAGTCATTCCCTCGTAGACAAATTTGATTAACTGATTCATGTTATTTTTATTAATTTATTTATTCAGTCTTGATTAATAAATATCAAATATATTGTGATACAATTTGTCATTGGCTGGTCACATGTAATTTAAACGCAGCTATCGAGAAACGACGTCGAGATTTTATAATTATTTTTATATAATATTTTCATGTACCTTCTCTTTCAGTGTGACAGTATACGATAGTAAGGGAGTACCATTGACCAACAAGCAGCTAATAGTTAAGTACGACTAATTTTTAAAAATATTAACCTAGCTAGAGTGCGATCTATGAACGGATACAACTGTCATTACATACTGGGCTAACAACCCCCATCAGTCTGCCTAGCAGTCTCTATATGCCTATATTATACTATAGGCACTGAGCGACCGAAATGAATATGAACATTGGTACCGGCTTAATTGTTGAGATATTCGAAGACAGGGTCTCTCGACTGCGAGTTCGCACCCTCAACCACTAGACCACGGCCGCTCAATAATAACTTAATACATACATCTATTCCCACATTACTTTTATAAATTATAATATTATTCTATTATATATATATATATATATATTACAATAATATTAATATTCGAGCACTTGCTAGGCATATGTAGTTTAATATAAGGTGACTTTTTTATTTTTATTTGTATATATATTATTATTATATTTTCAGTAAATTGGGGTGTGGCATCCCACGTGGAAGCATCAAAGTGATGTTGGGGTATGTTTTATTACTGTTATTTGGACCTAATGTTATCGTGTAATATTGAAAAATATATATTTATTTTCTGAAGTAAGTTGGTATAAATTTATTATTAATGTTAATGTCTTTTCTTTTTCAAATTGTTATGGAACAAAAGTGGAGTACAGAAAATTACTTGGTTGAAAAATGATGCCTGTCTGTCGTCCACAGCTCGTTTTCCAGAGGAAAGGTATGACTTTATAGTATATCTCATTTTTTAAAATTACTAATTGAAAGTTGCATTTACATGAATCAGATTGCAAACATTATATAATTTATTGCTATTGGGTTATTTATATTACTCACATGTTTGTTTCAGCCCTACTATGCCCGAGTCTATTTTTGAGTTCCCGGATGAGTATGTATCATTTAATGTACCTATTTATTGTAAAATATTGTTTAATGATGTGATATTATTGAAAAAGGGTAATTTTCATTGGTCATGCCCTATTCGCATTGGCTTAACTATATTATTATCTCCACTGTTACAGTGGTTGTTTAGAGATCAAATTCACATATAAGTGTAATTGTAATAATTCTTGCTTGTTTGTAGTGTCGAAAACCTTCTGAGAGACCTTGGTCATTGATATAGATAAATATGCAAGGTGTGTTATTTCTTATTACATTGTATGAGTACGTCGCATATACTATACGTATGGTGAAATCTTTATTATATAATTTCAGATTCTCAAACAACAGCAATGTCTCCAATTATCAGCATTTGTGTTTCGGGCGTTTCTGCAATATTCTTTTCTTTATGTCATAGAGATTTCTTAATTGTTAGAAAGTTTTCTTTTGTATATAATTTCATGCCATAAGAGACAGATTAAATTGGAACTATAACATATTATGTTAGTTTTATAAAGCAAGTAATTTAGTATGTTACCACGCGTCTCAAGAGAGCGTAATATGTGTAAGAAAAATTTCTTGGGATTACAAAAAATCAGAATGCACATATCATATTTGCGATAACTTATAATATTATGCTATTTTTTGGTACGTAAAGTATTACATAAAATAATTTAAAAGAATTTTTAAATATACAGAATGATTCAGTTGGCAGCTTGGAGCCGCAAATGAGGTATTAAGTATCGTTAGTAGAGTCTATCCTCGTGGTAAAACTTTTTTGTGACTATCCTGAAATTAATCATTAAGATTGTGGCCACTCTGTTGCATAGAGTCAAATGGGGTACGGTGAAACACACGGTGCAATGCAACACTAAAATTATCACTTCTATTTGACTTCTATATAGCATGTCTTTACATATTTTTAAAAGTTTTTATACTTCAATTTAAGCAAGTAATCGATCGTCATATTGAATCATCCAGTATAATACCTATTCAAAAATAATAATATTATATCTTACCTTAGTCTCAACCTTGCAAGAATGGACGAATGTAATGTAAATGTAAATGTCTCTGGTTCTAATTACTCAGTTTTGTTTATAACTTACCAAAAGTGTCTTAATACGTCAGTCTCAACTAAATTTATATTTAAAGGAAACAAGTTATTTGGGAATAAAATAAAACATCATTATTGTTAAGACAATGTGTGTATTAATTTGCATTAATAATAAGAATAATAATGGCTCTTGGCCTATTTCAATATTTGTGTATTTTTACTTATACTCGTTAATAAATATTTCTAGAAAAATGTCAGTGATATAAAGATAATTATATGCCATATAGGCCATGATTTCTGATACAAAATTAATTGAGGATTTGTGTAATACATATGAAGGTTTTGGCACATATGTTATACACATAATACATATGTCACTTTTTTATTACCATTTGCTTACTCGCTAAGAATTTTTGATAATTACGAACTGACGGCTGAACCTGTTTCATTAAGTTACAGATGATTTTATCTTAAAGAACAAACCCACCGTATTTCTGTAAAAATACGTCATTAAAGGGAACAGGCGCCAAATCTTACAATAATGTAGCAACAGTATTAATCTTCATACGTATATTACAAAAGCACACTCCGCGATCAGTCCGTAACAATCGAAAACCACATCAAACGATGGAGCTCTTCGATCTCTTAATACATTTTATCAAAATTGGCAAAAATTATGTTAAACATAAAATTATTACAAATTCGATATAAGTTATTTCTCAAAAGAGCTACCGCAAAAACAGTCTAATGATTTAATTTATTAATTGATTAGGGTCTAATTGGTACCAATGTTTTTGGAAAACATTGACTGAAGTTAAACTCATTAAAATACCAAAATGTACTTTGTGCGTACTAAGCTCAATTTGGAAAGTGAAAAATATATATAAAAGTAACCTAAATACGTATAGATTCTATTTCTATTTAGTGTGTTTTACAAACATTGATATTACGTTTAAAATTACGTTCCGCGGGTTGCGTCAAGGAGCGGTGCGTCAGCCGCAATTGACTAGGCCCATGGAAGCTCAACTAAACACTAAGTCTACACATTTATATACCTATAGTAAAGGTATAATTAAACACTCAAATATATAAAGAGTGGCTCAAGATTAAGATTATAATAGAGATGTTTTACAATGAGATTAAATACACATCTCTATGAATACAAATATATTTTAAAAAATCTTGTCCATGTACCCAAGTTGTATCTAAGCAAAAGTATGATATGGACATATTAAATTGATATATCTGTATATAATAAAATTAAAAAGAGTTTAAAAGCTGATAATACAAATAACAAAGTTTAAAAAATATTAACATATAAATAAAAGAGTAGTGCCTAATGGATGTACATAAATTTGGGTACTTATAACAAGAATTATGTTTGCGTTGGTAGTTTAATTGCTAGGAGGGTTGTTCCCCTGATCGTCGTAGTCCGACGGCATATCATCAGAATTCGGAATACGCAATTCGATGCCCTCGAACATATCATCCATAGCATCCCCGTCAACAAAACAATCATCAAGGGTATCATTGAAGCTCATTTCACCAAACTGCATCTATAAAAGTTACAATGGTTGATTAAAATTGTGATGAAAACTTTCGAACACCTGAGCTCTTAAATTATGTTCCATATTGTTATACTTAATTAGTAAGCATGAGTTTTAATCAGGAACCAGGCTTATTATTCAGAATCGAACTCTGCGAGATGTTAATAGAGTAGTATAATGGCTAGGTAAAGGTAAGTTTTGTAATTAATTAAATTAAGGTGGTTTGAAAGTTGAAAATACATCGTCCATTATTCAATTTTATCATACATATTAAAAACAATAAGTGTTCTTTCTGTGTGTATTTTTAATGCTATTTTATTGCATTTTTAGAGATAGTTGAGAAGAGGTTTTTGAAATGCATAAAATAAGGCTAACAAAATCGAGAGCGGATTGTGCTAGTTCGTTTGTCAGGCGATAAGATCTAGTCAGGATATTTATTGTCCCGAAAAATGTGCGAATGGGATAAACGAGTTATTGATCGATGAAAATGATCCATTGTGAAAATTTTATGAAAGTGATTAGAGCGTGCATATGTTAACAGACATTGCAGACGTCCCACATGTTCGTAGCTGGTCGGGGTTATTTGGTTTTCCTATATTAATTATGTATATATGAATATCGTTGTTCAATATTATTATACAAAAGTTTATTTTATAATTACATTGTTCCTTTTTCTTGATACTATTGATATTCAAATTTTAAATCAAAGAGCGACTTAATACATTATTTATTAAATTTAAATACACCAATTATTTTATCATAATAATACCTTTGTAGGCTATTTTTAAATTAGGGGGTTTAAATCAAAGCATTATATTTCTTAGAGGAAATGCAATGCGAGAAAGCCATGATGAGGAAGACTTACGCAAGTCAATCCCATCATTCTATTACTCATATAATCTGCGATTTGTTGTTCCAGCTCCATTGATATCATGTTGAAATGATCATCTGCCCCTGGGTCCTTTAAAGTTTAATAAAAGTAAATTATGCATCAATAATTGTTATGCAAATAACCGTCCTTAATGTGTTCTTTAAGTATGCTATATAAGTAAAAATAATATTTACAAATTCCTGTTTAATTCAATTTCATACCCTATTAAATTATAATGTTCTCAAATACAAAGTAACCAATTTTAGGCTACCTAACATTATTATTTCTTACTGCAATTAAACAATTTTTTAAAGTATTTATATAAAACAACAAATAAACCATAAAACCGTTCTTATATAAATATTATAGGCATGCGCAAATAACATAGACTGCTGCAACTATTTAATAGTATATCAACAAAAATGGCATCGTTTTATTTTAATAGGTGTGAAAAAAAAAAAATTAAAAATTACGACATAAATACACATTACTATATTTAATATTACAAAGCAATGTATTGTGTCTTTATTTTTCAAAATCAAATAAATTTTTATTTATCTATTATTTATGTATGAAAATTTTGCTATAAATATAAGGTAATTACTTACGTTTTCAACAAAGTCTTCGAGTTGAAATTCATCGGCGTACATTTCCTCTACAAGTGCAGAAAACTCGGCCGGCTGAAACAAATCAATATTTGCCAAAATTATATATAAGCAGTTATTATTATTAATTCCGTATTTTTCTGCATAGTAATTCTACCGTTGGGCTGTGCGTGGAAGAACGCAGTGGCGTAGAGCTGTCACGGGGAGAAGGTCCACCTCCGGCAGCAACATCACCATCAAAGTTTCCCTCCATGTAAAAGTAATTTTCTTGCTGCATGCCCCTTCGACCTCCATCTTCGATGTCGCCTTCAGACAACATAACTTCCCTGTATAGAAAAGGTTTTAATTTAAGAAAATATTAAAAGATCGCAAAATAAGGAATATTTGTCAACGTTACGTATTACTTACCTTATAAAAGAATTATCAAAGAAATTCTCGGTATCGTCATTATCTTCGTTCTCAACGACTGTTTGAGATTTATCATTTTTCGGGAGTATCACCACCCTTGTTAAGTCGATGTTTGGATCCTGTAAAATGATTAAATTCATAAAATTAAGTAATGTATTAACTAGGTGTTCGTTGCGAGGAAGGTATTTAAGAGGATCGCATGAAGTGTTGAATGTTGTTTACAAAAGTCGAAATATTATGGCAAATTATTTGAATGCAACACATTAACAATATGCTTAATCACGATAATGTATCTAATTTATTATCCGCACTTTGCAATCAATTTTTTTTGTTTTGATTGAAATTGATTAAGATCAAATGTTTCTAATCATAAATTGAAGATATATGAGTATGTATATTTGGAGGTAAAATGCATTTTAAGATTTAATTCTTTTCTGGGATCCAATGACTAATCCAAAGACTATTTTAAGAATTATGATTACCATTGTCTGCCTTAGGATAACTGCGCTCATGGAATACGGCACGAAAATAATTTGATCGGGCCGCAGATCACGCCTGAAATTAATAAAATAATTATATATCTATACAACACAAAGGTATTACCTAAAAAAGGTTTAATAATTACTTTTCCGGTCTCGAGTTGAACTCCTTCACAAACTGTTGCAAGCTCCTTCGTTGTCTGTTTCGTGGCTGAAAGTTTTTTTTTTATATAAACATAATAAAGTCTAAACATTTATTTCAAATAACACAGCAACATCTTGATTGTATATTATTGTGTTATTCGCAAATATGTTTTTTATGAGGCTCCAAAATAAATGCGATAGAAAGCCGCTTAAAATGTTTTAATTTAGTTATCTACAAGTGGCAACATGCTTAAGAATAAAATGAGATTCGCTGTGCAAACTAAACATGTCTCAGACTTCATTTATAATGAGAAATTCAATAGATATTTATTTAATATAAGTCGCGACAGTTATATGTATATTACAAGCGGTCGGTTCAATATGTCGGAGTTTGATGCTGTTATCTCGAAAGACTTAATTGGTGGGACCTCCATTTACAAATTCGTATAGGTACCTATATATTTATAATATCAAAAGATGAACCAGTGCCGGCTTATATAAATGAAAAATATTGATAGTTATCAAAATAATCTAGAAACCTATTTATATCAAACCTAATTAATATCAATTCAAAATTAAGAGAGAAACTATTTAGTAAATTCTAAGTTGTTTTTTGTTTGGAGAGTATCGGTGACGAGTTGAACCAAAAACACTGATAGTATTAAATAATTTATGCTAATTATGTAGGTATACATAATTATATATAGGTATTTTAATAATGTCAAATTTAATATAGTTATTTAAAAAAAGGAGAAACTGTTTAGTATTTCTTAATATTTATTGTATAATTAACTTTTAAGCACCAACTCTTAACGGGGAAACGACCTCCCCAACAATATGACGCCCATTAATTGGCGGATGAGCTTTGCCCGGGCCGCTTCGAATATCATTGACAACGTTCGTGAAAATCAATTACTTAAAGCATTATACCGACGTAGTCCATATATTATAAGTAATTTGAAAGATCCTTACCATAATTAAGAATTAAAAAGCAGCTTTTAACAGAAAAGTATCAAAAACTGACTAGCGACACAATACGACGCACTAAGCACGAATGAAGTCCTTTCAACTATTCTCGACAACGTTCGGGAAAATCGATTTTATTGAAGCTCTTACAATAAAAGAAAAATTATAAGATTGACTTGAGTTTGAAATGGTTTTAATGGCGACGATGCACGATTGCAATTTTTAATAATTAAAAACTGATCTTTAAATAGTTTTCGCCATTTAAAGCTTATATTATATATAAGCTTTGGTTTTTTTGTCTCGTTCTACCTGAAGGAAGTGGACAACTCCTCGTATACATAAGTCGCGCATGCGCATTTCTATGTCTAGGAGTTTAGATACCAACTGTTTTGAAAATAAAAAAAATGTTTATACTTATTTGTAAGTATAATATCATACGCCGGCTTTGTCATGAACGCTACATGTGATATTATAAGAGTTAAGGTTGTGTATAATATATGAAAAACGTAAAGGAAAATTTTAAAAATACTGTATTTATTTACATATAATAATAAAACACTTAAATTCAATATGTTAACATCGCAAAAGTTAATAAACATTATATTAATCAAACACAAAATAGAGAAAAACATAATAGCAGCCTCATTGAGGGCTACCGATATCAATGTAAATTTATATATGCAAACGTATAATGCAAACTATATGTATTCTATTTGCAATTCACTCTCAATATGTTTATGTATATAAGATAAAAACGAGCGAACAGTTGTCATATTAATCATTTCCTGTCGACCCGATATCTTCTGAGTTTATGTGAACTCTCTTTGTGCTCTCCATAATAACAATAAAACAACAGTATTTCTTATCAGTATGTTCAAATAGAAGTTTGCCTAATAATATACATTACTGACTATAATATATATTGTACTAAATTAATGTATAAAAAAACATATTAGAAAATGGAAAATAAGGCGACAAAATGGAGGCGGCCGCATGTTTCCTGAAAATTATGAGACAAAGACAATGTTTCAGCCGAGTTTTAGTTTAAAACTATAATAATTATTTTTAAAAACACGCATTACAAGCATACTCCAATCCGCAATGATAATAAACAATCATTTTCACGCGAAGGCGAAAAGTTATTTTTAGAATTATCGATTATGTAGCTCAAGAAATATAAGTATTCAAATACATTTTAATTGGTTAAAATTGTGCATTAAATTATTATCTATTTAAAATACTTACCATTGTTAATGATCGATTTGACTTGCTGTTTGTCGACAAATTCGTAAAATCCGCAATGCAGATGTCGGACACGACCTGTTAAAGAGAAAACTTAATTGAATATTTACAACTATTGTATATATTATATAATAAAGAAATTTCCTTAATAATAACATAATTTTAGACTGTATTTTGATTAGAAACTTACCAAATAATGTATAAGTTATTCTAACAAAAACGGGACTACGCTGCGCCACCCGCTGCCTTGTGAACAAGAAGCTACAGAGAGCTCGATACAAATTACCCCGGATATAAGTGATACCAGTACGTAACTTCATTTTTCACTGTAGCAAGCATAATAATAATTTATTATTATTCTTATTAGTATTGTTACAATTATTAGAATTATATATTGAATTTATTTTAATAAATATATATGATTAATATATCCTCTGTCTGTTCAGGAATCGACGCCATCTAGCCAATGTTTCTGGAACTTTCGGAGTCATCCTGTCTACTTTAAGATTTATTGAACAACCGGCAGATGTCTTCTTATACAACAGTTTGCAATTCAGGAAGAAATAATTATATGGTATTAACAAAAATGATGGGTACCTAAAACTAAATTGTACTATGAGAATTATTTTAATGTGGGATTGATGTGAGACATCCTGAAAGTGTGTAATTTTATTAATATTAGCTTTTTATGAAAAGTGTGAACAAACTACATACAGGTTTTTATTAGGTACCTATATGTTGCATACGTAAAGTCAAATGAAGAATACACAGAAGTTTAAATTCATAGACATTGTTAAAAACATTTAAGATTGTAATTTATTATATTTCTGAATCCAATATTTCCAAAAGATTTACGATTTTTTTAAATTAAAAAATATTAAATATCCTTATTTATTTGCCATTTTTGTAAATTGGTCAATTTTGTTAATATTTTATTTTAGACGTGGGATAGTTGTTGAGATAAAATAGATGCGTGTAGAAATACCAAGAATTGGAGAGTCAACCGTTAGACCCAACGGGAAGTCGCTACTACCTCCGGACCGGAGTTCCGAAGGCTCTATATTTGGTTCATTGTTGTTCCGTATTTACATAAATGATTTATGGACAGCGCCTTACTTTTGGGCGGCGCGAAAACACTCGAAAAAAATTCAATTTTTTTATAACGTATTATGGGAATTATAATACCTAATTAAATATTTTTTACTGAATTCAACTTGAGCTTCCCAAGTTTAGATCCAGGCGCTTGAGGAAAATAATTTAACAGAATTTGCATGGATTTGTTTTGCATAACTTAAAGGTTGACAAAAAGTTGACTGAATTAGACATTAACCGAATTCTGTCGTCGACACGAAAACAGTCATTAAGAAGAAGTGGAGATACAATTTTGTAAAGTGTAAGGTAGAATATAATTGGGGGTTCAAGAAAAATTGCGTATTTAACAATTTAAAATTTTTTTATGCATACACATAGATGTAATCATATCGTTTACTTTATAAATTGAAAGTCAAATCTTTACTATCGATTATGTTTGTTGTTGTTCAGAGCAAATTTCGTTTGTTGGAACTTACAATTGGTTTATAAAGAACTTGACGTTACAAATTGCTAAAATATTTTTGTAACATAAAAACATTTCTTCAGCACCGTCTGTGTTGCCGCTCGTCGCATCAGCTCTTTGGCGTCGCTATTGATTTCTCTCAATTCGGCAATTATTTAATTCTATTCACAAACAGTTTAATTATCTTTAGTTACTAACTCAATCAATTGCTCATAAGAGCAAACATGCTTTTGGTTTGAAAGTACAATGCGGTAAGTATCAGTTGTATATGTATATATACAGTGAATATGCGCTTTAATTTAAGACATTCAGAATGAAATATATGCTATAGATATACACAAATATCAGATGAGCTGCGAAGAACTTATAAAATTTGCGTGTTAAGTACAAAACGTTCATAGACGAGAAATAATAAAAATGATAGATGATAGAATAGACGATGAAAACATTGTTTTTCTCCGGAAACGGAAGCCATTTTGACATTAGAGATAATCGCAAGTCAGCCGTTGAATGAAAAATAGGCATTTGAAAATGAAGCCAACAGTAGCGACTTAAGTTGGCTTTGATGCAAAGAGTATTTTGTTGACGTTGCATTTATGTCAATGTCATTTTTAAAGTAGTTTATATTATTATTATATATATACATAACTAAAATATGTTTAGTATTTTTAAATATTTTAAGAAATTCCTCAGAAGAATGTTGAATGAATGAATAGAAAAATATGTTATTTATTACGTCGTTTTCTTTAATATACGATGGTTTGTGTAAAGTATAATCTCCACATAAGCACGTGGTTAGGAGGACGTGAAAGACAAAACGTGTTCACGCCTCTTTCTAGTACAAGAGGTAAAATCATACCATTATAATAACAATAAATTCCTTATTGAATCAAAATCATAAAAGGCGAACTTGATGCCTTTAGGTATTTTCTGCCAGTTAACCTACATAGTTAACCTATGTAGTTTTACTTCAAACTTTATATCTCTATAACTACTTTTGTATTGTGAAAATTTATGGTTATTTAAAAGTTTGCTTTAAATATAAGTAAATGGAAATTAAATTTAATCAAATCAGTCATAATCTGATTCTGATTAAAAATTCAAATATAAATGGTACAGCTTTACCATACATATGGTAACATTGCGAAGATGTCATGTTTCTGTGCATACCATGTTTCATGTTCCTGTATTGCTTAATGGACAATTATTCACTACGTAATGTGCTTAAAGATACATCTTAATACAAAATGCATGTAGCTCCTGGTCAACATATACGCTCACTGAGTCAAGTGAGCTGCGCCGTTATCGCCGGGAGTGCGACCTAACACTGATTTATATTCACTCAGCGAACTGGCTATAGTCTGCACCTCTGGCACTCTCCGCCATTTAGGGCTGCCAAAAACCACGGCATAATTGGGATTTCACAACTATTTTGAAGACACAAACTCATATAAACTGTATAATTGAGAGTAAATATTCCCGGTAAAGGCGTAAATGTGTCTTGATTAATATCATTCTGTTACAAGGATACTTAAGGAGATTTGTACAGCCCTAAAGTTTGTGGTAAGGCTTCATGACCTCGACTTAATTTGTGATATGGCTAAACTGCCGACGAACAAACTTTTGGATGTCATTTGTAAACTTAAGTAAATATAGCACTGGCCAAGTTTACTGGTCTGAATTGGCGCTGTTAATACTTTACATTAAGTAATTAACTAACGATCTTATTATTGCTAAATGTTTGTCTACAATTTATCTATACTATATTTTAAGTTAATAACATATTATACATGCAAGCTGATATTAATGTTGATATTTTCGTCTTTGTAATAATATTGTGTCTGAGTTGAATAAGTGTTCATAATTTGTAACATTTAAGTATTTGATGGAAGAAATCAGCAAACTGATCTATAGCAATAGGCCAAGGATTCTAACCGCCATTGATTTCATTAATCTTCTTCAAGTTTTGAATGAACACTTGATAATGCTCTCTCTTCCTCATTTTCGTACACTTTTTCAGCTTTATTCGCATTTCATTGGAGTGCAAGATATGTTTAGTTAAAAACAATTACTTCGTCGCATTTATATTGAGATTAAATACAATTTTTTTATCAAAATAAAAATTATTTCAGTATTCACGCCTGAGTTAAAGAAATGTCATTATTTTATTACATATAGTATAGTATAGTATAGTATAGTATAGTATAGTATAGTATAGTATAGTATAGTATAGTATAGTATAGTATAGTATAGTATGGTATAGTATAGTATAGTATATATTTATACATTACTTTAGATAGATGGAAAGGATGAAAAGTGACCATTAAACTATTGACCTACAGCAAGTGTAATTTTCTTCAGAATAAAATAAATTGGGCTACAAATGGGTCATAGTTCTGGACTCAATTTACGCTTTCTTGAGTGTATGACAATTTTAAATGTTACAATCGAATATTCATCAATTTTATGTTTTGAAATTTAGGAGGAGATGAATTTTATTTATGAAAATATTGTAAAGATATTGAAAGTTTAGAATAAATACGCCAAAAAGATGTTTTTGATCGTTTGAGTAGTGTGTGACATAACACCTAATAATTGGCGGTCATTAATAAATTGAGGGCTAGAAATATTTCAAATTGTTGCCCTCGCTGAAGGGCCCTGCGGGGTGTGGTGAGAGCACTAGGGTAGGGGGATGTTTGGAAGGGGCGGATATTACTGAGGAAGTCCCAAAGTAATCGATCATCGTTACTGTCAGATGAACGAAGCGCCTTTTAACGAGGTAAATGCAAGAAAGTCGTGTTTCGGATAGTGGCAGGTCCATCACAATCACGTCATGTCCAATTGCGTTTTTAGCGCGGTCTCTGAACAATCGTAACTGTGTATAACACGAATATACTGGTCATAAGGAGATAACAAAATGTGAACAAAATAAAAATATGATATATAATTTGTGATACTATTGATTTTATCGTTACATATTTGCCATGATATTATTATATTACCCAAAGAAATGCCGTTTTATTATATAAAATACTCGTTTATGAAAATAAAAACCTTATTAGTAACTTGATAACGCAAACAATTATTACTTGCGAACTGTGAAAACGGTAAAGAAATAAGAGAAATCTGTTTCTTTTAGAAGAATATATTAAGCCATCTTTACAAAAGAAATTCCTTTTCAAAGAACGAATCTAATTAAATTAGGAAACCATATTCTGTTCCAAGCTCTCAAATAACTTAAATGTTAAGTCTTTGCATTTTGAGTAGATTTATATAATTAATTGTAGCATCATAATAGGAGTATAAATAATTACCCTTAATACGAACATTGTGGAAAAAGTCAAAGGGATCAGACATGCACTCAAACACAATGACAAAAACAAATTCTATGCAATAAATGTGTAAACGTTTAAATTACAAATAAACAAAATAAATTGTGTGTACTACATTTGTAAATTAAATATGTGCACTTTCAGGAAGTTTACACAAAGAGGGCCTATTATTTTTTGTTCAAATTGTTTTTGTACATATGTATACACATGGTAACTGTTTCTCTTAGGCCACGTTCACAAATAAACTGTGTGTGAGTGATAATGCAGAGTGCAATGACATTTTTAATGAATTATTAGATCTTAATACAAAATCAACCTAACCTAACCTAACCTTTAACAGTTGAAAAAAAAAAACTTATGTATACATGTTTACCTGTCTAATATGTTATCAAAAAAAACCCCCACGACAATGACGTGGCATGACGTATCTTGTGACGTCAATAAATTCACGTCATGTCATTCAAATCGAGTCGTGTGGTGTCATGCCGCGTCACGGGACTTATGCGCGACACGCGTTGTTGACTTTCGGGAAAGTCTCCTTGTTACTTTGTGACAGCATGACTTTTAAGATAGGGATTTTCTTGGTCCGAAAGTCTAATCTTTGTTCTATGAATGTTATAATCTAACTATTACTATAGTTTTAATAGGAAAGGAAACGATATATCGAGTAGAAGTTATGTGTTTGACGGAAATCTACTTCATATTCTTATATTTGTCGCGTTAAATTCATATTTATAGACTATTAAAGACACATATATTATAATATATAAATATATTTAAATCAAAGTTTTAGACAATAGTTTAAGTTAAAATTCCATTTGAAATTGCGCTCTAATACAGTTATTTAGTATACTTTGATGTTGACGTGGGTTGCTTGTGAAGTCTGTACACACATGTAATTACTATAATGTTGTATAATACATGCTAGTAATATCATATCTTTAATTATACATTGGGTTAATATCTTTGGATCAATCAAACCATTTAATATATTATGTGTGTAAGTATGCATATATGATAACCGAACTACGCACAATAGTCGGACGTATCCTATGAAAGAATGGCTGATCACTTGGGAACGGGTACCTGTGTAATTTTGCTATATGGACTTTAGTTGTTCTCCAACTATAGTATAAAACAAGCATTAATTAAAAGAATGGCAGCAGTGGATATTAGTGAATTCAAATAATAGCAGAGGAAACTATACTCACTATTAAAAATAAACATACCTAGATTTACCAAGATCATGTCCCAAATATGTGTGTGACTTTGACAGCGATCTTTTTCTTCTCTTGGGAGAGCGGTCGTAGTCAGCGTAATATCATAGTCATCAGGGGTCTCCTCCGTCATTGCGCTTCGATGCAATGGAGCAGTCCAAACACAGGAGATTTGATTTGGTCAATCTATTACATCCAAGATCTCAAGTTTCACCTGTTTCATAGCTAATTTACGTTCAATACGTTTTTATGTGTTTAATTACACATACATGTTTCATGAAAAGAAAATAATCGACGGATTTGCTCTCGTTCAGATAAATGAAATAAATCAACTTGACAAAAGTTATTGTTTATTCGTCATTGTTTTGTTTGAAACTTGAAGTTTCTTTAGAAAAGATTAATGTTATCACTGTATATTGTTATTATAACGCAATCGAGTGAATCTAATAATATAATTTGTAATATATTTTTTAATTATTTTTTACTAAATTATAACTATGTAGATGCATGTCTTGCAGCCCCTTTTACTGCACTGCACTGCCAATTGCACATTGACAACAACAAACACGTTTATTTATATTATAATATGTTAGTTTAATGATATATATAAAGCCTTTATCCTCATATAAACTATATAAATTGAATCATTTATCTGAATTGAGGCTTAACAATATCTGTGATATCAATATAATGAAATTTATAGAACACACACACCTATTAATGAAATGGTATGAGTGCAATATCGTTTTCTCTTAAATTATTATACAATGGGAGGATTATGCAACGTGATATCAATCAAGAGAATGATAAATTAAATTAAAATGCTTACGTCATTTTCTTAACCAGAGTACTAAGCTGTGCCTAGCACATTTTTCATAGTATTTTAAGATGTTAAATATCGCCTATAATGTATAATCGTAGAGCTTATATTTAACAAATATTCAAAGGAGGTGGGATTATATGGATTTAAGGAATATATGGAATTTTTCAATACAAAACAATAATAATAATAATAATAAATTTAATTTTATTAAATAATACCTGTATTTATTAGTTAGTAAAAGTTAAAAATACAAGCTAAGTAACAATTTTACATGACAAACAATGAATCTACACGTTAATATACTGAATTCATTCACCTATCCAGCAAAGGGAAGTTCACTATTCCGAAAATCAGAATTACATAAATATATATTATTGTAAAAAATTTAAATATTGATATAAAAAAATATCCGAATTTTGTTTGGGAACCTTTTATTGAAAATTCATCGAACGAATGGACAAGACAACTGAATGACGGTTCCCATTATATTTAATGAAAGGGAGCCTTTGTATGTGACAGTTGCGTATCACAAATTGCTGGTAGATGAAAGTAAAAACTTTATGTCTATCGTTATAGTTTTAAAACATTTAAAAATGCTAGAACTAATATTGCGTCATTGGTATTGTGACAAAATACACAAAATATTAAAACTTATTAAAACTAATTACATTAAGATATTAAAACTAATACTATCTTAATTAAGTTCTAGTTAAAAATCATCGTTTTGATTTTTATTTAAATTTTCTTTACGAAAGCTGAATGTGGTAGCAGAAGTGAAGCTTTCATACAAGCCTTTTTTTCTCGGCTGTCCTTTAGGAATTACTTAGAATTTTGGACTGAAATTATATTATATATTTTAGATAAATTATTTCTGCTTCGCCACTACTACCTAACATATGTACAATAATAAAGTTAAAAGTTAATAAAACCAACAATAATCGAAGCAGGAACAATTTCTTATACAGATACTCTAACTTTATTAAACCCCAGAGATGACTTTCTAAAAAACAATATGAATTACAGTAAAACGTCGACTCACGCACAAGAGGAATAAAATTAAGGAATTGTTTTAGCGGAATGGATGTCTTTGAAATCGCTCTTGAAAAAACTTTTTCCATATCGTACGAAGCTTCTAAGCATTATGTAAAAAAATACAGCACTTAAGCGTTCTGCGAAGATTCTACTGCTATACATACTATGTGTGTATAGTCTGAACTAGTGTTGTGCTTGGTGCCTCGGAGGGCTAAGTTTCGAAAAGAGTTCGCTGTTCCACTGGTAATTTTACAACAGGGGTGGCTTTACAAGTAGTGCCAGGTGTCGCGGCCGCAAATAATAAAATATTTTATATATAATTAAAAAATGATAATCTAAAAATGTTATTTTTTCTGTACAAAATTGATATTTACACCACTGGGCTTAGACGTCTACTTTCAGATTTAAAAAAATATAACATATGCATTTATGAATTTACACTATGGCTTCATATTTTTTGCCTTTTTTAAAAATAATGAAGCTTCAGCTTGTATTATAGATAATGTAGCTACGTAAATGCTGGCCTAAATGTCGGGAATTGACACAAGACGTAGGTCTTTGATGACTAGGCCACATAACTTATATTAGAATGTTTTACTGTGTTGTTCACTATTTAGTACTTTCCGCACGTTACAACAATTGTTACTGCTGCGGCGTATCTATAGTAACGCTATTATTTACTTTTGGCAGTTGTCAATAAATATTATTCCTCAAAAGTTTTTATTATTTCAATTAGTTTTTTATTATTAATAATTATTTGTGATAAAGTACACTGCCATATTTCCCCGTATATATATTACGTTTATTTATTATATTATATATTATAGTATATTTATATACTATAGTATATTATCCGCTCACATACTAAAAAGGTTGATCACAAAATCCAACCAACAAGAAAATTAGTGTCAAAACTTCAAATCTGCGATACGAGAAAAAAATGGTAAAGCCCGCTGGCAAGATTAATATATGAAAACCCGCTGCAAGATAAAAGTAATAAAGAAACTGCTTCGCATAATAAGCAACCCGCTAATTAACCGCAATCAGAAATTCGATCCCGCTCCACAGGAAGTGACCAATTCAAGTAAGTGTGTGATCTTCCTATTTTAAAACCTATAACATGTTATTACAATACTTACATAATACATATATCTCGGCAGTCATTTTGTTTAACTTCTGTCATTCCAAAATGTAATATCAAATTTTCTCAAAGTATTCGTTTGATACTTTATTTTGTTGATTATAGAAGTTTTGCAATTAGATAATATTACGCCAAATATTTTAATAACAACAAAACTTACTTAAAAACGATAAATACTTACGTGGATATAGTTTTAAATACGTTTTTACTTTGACTCTACAATTAAGGTGACAATAACCCCGGATAGTTTATTAAAACAAAACACTTCGGCGTGTCTCATATATTCAAAAGTTTTGAGATTTATAAGTATTATTATGCCGATAACTCAATTGAAACTGAAAATTAAAAAAAAAACAGTAATGGGTTTCTTTGTACATAAGAAAGTATCATAATCTTTAAAGAAGAATTAATTAAATAATAAAAAAAGTTACCGAAAAAAATTTACTTTCTAACAAAGAAAAGAGGCTAGTCTATATGAGACTGGGTGGTCGGGTTCGGAAATTGCAAAACGACAGAGTCTACTCGGCGTTTCAGAAAGCAAAATTTTGATAGTTTTCCAAACGATAAATTCATATGAGTGACTTCTGGAACTAAAAAAAACAAGTTTGCTTACGGTCATACATTGTATAAAATATTAATATAAAAATATGAAAAAATATAAATGGTGTTGCTGGCCGCATTTCCGCATCTATATTATATATGTTTATTATATATTTTATACGGTCATACGCAAAAATTTAAAAAACAAATCACTTATCACGAATTCAGTCTGGTTTTCGAATCGAGTTTTTTCAATGTTGTTAAATTATACATATATTTTTTAATTCAGGTGATAAATACAACTACTCGAGCATCTTCTTCAACACAACTACCGACAGAATCACCACCTCCTCCTTCACCACAATACAATCCCAACAGTGCAATAGGCATGCAATAAAGACTTTTATTTCCATAACTACGACATACACATCAACTAGACGAATACAAGATAATGGAAATAGAGAAACAGGCAAAACTACAGAAACGTAGAGAGATATTGAGAAATCAAGCTGCGACAGTGCTCGCTACTCAGGACACCGTCGAGTAACAAGGCAGAATGGATACCTGTGGTGATGTAAATCCATATTACAAACACACAGGAGAAACTTCATAAAATCTTCCTCTACTTTCAAGAAATACGAAATAAGTAACTAAAAATTAGAAACTATGCAAAGAAATATAAAAAAATATAACAGGTATAAATTAAATATTGACCTATTTATATTTTAGATCTCCGAATGCTTCGTGACAAACATGTGAATAATCAAATGTCACTTGATATATAGATTATGGGCAGAAAACATACATCTTCGTAGGATACCTTATTTTACCTGGAAGATTCTTTTTAAAGAACGAACTCAGGCTTTAGACTAACATTTCGAATACAAACTTTAATATATATAAGTTTAGTCATAGTCAGCGTATCATTCAAAGAAACAGAACAGAACGTTTCACACGAAGATATGGACCGATTGATTACACGCTCGAACTGAGCGCTGAATTCATATTCACTTATTTAAACATACACAACAAACAGTTTTTATCTCTTAGTTAAGATAATATAAGACAAATGTAGTTGTAGATATATTCATCTGGGTTACTAATGTAAGTTGTGATTAGAATGTAGTCTTGTAAGGCTTTTATATATATAGATCGTATGACGGTAGGAGACTATCGTACTGTAGTGTAATCGTTAAAGAGCTCTATGAACAATTACATGCAATAAAGACTTTTATTTCCATAACTACGACATACACATAAACTAGAAGAATACAAGATAATGGAAATAGGTAAAGAGGTAAAACTACAGAAACGTAGAAAAATATTGAGCAATCAAGCTGCGACAGTGCTCGCTACTCAGGACACCGTCGAGTAACAAGGCAGAATGGATACCTGTGGTGATGTAAATCCATATTACAAACACACAGGAGAAACTTCATAAAATCTTCCTCTACTTTCAATAAACACGAAATAAGTAACTAAAAATTAGAAACTATGCAAAGAAATATAGAAATATATAACAGGTATAAATTAAATATTGACCTATTTATATTTTAGATCTCCGACTGCTTCATGACAAACATGTGAATGATCAAATGTCACTTGATATATATATTATGGGCAGAAAACATACATCTTCGTAGGATACCTTATTTTACCTGGAAGATTCTTTTTAAAGAACGAACTCAGGCTTTAGACTAACATTTCGAATACAAACTTTAATATATATAAGTTTAGTCATAGTCAGCGTATCATTCAAAGAAACAGAACAGAACGTTTCACACGAAGATATGGACCGATTGATTACACGCTCGAACTGAGCGCTGAATTCATATTCACTTATTTAAACATACACAAACAGTTTTTATCTCTTAGTTAAGATAATATAAGACAAATGTAGTTGTAGATATATTCATCTGGGTTACTAATGTAAGTTGTGATTAGAATGTAGTCTTGTAAGGCTTTTATATATATAGATCGTATGACGGTAGGAGACTATCGTACTGTAGTGTAATCGTTAAAGAGCTCTATGAACAATTACATGCAATAAAGACTTTTATTTCCATAACTACGACATACACATCAACTAGACGAATATAAAATAATGGAAATAGGGAATCAGGTAAAACTACAGAAACGTAGAAAAATATTGAGCAATCAAGCTGCGACAGTGCTCGCTACTCAGGACACCGTCGAGTAACAAGGCAGAATGGATACCTGTGGTGATGTAAATCCATATTACAAACACACAGGAGAAACTTCATAAAATCTTCCTCTACTTTCAATAAACACGAAATAAGTAACTAAAAATTAGAAACTATGCAAAGAAATATAGAAATATATAACAGGTATAAATTAAATATTGACCTATTTATATTTTAGATCTCCGAATGCTTCGTGACAAACATGTGAATGATCAAATGTCACTTGATATATAGATTATGGGCAGAAAACATACATCTTCGTAGGATACCTTATTTTACCTGGAAGATTCTTTTTAAAGAACGAACTCAGGCTTTAGACAAACATTTCGAATACAAACTTTAATATATATAAGTTTAGTCATAGTCAGCGTATCATTCATAGAAACAGAACAGAACGTTTTACACGATGATGTGGACCGATTGATTACACGCTCGATCTGAGCGCTGAATTCATATTCACTTATTTAAACATACACAACAAACAGTTTTTATCTCTTAGTTAAGATAATATAAGACAAATGTAGTTGTAGATATATTCATCTGGGTTACTAATGTAAGTTGTGATTAGAAAGTAGTCTTGTAAGGCTTTTTGTATATATAGATCGTATGACGGTAGGAGACTACCGTACTGTAGTGTAATCGTTAAAGAGCTCTATGAACAATTACATGCAATAAAGACTTTTATTTCCATAACTACGACATACACATCAACTAGACGAATACAAGATAATGGAAATAGGGAAAGAGGTAAAACTACAGAAACGTAGAAAAATATTGAGCAATCAAGCTGCGACAGTGCTCGCTACTCAGGACACCGTCGAGTAACAAGGCAGAATGGATACCTGTGGTGATGTAAATCCATATTACAAACACACAGGAGAAACTTCATAAAATCTTCCTCTACTTTCAAGAAACACGAAATAAGTAACTAAAAATTAGAAACTATGCAAAGAAATATAGAAATATATAACAGGTATAAATTAAATATTGACCTATTTATATTTTAGATCTCCGAATGCTTCGTGACAAATATGTGAATGATCAAATGTCACTTGATATATAGATTGTGGGCAGAAAACATACATCTTCGTAGGATACCTTATTTTACATGGAAGATTCTTTTTAAAGAACGAACTCAGGCTTTAGACTAACATTTCGAATACAAACTTTAATATATATAACTTTAGTCATAGTCAGCGTATCATTCATAGAAACAGAACAGAACGTTTCACACGAAGATATGGACCGATTGATTACACGCTCGAACTGAGCGCTGAATTCATATTCACTTATTTAAACATACACAACAAACAGTTTTTATCTCTTAGTTAAGATAACATAAGACAAATGTAGTTGTAGATATATTCATCTGGGTTACTAATGTAAGTTGTGATTAGAAAGTAGTCTTGTAAGGCTTTTTGTATATATAGATCGTATGACGGTAGGAGACTACCGTACTGTAGTGTAATCGTTAAAGAGCTCTATGAACAATTACATGCAATAAAGACTTTTATTTCCATAACTACGACATACACATCAACTAGACGAATACAAGATAATGGAAATAGGGAAAGAGGTAAAACTACAGAAACGTAGAGAGATATTGAGAAATCAAGCTGCGACAGTGCTCGCTACTCAGGACACCGTCGAGTAACAAGGCATAATGGATACCTGTGGTGATGTAAATCCATATTACAAACACACAGGAGAAACTTCATAAAATCTTCCTCTACTTTCAAGAAACACGAAATAAGTAACTAAAAATTAGAAACTATGCAAAGAAATATAGAAATATATAACAAGTATAAATTAAATATTGACCTATTTATATTTTAGATCTCCGAATGCTTCGTGACAAACATGTGAATGATCAAATGTCACTTGATATATAGATTATGGGCAGAAAACATACATCTTCGTAGGATACCTTATTTTACCTGGAAGATTCTTTTTAAAGAACGAAGTCAGGCTTTAGACAAACATTTCGAATATAAACTTTAATATATATAAGTTTAGTCATAGTCAGCGTATCATTCAAAGAAACAGAACAGAACGTTTCACACGAAGATATGGACCGATTGATTACACGCTCGATCTGAGCGCTGAATTCATATTCACTTATTTAAACATACACAACAAACAGTTTTTATCTCTTAGTTAAGATAATATAAGACAAATGTAGTTGTAGATATATTCATCTGGGTTACTAATGTAAGTTGTGATTAGAAAGTAGTCTTGTAAGGCTTTTATATATGTAGATCGTATGACGGTAGGGGACTATCGTACTGTAGTGTAATCGTTAAAGAGCTCTATGAACAATTACATGCAATAAAGACTTTTATTTCCATAACTACGACATACACATCAACTAGATATCGACTTTAAAGACGAATGCAAGATAATGGGAATAGGGAAACAGGTAAAACTACAGAAACGTAGAGAGATATTGAGAAATCAAACTCGCTACTCAGGACACCGTCAACAAGGCAGAATGGAGATCTGTGGTACTTACAAACACACAGGAGAAACTTCATAACAATTTCCTCTATTTTCAAGAGATATGAAATAAGTGACTCAAAATTAGTGTTACTGCCATATTTCCGTATATATATTTTACAAAATAGATGAATTTCAACGTCAGTCAGTCTGAATAAAATTGGGAAGAAAAATGTGGGCTTTTCTTTCCGCGGACTCAATATCTACAATATTTGTTGTCAGAAGTAAACATTGATTACAAGGAGCAAGGCAAAAAGAAGCACGTCTCCGGCAAGAGGTGTGCCTTCGCCGCCGGAGTCTGTCGTCAACATTTCGATATAGTCGGAGAGCTGGCACCAATTTTTGGGTAGGTATTTGAGACTTGCTGAAAACTTGTCCCATCACTCTCCTATTATACCCCAACATGAACCTGCAGACATAGCTAGTAAGTAGCGGGGCTAAATCAACGACTGAATTTAAAAAAAAATTGTTTCCAAAAAATGTGTTTGAGGCAATATGCAATTTTTATGTGTTGTACCTTATTGTTTAAAGAATAAAAAATAAAATATAAATAAAAAAGAACTAACACGCATAGTTCCTACATCCAATTATTATTAAATTGGGATAATATAATTGTGGTAAATTTGAATACTTATTGGTAGTGTCATTTACCACGAGAATTATGATTTATAATTATACCTAAGACAAATGAATTCGGTATTAAGTCACAAGCCAGGGTAATTCTGCTTTACTGTACAGTTCAAAGTTTCATACATTATAACGCGTATATCATCACGCTCAAATGTAATGTAGGTGACTTTATGTTAACTAAAATTAATTCAGTGTCCTTCTCAAAGTATGGTAAACTTTGTCAAATGAGTCTTTGACTGTGTGTGACATACGTGGAAGAAGTACATTATTGTTCTAACATTTTAAAGACCACCCACCCGCAGAGTTCACAATAATTTTAACACTTATTAAAAAGTCAAGCAACAAAAACAAAACAATGCTGACATTTCAATTAGTTGTTTATATGTTTAGAAATAGTTCATTAAAAACAGGCACCTGTAGTTGGAATTGAAATTAGTTTTCTGACTGAGCAAGGATTTGTAGGTTTACCTTTTAACCTTTGCTTGCAAACTTTAAATTGGACGTCAATAAATAATTAATAAGTTTTGAACATGCATAAGAGAAGTAGAATAACTTTCGCTACGACCACGTTGGTAGTAAAGCTCCTTGAAATAAAATTAATTAATATTTTTTTTCATGTTATGTCCATATCTCTGTTTAAAAATACAAGTTATATTCATCTTATATCGTATCTTAATATGTTAGTATCAGAGTTCGTCTCTACTGATAGCAAGTAAATATATACTGATCTTTACACTAAGCGGTGTAGAGTAATATATATATATTTATAAACAGGTACAATATAGAAAGAATATAAGTTGATTCTCCAAGCCGAGATACGGTTTTCCCGATATTAGATTCCGATAGCGACCCTCATAGAAATCAACTTATTGCGATGAAGCTATCAAGTATCTTTAACTTAAAAAAATACTCTATTATAATTTGATTGATTGATTCAATGTTAGAAATTCATAAAAATATATAATAGATTACATTTATTATCGGAACATACATACAAAATACGGAACATATACAAAACCCATAACATCGACTTCAAGAGAGCGCCAACAAAACAGACCATCAAACGTAACAATTACATATGAACGTTTGGCGTTCAGATATGATGCAACAGTCGATTAGCTATAACGTTGTCCAGTCTTAACTATGAATATTGAATTTGAATTGGTATAATTAATAAAAGCTGGACAGTGGGTTCAGTCATAAAGCTCAGATCTAAAAATACCAAAGTATTTTATTACTAAATGGTTATCATTAAAAGTCACATTGGGCGCCAAATATAGGTCCAATAATAGCCACTTTATTGTTGGACTTTGAGTAATTGAAATGACGTAGTTAGAACATTTCAAATTCCAGCGATATCGCTTCTTGGCAGCTCTGTCCTTGGTCCCGAATCGATCGGCACTATGGCAGTAGATTTAAAAAAAACTTTAGCAATTAGAGATCGCACTTTTCGATCGATCTAATGTAAGGAAATCATTTGTTATCTTCATTGACAAACAATTATTTATTTCACGACTATTCCAATGATCGTATTTAGTTTAGTTGAAAATGTTTTGTAGTTTACATAACATAATGTTGTGGAATGTGTTTGGTTTTAAAATACACATAAAATACTTATATAGTTACATATATGAACTGCGTATTTCCTTAAAACGAAAAAAGAATGGAGGCGGTAAACGCCTTGATCATTCATCAAGTTTATCTAGATTTTAGCACCGGACCACATCATTTAGAACCCGAAAAATCTATAAGACGCACATTTCAGTCAGGATTATCGGATAAGACGGTATATATATATATTGATTCATCTTTTTTTTAAACTTGAAATTATCTATATTACACCTTTTATAAAACATTTTTAAGTGATCGTTAAAGACAAAAGCACATTTGTTAATTAAAATGTTAAAATCGATATTCAATATTTTAACTAGGTACAAAAATTAATATGTCCTGTTATGGTAATCGAATTCGATACCCCATTTTCAATATAATTAGTTTTTAATGTAAATTCGTATATCTGTATATCTTCGAATATTGCTTTCTTGTTAAAATTGATTTTTTTATTTACTTTTTTATTAGTATTTTCTTCTGTTATCGGACAGTATTCTACTCCCGTCTTACACCTTCTTCTTATATTTTCTACAAGAAGTCAGCGTCGCATAATTATGTATACCTATGCATTGTATGTGTAATATAAGTAAATCAACTTCTAATATTGAACTAATCAGATGTCTACTGGAAATTAGTTCCTCACATAATTAACACCCTGACAAAGACCATTTGATGAAAACAATTGAGTGATAGAATTTTGCCGTTTCGTGGTACACCGGTCCTTTTCATTAAGCATTTAAAAATAATATTATGAATAGACACATAATTATGGTAATTTAAATATTGCTATGCATGGGTACGCAAAATCGATGAGTCGCAACTGTAGATTGTTCAACTATTTGTTAAAAACAATTTAAATAAAATGATAAATGGCATTGTTTTCTTTTTCTTCTTCTAAAAAAATAGTAATATTTTAGTAATAGTAATACTCAGTGATATCGCCAATTGTTCCACAACTATTCGAAATAATAAATATTGATTTAATTATTCTTTAGCCTATCCTTTAAACTATGTAATATTGACAAGGAAAGAATGATGATGTATGCATATAATTCAAAACTGGTTTAATGATAAATAAAGTGAATGTAATGTACATTATATTAGTAAATTTGCTAACTAATATTGTGTGTTATACTTGTATAGTATAGTGATTGTAATGCAAGTGCTTCCAATAGTGGACATATCCGACATGTCACGCATTGTACGCATCATAGGTGAATAAAAACGTCAATGACTATTTGTCGTAAAACCTTTAAGTAAATCTAAAATATTGTAAAGGGTAGTAAGGTAACCATAAAAGAAGGTCCCTTTTCTTTTTAGAGAAGCACATTTGTTCTCTAATCAAGTGGCTCGACATGATATATTTAGGAACCACCTCGTTAGGTTTTCGGTGGACAAATGTATGGTCATTTGTTTTCATGCACCACCCACACAGTTTCTGTCTACTTTCGACGCTCACCTCGCTTGTCCTACTACACCCCATCTCGGCTATATCTTACAAGGCTTTACATATAGGCCAGGTAAATTAGGATTTATGTAAGCGCATTGTATTTTACTTGTGTTCATTTCTAAACATGATTGTACTATTTAACAGTCTGAATGAAGCTAAAAATGACAGTCTGTGAAAAGTGATTATATCGAGTAGTTAATATTATTATACTAAGATTTATTGTTGAAGTGAAATAAAGTGCCATTACCGTTGTATTATTAAGTACAATTGTATTTTAACAAGTTCAAGTGTTCCAATAGGAACCTACGGATCTTCAATCACATGAATAGAATAGAATTATTGATATTATTCAAAATACATAATATAGAAAACAATACATAAATAAAAATTATTAAACGATACATAAATCAATTTATAAATATTTTTAAATTATATCATGTTTTCGTTTACAGATCTGTATTTTATAAAGTTATATCCCAGTCAATAAAATAATTAGATTTATAATAAGAAATAAGATAATTGAAGCACAAGCCGAAAATGCTTATTTAAGAAGATTTTAGGTTTTGACATATATTCTGTCACCGTCATCTTTCTTTTTTTTCCTTTTAATGCCACAATGCATTGTGATAATTATATTTTTAATCCTTTTTAATCCGCATTATTATAACACATCAGTTTCTCCAAAGTGGTGACCCCGACGTGATTCGAACAACGCAACCAGAAAATAATCTTATTTGTGAAGTTATGAAGCTAATGGCAAATTTTGAGATTGGTATTTGTAAACCTAAGAGTCCTTGATCGTTACCTCATATACAGTGATTACAAAGCGCAGGCCGTTATAATGCCTATCAGAATCAGCTCTTCACAACATGGCCAATGAAAAGTGACAAAACACATAAGAATCAGAATCTGCAGATAAGATTTTTCATGTATTTATGGATATTGTTGGACCTCTTCCACCATCCAATCATTATTATTAACATCATTTTTATGTTATTAACTATTATTAATCGCTTTGTAGCGACTACCTCCACTGCCGTCATTGCCAAAGTTCTCGCGGCTGATGGCGTGACCAGCACTCAGCATCATCCTCACCGACGACATGACGCACATTGTAGTTGCATTTCTGCGGCACAATACTGGCAGTCCATGTGGTTGTAGGCTCACCAAATAAATGATTTCGTAATAAAATTATCATCTATAAGACATGTATCCGGCCCGTCCTCGCTTACGCTAGTCAGTCCTACATACACCGTCGACCAAGACTTGTGAAACAGCTGTAAGTCATACAATCTAGATTCCTTCGAAGGGCAACCGGCTGTCCGTTCTTTATCCGGAACGGTGACCTTCACCGTGACCTCGATTTGGACACCCTCCCTGACTTCATAACGAAAATCCGCAACACCCTACTGACATCAGGGATCAATCACCCAAACAAGCTGATTGCGGACACTTGTTACAAAACCATCAAAAAAACGATCTTAAACGATCACTCCTTTACTCTTACCATCCTCCATTGTTAATAAGCAGGGCTTCTCCCAGGCCTAGTCTCATTATCTTTTAGCAAAATTAGTCCAGCCGCTTCATTAAATAATTATTTTTTACTATAGTTGTTGGCGATCGTAACCTCCTTTTGATTTTTATAAATTATATTAAGTTTTATAAAAAATACGACTGTCAATGTCTAGCAGTCATAATAAAAACTGAAAAGCAAAAAGTGGATTTTTCTTTTGCACGGACTCAAATATACAATATATTGCGAAATAGCAGCAATATTTGGTGTCAGAAGTGAACAACTATGATTATAAGGAGCAAGGCAAAAAGGAACCCGTCTCCATCAAGAGGTGTGACCTCGCCGTCGGAGTCAGTCGCCAACAGACCGACACATCACTCCGGCTCCTCCTCACGTTCTGCAGCTACACTGGTAGCTCAAAAGCTCGCAATCAAGGCGAAGTACGCTCACCGCGGAGAGGGAACGTGCTGCCGGAGAGGCCGCCGCGGAGAGGGATCGCACCGTCGCGGAAGCCGCTGCGGAGAGGGAACGCGCTGTCGCGGAATATGCCGCAGTCGAGGCGGCCACCTGCAGTACCAAGGGTTCGAGATCATACGTGGACAGATGGTTGGCAGACCAAGAGTTAAACGTGTTAGTACCCTGCTCGCACCGGGGCCCGCCATGTTGGCGATCGAAACCTCCTCCTGATTTTTATACGTTATATTAAGTTTTATAAGAAATATGACTGTCAATGTCTAGCAGTCATAAAAGAAACTGAAAAGCAAAGTAGATTTTTCTTTTGCATGGACTCAAATATATAATATACTAGCGGTCCGGTACGTGCTTTGCTACGTATAAAGTGAAATATTAAAAAATAATAATTGGAACATCAAATTCATGCATCAAACAGCATGAATGACATAAAAAGTTTCAATTACTGTCAACACTGAAAATAACCGCTCTACCGATTTTGTGCAAACTTCACATAAACCATCTGTGGCGGTCGATTCTACAAGCCGAAAATACTTATTTAAGAAGATTTGAGGTTTTGACGTTTAGTCTGTCAGTGTCATCTTTCTTGTTTCTTCTGATCTTTTGATTGCCACAATGCATTGTGATAATTATTTAATCCTTAAAAATCCGCAATATTATTTCACATCAGTTCGCAAAAAGTGGTGACCCAACGACTTTCGAACAACGCAACCAGAAAATACACTAATTTGTGGAGTTATGAAGTTAACTGCAAATTTTGAGCTCGGTATATGTAGACATTCTAAGATCCCTTGGTCGTCATCTAATATACGGTGATTACAGGGCGCTTAATGCCGCTACAATTCCTAACAGAATCAGCTCTTCACAACATGGCCAATGAAAAGTATCAAAACACATAAGAAGCGGAATCGGCAGTTAAGATCCTGTGCCTTGCAAATTTTCTCATGTATTTATGGATGTTGTTGGACCTCTTCCACCATCCAATGTACATACATGTTATTAAATATTATGAATCCCTTCACTAGCTGGCCAGAAGACTCTGCCACGGACATGAACCTTCGCTTTCAAACTTAGAGAACATGTTCGTGTACTTAAGTCAGTTAATGCAAAACATCATCAAACTCAAAATGCTACTTTCTTTCAACCAGAACATCAAAACCATCCTTTTGTTCATCAAGACAACATCATGTGTTAAGTATTTTCAAGACAGTAACAACATATCAATGGCCGCAGAAATACGCTTTCCGGACATAAATTCTTCTGAATTCACCGAGAGGGGAGTACTTGTGGCGGTCGATTCTACAAGCCGAAAATACTTATTTAAGAAGATTTGAGGTTTTGACGTTTAGTCTGTCAGTGTCATCTTTCTTGTTTCTTCTTGTTTTTTTGTCACCACAATGCATTGTGATAATTATATTTTTAATCCATTTTAATCTACCATATTAATTCTACAAGCCGAAAATACTTATTTAAGAAGATTTGAGGTTTTGACGTTTAGTCTGTCAGTGTCATCTTTCTTGTTTCTTCTGATCTTTCGATTGCCACAATGCATTGTGATAATTATATATTTTAATCCTTAAAAATCCGCAATATTATTTCACATCAGTATCTCTAAACATCTACTAAATAGTCCGAACAATGGCTAAACATTTGGTTTGTATAGGTGAGCCCGTTCTTGAGTTATAAAATTACAACGAAAAGTGCCATTGATTTATATATATATATAGATTGCGAAATAGCAGCAATAATAGTTTCCAATTGACTATAGTTAGTATGATTTCTGATACTTATTTAATGACTTAAATGAGCGAAGCCGCGGGTAAAAGCTGGTAATAAATAAATTATTCCAAAAGTGGTGGAGGATTTTCTTATAAGTCCGCTAAAGCTTCACTAGCTAGCCAGTAGACTCTGCTACGGACATGGAAACCTTTGCTTTTAAACTCAGAAAACATGTTCGTGTACGTCTGTTAATGCTAAAGATCATTCAACCAAAAATAGTGCTTTCATTCAGAACATCAAAACCATTAAAACATCGCATGCTTTTGTTCATCAAGACACCATCAAGAAACCTTTGCAACTCGTATGTTAAGTATTTTCAAGACAATGACAACGTATTAATGGCAGCAGAGTGCACTTTCCGGATAAATATTGAAAGTTACCGGGAGGGGAATTCTTGTGGAGGCCGCCTCTACAAGCCGAAAATGCTTATTTAAGAAGATTTTAAGTTTTGACATTTATTCTGTCATTGTCATCTTTCTTATTTTTCTTTTACTTCTATTGTCACAATGCATTGTGATAATTATATTTTTAATTTTTTTTTAACCCGCATTATTATAACCAGTTTATTAGTTATATAATCAGTTTCTTCAAAAAACCATAAATTTTAAAATAGTAAAACCAAAGGGTGCATTCATTAACGTGGCGATATTAGCTCCGCGTGTTTTTTTTATAATTTCTAATTTAATTGCATTGAAAAAGTAGATTAGAAAGAAATATCTACCTAAATATATATTTCTCACCGACCGATATATATTATATATACTTGTTAACTATACATAGAAAGTAAGTCGGTTGGAGTTAATTTCGAAGAGCCACGAATTTCTGTGAAATCTCGCCTCGATCGATCATCGACTCAACCGCTCATGTGGGTGACATGCTCGTAATTATCCCCCTATAAATTCGGTTACTTCCTTGCTATTTTTCATTATTATGTGTGAAGCGTTATAATGTATGAAATTCTATAAAACATTTCGCACCTGTCAAACGTACCTATATCACGCATTGGACGCATTTAGCGGTTTAAATATAAAATCAAAACAGTAACATCTATTAAATCTTCATTCATTTCATCTAAATATTTGATAGAATTTACTCGCCACGAATCGACTTTAAACTGAACGGAACATGAATCTTGAACGGAACATTTCATTTAAATATTAAATTAAAAATAATGTAAAATATATTAAAAACGTATCGTATTTCACATAGATTTTTATACTTCCAAACGTGACAATTAACTTGATATATCTGAGAAATAGTGTTATGAGCGATTTCCAAGCCATCCAAAAGGTCGAGTGTTTTTTCTTATCTTATCTTAAACTACTATATATTAAATATAAATCACATATTACAGTACGTAAAAAAAATATATTAAAATAATAAATTATGTGTATCCTTGCTGTGACATCTACTAATAAATATTCGGACTAAAATTAATGTCCAACAAGATATGTCCAATAAGATTATTTTGCATATAAGAGTAGACAATAAGCAAGATATTAAATCTCCGTCGTCCTATGTATTAAAGGGCGATGAATTAAGTTGTATCAATTGATGTCCAATTTACTTATACATACGGTTAAATAGAGATGCCACAAAACAAGAAAATAGCATTCTTTTTTTAAATCTAGTTAGTCTTTAGACCTACTTTTAAATATAATAGGCAAAACTTATACTATAAGCATATTTATGATAAATTATCATTTTAGTTCTTACTGTTTTTGTAAAATTTATTTTCTTATCTTCTTTACGTAGTAGTTGTATTTCAATGAAGCCTTATTTTTGATAAGCGTAAGTGAGTAGTGCCGCCAGTTCACTTTATTCCTGTAAATAATAATAAATATACACTCACATAAACACACACAACACCAAGAAACCGAAACAAATGCCTGCTTTCTTAATGTCAAATTTATAATTTTATTCGAAAGAACCTCTGCAAAAACAGCAAGTTTAATAGCAAATATGCTCAAAATATAATATAATAGTTAATTACCTTAATTTTGGATACATATTGCTTAATCCCCAGAGATCAACACAAGTTACACACAATGTATATGATACCACACTATAAGATCTTTTCCAGGTAATCTGTAAAAACGTAATGTCCATTAATATTACATTGTTGGGTGTCTTTGTAATATTACAATAAATATCTTCGTTTTACATACCTGTTGCGATAACAAGGTCGTATGGATTATTCTACAGTCTTAGTTTTAAAGAAGCAAGATACATATCCCAATGCAACTTTAAACATCCTTTTTCACATTATCTGAAAAAATATAAGTTACATTATTATTTTATATTATTTAGTGAGAAACATAATAGTATAGTAGTTTATGTATCTTCCAAATCAAATCAAAGCATTATGCCATACTAACAAATTTTATAAATCATTATTTTATAAGGACTCTCAAGCGATCGCTATGACTCACGCACTGATTACGCAGAACAAGCCATGTTTTTTAAAACAAAGCAGTTCTCATGCTTGCGTTTCGCAATAAAATGGCAGCTTCCTCAGAAATGCTTGTATTTAATAATATATTTAAGCATTTTAGACTGACTGATTTTTAAATTTCACTAACGTGAATCCAATCATCAATTTTAAACATTATTCAAAACGAGTAATATATGTATATTGTGTGTATCTCAAACAAAAAACTTGAGACTATACACTTCAAAGTTAACATAAATCACTGCCTAATTTTTAGGATTTACTTCAAGCAGACAGAAATCTTCAACATCAAAATTTAGACTATAATATAATAAATATAAAACTTACCTATAGCCATGCTGTCCTCACGTGACTGCACAGATTTCGCCTTAATTCCAGCACATTCTAAATGAAAGTAAACATTACATTAAGAAAACAAATAGGATACAAGTTCACAACTTCAAACAAAAGATTGATAACACTATAGAAACACAAGAAATTATATGGTCATGTAAAAATGCATATTTTCAACACAATTAGTCATTTCCCTTCAAACGCGTGACAACGACTGCGCCGTGTAATAGCGGTGACACAGGTCGGCTGAAATGTGAATTAGATCTTTGTTCCCGTCTATAAGTATTACAATGTAAGAATACTTCCAAGAAATTGTTATGATCCATGCATTAAATATTTAGAACAAGCTTTGTTTTTTTTTTAAATAATTGTTATGTTTTCAGTTCTCAATAAATACTTGTGTTCAATAAATTATTTACGAACTTTATATATTTTATTGAAATAAACACGGCAAAAGGAAAGTTAGTAAAGGTGTGCTGAGGTTTGTTTGTGAAATAACACGTGACTTTGACTAGTGTCTTTCATCGGGTGCGTCCTTAGGTGGTGGATAGAGGATTCCTGTATAGTCACACTCTGGTTGCAGAGTAGACTTGAATCAAGGGAACGACCTTCATCGCGTGAGCGCAGTAAGTGATAGTGTCAGTAATCCGTTCTGTAGTTGACTGGATGCGTGTTCGTCTTGATAGAGTGAGACTCCTCTATATAGAGACCGAGCCACGCGTCAGTGGGGACCTCACCATATGAGGGCAAGGTGGAAGGGCATAGGGTTTTAGTAACCTTGTGCGCACCAATTCCCATCCGCTATAAAAGAATACCACATGACCTTGGGACCATAACGCCAGGCTATCCCGCAAAGGATTATTCTACGTAAAATAAAAAAAAATGTTCATGAAATAAAACCGTTTTATATGAGATTAGGCTATACATAAGCGAACCTCATTTTTCTGAATCGTTTCACGCACTTTCATGAACACTCAATAGATAGAGAAGAACCCAAGTTTTGATAAACAATTGAAGACGGCAAAATCGCCCTCTAAATCTCGCAATAATACAAATCGACATAATGGAATTTAATAACAGAATAAATAAATGACGTTTTAGAAATTAGGAAATCCTAATTTTAGATTTCTTTGCATATTCAAGAAAGTCAAGTTACTGTTGGTCGCCCCGTCTTGTTTACATGGTATAGTTAATATTAAAAGAATTTGAGCACTAAAAATTCTAAAATTAATGTATACTACTAGCTCAATTGCCTTTATAAATCATTTGAAAATATAATTACAAATGTATTATTCGGCCAAAATAATTTAATTTTATCTTATTAGTACTATACCTATCTACTAAAGTTTTTTCAACGACTGCGTTGAAGCTTATTTTATTTCTCATTATAGGTAATAAGGGCGAATAAATTTGGTTTCTCAAACATTTTTAGTAAACATTGTATTTAATAATAATAATAATTATCTGTATTCATTTTCAATATATCCCCCATCTATTGTGCAAATACAGTGTTATATGGAAATAAATGTTTATTTAATATATAATAATAATAATATATACTTTATTATTACGAAAGTTATCGTGGAAAAGTAAACCTCATATATCTAAAACTCGCACTTAGTTTTTGTGAATGGATAACATAAAAGTGCCCTACCTTAAAGATTTTCCGCAACAAGGCGAGGCGATGGTGGCAAATTTATAACAAAATGGTATCTATTCGCTGTAAGAGAGTCGTGTAATACAAACATTGAGTGCCTGGAACCCTACTGAGCCTTTCAATCGTTCCCGGAAGAAATGTTTCCCCGGGATTTTATAACATTTATTATTATGATACGAATCTTGCGTATTTTATCTATGTATATAAATAAAATATTAAAATTCAATATTATGTTCGTATTCAGTCTTGAAGTTAAAGTTATTGGAGAGCAATTATGTGATTAAAATGAACAAATGTTGTTTTCTGATCTATTGTGCCTTACCAGGTAAACCTTAAAAATAGCATAAAAGTACAACCAATTAAAAACATCTATTAACACTAAATTCAGTAAGCTGGAAATAGGTACAGAAACTAAAATTTACACCTCTATAAAGCAGAAACTAAACCAATAAACGAAGTTCATTAGAGCAAATAAAACTAACTGAATTGTATCATGATTTGCAATCCTGGTAAAGGTTTCAAATGGGAAATATAATGTTTGTACCGTTTAATATTATACTCGGTTTTCTCATAGCTTTGCACGAATGGAATTCATTTTAGTATCCATTCATCAAATCCTTGTACCTGGTGGCCGTTGTTGAACGTGAATTGGAACGCGTCCACCAAAGATCCATTTATGAATATTTTCGTATGAAAACGATTTAACTTAATATAAGCCACTTTCCGGGCAACGGGTATTTATTTCACTTGAAACATATTGTGATATTTTACGCTGCTTTGAATTTTTTATTATTTTATGTTAATATCTATACAGTAGTTTCATACGTGCCTTTATTAACCTATATACATTCAATTTTTCATGTTAAATTAAAAACAGTAATAATTAAATAAATTTTGTATTTACCATAATTACTTACTAATTATATTGAAAACGTCCTTAATCAACTATAAAAAATTATCGAAACCCAAATGTGTCAAATTTCGGAAAGAGAATGTCAGAATTAATTTTATTTGTCAATTTTTCAAGTATTTTTTTATCAACATACTTTCAAAATGATGTGACGGAAATTTTAACAAGTTTCAATTATATGTTATTTCATCAACCTAAAGAAGATTGAGAAGTGAAAGGCCGTCGATATAACGCTAACTTTAAAATAGATTTAAAAAGTAAAAATAAAAATAAAGTTGTACTTTTTATTCAGAATACACACCAACGAATACAATTATAAATTTAAATCAATTTGTTTCAATTGTACCTAAATTTTCGTCCACTACTATTTGGCGGTCTAACCGTTTAATGTAAAACTAATAAGATATAGGCAGTATTGCTCATACACTTACTTGATACAATTGTGACGATTTTCCTTCAATAGGGATTTCTTGCGGGTTTTCATCAAATTATATACGGTTCTTCTTCTTCTTTTATTAATGGCTTCAGCCCAACAAGAAATTATAAAATTTTAATTCACACGTAAACCCTCATGTCAAGAAAAAAACAATCTTTTTTCATATTGTCAAAACTGTCATGAAAACTTCAAACTTCAAATTTTATTTTTATTTTGTGTGATTATGCGACCTCATTTTACTCTTGTTTTTGTGTATGAGTGGGATGATGAGAAAGGAAAGTAAACCAAATATAATATAAACGGAAACATATTAAGCGACTATAATAACAAAATTGGGCTTATTTGATGTATGCAATTAACGCCAAACTAACAATTGTTGCCTTACTATAATATATTTTTATAGTATCTTGGATTACAGTAGCCGGAGTGTGGTGGCTATTAACTACTAAGATTGAATTAAAACAACAATATACATTAAACAAAATTTGAAAAAAAAAAGTTATTATAAAGGGGTTTAACCCGTTTTGCACTCGCTTGTTTTCTACCCATCACCTATTCGCGTGCAACAAACCAACTTATAACTTCCATTGTTTGTTTAAAATATATAATAAAGCGGAAAGCTATTGAAATTTAGTTCGGATTCATCTGAATTCATGTGCATTTCAATTTATAGTTTAGTTTAAACTTTGGCCTCAGAAATTACTGATTCTATAAAATGACATTCGCAGTCGCGAAGCTAAATTAGAATTTCAAAGAACATGGAATATACGTTTAATACAGCAGTAAAAGTTTTAATATAATGAGTAAAAATAAGTGAAAATTGTACGTTAATATAAATAATAATAAAATGCGAATATGATGCAAATTATGGCACGTCAAATATTTAAATAAAGATGTCAAAAACCACAAAAGTTTGGGCACACACATGGTGCAAATGTTTCGTGGCTTCGGTGTGAGAGTGGGCAAAGTGTTTCAGCAATTAGCTTAATTGGTTTTCAGCGAAAGCTTCACTGAACAGTGGCTATACTACGAATAAACACATGTATTTACCTAAACACCTGAAATATTTGTTCGGGTTGTGTTCTTGGTAAATATACCCAAATTATTCGCAATTGGTTGGACACAGTTTAATGAACGAGCATGCACACAATAATTTGAATGTATAGTATATATAATAAAAGTACAGAGTAATGAGTGATGAAGAACAGCTGCTTGACAATGTATCCGTGTGTCCTGTGACATGACTTCTGGAACTGATAGTTAAATGCATCTGAATCGGTGACATTAGAACGCACACGTCATGCATACACGTAGGCTGCGTTTTCAAACTTTATACTATTTTATTTTATATATTTATTTATAGGAAACAATAATTCTATCAAAGATCGATTGGTTTACTACCCTTAATATGTACATATATTCAGTTTAAAAAAAGCTTATTGGTTTATATGTACCTACTTTCCAGGTTATAGTTATGTTAATATGAAGTTTCAATACAATATGTGAGCTTATAATACATGTATAAGACACTCAACGTAAATATATTTAATATTGAAAAAATCGATGACTAAGTTTTATTCGACATCAAATGTTTGTAATATATTTTTTGTGGCACAATATAAGTACATATATAATAATTTCCAAAAGAGTTCCCAAATGTGAAGTTAATATGTGTAATAAAATACTTAGATAATATAGATATGCCGTAATAACATGGAGCAATAATTATAATTTTATGTCATATTAATATTGTTAATACTTTCCGCTTTTATTTATTCTGGCTTAATTTTTTTATATTTTATTTTTATTTAAAGTAATGTGCATTTATTAAAAATGGAAATTCTAATATGAGAATTAACAAATTCACAAATTAAGTTCATTTCACTTAACATAATATAACTTTGATAAAATAATATAAAATCCTATTAAGGGGTTATTATTCAAAATTGTAAAATATTTAACCTTTTCATGGAAGGGTGTAATCAGAACAATGCCTAAGAAAGAGATAGGGAAAGAATGAAGAAAAGGGGTTGGGTACCTCATTAAGTGTTCAACAAACACAATTACGTTTTAACTTAACCCTGATCTTTTGCCTTGGGTCTTATGTAGCAAAACGTTAATTGAGTGCTTTTAGTTGGAGTTCCTTTTATCTATGGCCGGAGTTATATTTGGGTTGCGGAAGGAACTTTCAACTAACAAGCTAAGTAGGTAACTACAGACTGCACTTGATCTTTACTGGTTAATTTTATTAAATGCTAGTTATTAAGTTCCAAATTATTAAGCTATTGAATGTTAATAATTTCTTCGATGGTACTTTTAATATGGCCAGACCACACGTGCCGTGTATAATGCGTCACCTGCACAAGTACTATTTTATTATATACATTTATTATCTTCCGAATCACAAATTAATTAGGTTTCTATTCGTACACTATATGCTTTTGTTTGTCAGTGTAAATGTAAAAATATAAAAATTCATGCAAAAGCGTCAAAAGTTATATAGGTATTGATAGTTTAATAGCACTTTATAATATTGCAATAGAAATGAAAATAGTTTCTATGAAGACATTAATGAAGAACATCGACAAGAATTTGTACAATACACATTTACTTTGCAGCTGCACCGAGCAATATTCACCAAAGAATTTTTATAAATGAAATGCTTTTCTCGATATTGCGGGATGCTGTTTGCCTTTCAATTGATACGCCAGTAGCTATATTCAGATTAGAAATGTTTTAATTAACATTTAAGCATTTATTGAAAGAGAGGCTGGCAGATTGATATTGGTTATTATAACACCTTGAAATGTAGGCATGTGCCAGGCTACTATAATAAAACAAGATAAGAATATCGAAAATATTTAATCAAATATAATTCCTAAAAGAGCATTGACCAATTATAGCTACACCTACGAGTAGAATTAGGACAATTGATTTCGTTTGCATTCTAAATATTCTAGTAGATGCAAACCAAATTGAAGTTTATTGTGTTAAAGAGTCTATGTAAATTAAGGCTAAATTACCATAAAGTTTCTCGTCTGCTTATTACATAACATTTTCATAATACTCCTATATAAGAAAACTATTTAATGATGATCGTACGTGTCACGCCTATAACGTGCGTCGAGTACATGCCTCGTATTGTATATTTTTTATCGTGTTCGAGGTTGCTGGGGATGTTTTCTTACACTATGTGAACAAGGATGAAGGATCTACTTGAGTTTTGACCCAGTTAGGCTTTAAGTAAAACATTTTTTATTTTGCTATTGATATTAACACATATATTATTTTCTTTTAATTTAAAAAAATATTATTTTAGATGATAAACCACTGGTGTCTATGTGGAAAGGGCTTCTCACAGTCATTTCAGCCGCTGTCTCTTTTTTCCTTATTCATCAGCTACTTAATATGGTCCTAAAACTCGAAAAAGGTCACTTAGAGATTATCGCTTAAGGGTCATAAAAACCTCAAAAATTGTAGTCGGGTATAAAGAGAGAAGTGTCATATCAATCATATTCGTCCCCTCAAGCCAGCATAGTAAAGACGACCGTTTCCTACAAACATCTGACCGTATTCTTACGAAGTGTGGTTTCCAGGCTACTATAAAAAACTTCAAGGGTGTTTCATTTAACCACCTTATACAATATGGAAAAACAAAAACGGAGGTTAAGGCCAATTAAATTCCACTTATTTATTATTTGGTCGTATATGTATGTACGTTTTCAAATTAGAAATTATATTTCACGCACATTTGGCTTTTCTCTTTCGAAATAAAGGAGGTCAGCCTGCTAGTGTTAAAATTTTAGAATCGAAAAAATATTATGAAATAAATTCTAGCCATATTTAAAAGCTTATGTATTTTGCTTTCCGAATTCAGAAACGTTTTGAATTTAGAATAAAATAAAACTGACTCATTGTCATGGATGGATGGTCTCTGCGTCATATTTATACGTTCAATAATTTATAAATACAATCCATATTAACATAAACTATTGAAACAACTATAATAAGTAAATCTATCATCTTCAATTTGAATACGTTCTCAGTTTATTTTCTTCATAACTTGCCTCGTAATGAAGATGCATTGTATTTCCATTTCATTTCATTCCAGAGGTAATAGATAAAAATTATTAAGTTCGAAATAATTTGTCTATAGGAATATTATAAAATGTTTTTTCACTATTACTGTTGACGTGACTTGTTAATAATCAATTTCGTTGCTAAATAAAAATAAAAGATGCACTAGCTATGTCATATCAACAGTACGTAACACAATAGTCTAACGATTATTAGTGCGAAATTATTCTTATGTTTAACGATTGCAAGAAGGAATAAGAAATAAAATGCCAATATAAAACGAACATAAGTTAATGTGTGAACGGGAAACATTTGCATATCGTATGTATTTTTCAGACATGCTTTTCATATCACTTCATTTATTCGCTCATTATTTTAAAATATTAATTCATTAGCGTTAACGAATGAAGTATAAATGAATAAAATCAATCAGCCACTACGGGAATGATATTCAGATGTTTTTTATTGTTAGTCTTAATATTAATAACGATCCATTGACAATAAAATAAAACCTAAAAAAAATTTAAAACGACTTATTTTGAATAGGTCCGGTCCTATGACAGTAATATAATTTTGAAACTGAACTTTATTTAATACGAGATAGTAAACAGATAATTGAATGCTAAAATGAGCATGTTTATTGTTTAGGTGCCGTCTTAGCTGAACTTTATGTCGCAAATTTTATTGAATGAAGAATGACATTTAAGACTATAATTAAATGTCACAGAAAAAGTAGGTTATTTTCCGTAGGTCAGCTGCCATTAAGTTTTGTTTGTTGAAATGAATAACTAAACTAAAAAACTGAATATTTTCTCATGTTACAGTATCCGAAACTAAAAAGCGTTTGTGTACGGAAGGTAAACTCATTAAGGGTATAAAGAAGACTAAGTAAACATAATTACAGCTTGTTTATTCTTGCATAAAGCATATGTTGTAATATTTAAAAAAAAAGTATACCAAAGGATAACCGTGTGGTAAAGGGTCCCTTGTGACCTCACTTCTTACTCTTGTGCGGTTTTAGACTGAGTAAAAATATCATATGCAAAAATATAACCTCTTCAAGATATAGTCCCCTAATTTTAGAAAAGGAAAGGGGTTCTCTAAACAAACCGTTAAGGTAATCCCTTACATTTTAACTCTTGACCTAACGTGTCCCTAATACCTTTAGTATTATAGTGTAGTAAATGGGCCTTTAGAAATCATGTCTAATGTTCCAGTGTTTTCATGTTTTTTAATGACGCGAAATTAGATTTGATTTATGTTACTCAATGTATTTATAATATTTACTTGTTAATTTACGCCATCAAAATATTGAACTGAAACCTGTTGAGTCATACTCACTCTCAAATTACAATGATCCTCCTAATTAATTTGAATTGGGGCTATTAAATTACTCCAATTGTATGCTAGACGTTATAGATATAATTAGGAACATTAATTAAATTTCCGAGGTTTAAGATTTAAAATAATTTTGTACAGAGATTTCTGGATTCAACTTAAGTCAAACTTCGTGACTGCTTTTGGCAAAGATAATCAAAGCTATTTATTTATGTATATGAAGGAAAAAATAGAGTAGAATAAATGTTATTAACAGTGTTTAAAAATCTTATTTTTACTAATATTGACAACTAAAATCATCACCTCAGTACACATTTGTCAATAGTTACGTGCAGCACCAATTCTTTGGTTTCATATATTTTGCATAAACAAAACAAATATCGATAAAATTCCAATATAACAAGTTTTTTCGTGAATGGATTTATTGGCTTCATATTTAACTTTCATCACTTCAAGTCAATCGCAATTCAAACTTTTTCGATAACAAATAAAAGTTACACCGTGTCACGCAAAAACAGCTACGTATTGTAAGATTTCTTTCGGATTTCATATTATTTGCTATTTATTACCATTTAGTGTTTTCTAACAAATACAATAGATAAGTAAATATTCAATGCAATTTATTAATAGGCATTAACTTTGATCAAAAACCGTCCAAAAGTATTAATAAAAAAAAACATTGTTTTTTTTAACTCGGTGACTTTTTTATTATTATTATAGTTGTACTAAGTTATTCATAGAATCAAATATAAGAAGTTTGGAACATTTTATGTTGTCTGTGAGTAAAAAACTTAGAGCGTACGCTTAAACTTTGATCCCTCGTACAATCGTTGATGTATTTTGTCAGAAACGTCACAAATTGGTTTTCTTCGTAACTGAGTGCTTTCCCCTACAATAATAACAAAAAGGAAATATGGATAGTTTTAATAATACGACGTTTCTTATATCGCGTAAAGGAAAAACATATAAGTATTCCTGCGAGATATATTGTGAAGTTGCAATTTAGAAAATAACTATTTATAACATAATATATATAATAATAATACAAGATAGAACATTATCTTAATTACAATCGATACACATTGTTAATACTCCTATTATTACTTATATTTATTTCGACTTTCGATAATATTAAAGTATGTATATAAAGCGAATTTTTAAGGTCAAGATTGATCTATGGGAGTGTTGTCGGTAACAAACACTCGTTAAAACATTTATTACTTTTTACGTCCGACTTGTAAATCATCGCTAATAGGTCACTAAATCTTATGAAAACGCTTTAATTAATTATCTAAATTAACGTGAGTAACAATTTCATTTTCACCCCTGAAAATAATGTTATCTTATGAATTTCCCATATTATACAATGAAATTAAATGTGTTATATTCATATAGGGATTATTATATTGTGCCTACAGTTTCGGCATATATTATCAGCAGACAGACCATGCCAATGTTACATGCTTCCATTCTATGTTACCGCGTGGTCCAGCTATGTACTATACATATATATATATATATATATATATATATATATATATATGTACATGTCTCTCAACCAGCTAAACAAATTTCCTGCCCACCTCAATACCACATTCTACCATTTTCATTGTCTTCATAATTTAAAATAATGTCATAGTAATACAAAACTAGAAGGTCAGTTATTAACAAATTATAGGTATACGAACGCCCCAAAATAAGATATTCTGGTCGCACATTATAAATGTCAGAATTATTGGTAATACGAAAATGATTTTCACCGTATTGTGGAAATGATTACTATGTTATCGTCCTCGCATCTGCATACATTAATTCTGAAAATTTTGCTTTTATTAGTATTAAAAAAAACATTCATTTTAAAAATTTTATTAAAATTCTATTTTAACTCAACACCAAGAAATTTCAATACAGATTTCTCCTTGGTCCAAATAATACAAAAAGGAAACATAAAATTCCAAACAATTTCTATTCAGGGATTAGATATAAATAATTTATTTAATAAACAACTTATCCATGCACTAGTTGCGATAAAATGTACGAGAATAACTAATTTCTGTATTATCCCAGTTTAATTGGTACTCAGGCTCGTTGGCGTACCCGTTTCTTCATTCAAATTATTTCCAACTGCAATATTGTCTCATTGTATTTAGTTCGTTGCGAACGTTCTTCTGTGCTTTCATTTGTAGCTGCTAGTAGCTATTAGTCGAGCACTTAAAGTCTGCACAAGAAAATAGCAAGAATCTTTCTAAGAAAAAAAATTAAGAGTTTTTATTAGCAACTATATCTATGTATATGTCTGTACGTATGAGAAAAAGTTTTGTAGCGTAGCGAGGTCGTCTCGTCGGGACGCTCATTTCTGCATTTTCTTTAACCACACAATCATAACCAAGGACAATCATTATCAGCATCTGTTCTTTCTGTTTGTGTTTTCATTTGTTTCCTTTACATATATGATAGAAAAAGTTATATTGACTATTGTAAATTCAAATCGCATTTAATATGAAATAATATCTAATAATGACAGTCTTATTGTTAAAGGCAAAAATTCGTGAAGAAGTTTTTTTGGAACATTTCTGGTTTCTACTTAAAATGTAATTTTTGGATTAAAGTCGGTTTCAGCTTTTTGATAGTAGCGGTTAAAATAAATATTTGATTGAATTTAAGTGCATTACCTGACTTTCCTCGTAGTTCAATGTTTAGACAGATAGCCTCCACTAAACTTACATTCGATTCTAATATATAATATGAAAAAAAAAACACTATCGCATTAAAAGAATTTGCCTTTGATTTGTTTTCGAAAATTAGCAACATTTATTTAATCATTATTTATTTAAATTATTTTTAGGTAATAATTCTAATTGAAATGACAGCTTGTTATAAATTCATACGCTTATCGGACTTTGTTCACAGTTAGACATGTATTTATATTTAAAAATGAGTTAACTTCTGCAAATTATTAATACATCACTTTCAAGGCTAGAATTCATAGGAACGAATCTTTTATATTTAATGGTGAAGTCACATATAACTGATATTGCATACACACGTCAGGCATGCCTTAAAAATAAGTATAGTATGTGACTTTATTTGACGGAACACTAACTAACCTTTTAATTTTGCATATAGTTTACTATTATTTTGACCTTTAGTCATTTGAAGTTACTTGAAGAGTCGATACCGCTAGTAATATATAACTATATATATAACACACCTTAGTACTTCCAACTAATTTAAAATCCTGTAGAAATCGGATCATTAACACGAATGCGACATTTGTTTGTTTATAAAATCACTACCAGTCAAAAATTATAGGATTCCCATACGATAAAAAGGTTTTATACCTTTCTTCAGATCTATGAAATGTTTTATGATTACTCAAATCTCTGCGAATTATTTCCAAACAATTTGTATGTCATATAAATGTTCACGAAAATGTTCACCGCGATTTGACCGATTTTCTGTTTGAATTTTCTATTTCTTTTCTCACCGAGCCCTCGTCTTTAAGAATTAAACCGTCTGTGAAATTACACCCGTCCTGATCAACCCACAGAGATATAACAAAGAATTTTATACTAAAAAGAAACATCAACGTGTGCGAGCCTATACCTTCATCATTTGTTTTCTTTTGTTCTCTTTGGCTTTTGGATCCGATCGAAGGTACCTATGAGATATTGTTCACTTCTTAATAATTCTCTTTGTCCCTTCAATCCCGACGTAAGAGAACTTTTATAATTTTATTGTTCTTTCGATATTGAAATGAATTTCTATTATTTAATATCCGTTCACAAGTAGTTTTTCTTTTGTTTCGACTCGAGTGCAAATTAAACTTTGGAGTCTAATTAAAATTACAAATGCTTAGTACTAAAAAGGTGAAACTGTGTCAAATTTTGAAGTCACACAAAATGTAATTATTTACTTTTGTAGAGGGTCAGTCTCAAGTGACACAGGTTTCAAGTTGTCCAGAGCGTGCGGTTTGTCAGTGGAATTTTCATGGATTACGGAAGCTCAAATTTGGGCAGTTAGTGTTCAAATCTCTGCTTTCGTAACAAGAATAAACAAACTTATGCCATATCGTTTAGTTATTTTCTGTTCCACTCACACGAATAATTTAGATAGGCATGAAAAATGCAACGGCAACTTTTTAAATCGTACCCTTACCAGACGAGTACACATTAGTCGCTGTGAGTATATATTTAAAATGATTTACGAGTGAAAATATAATGTAAAACGGCAGTCGCACATACCACAAGATAATGCGCCGGCATAGACAAATGTGCGTCGCGTGGACTTGACGCGATCCTCGAAAAGTAAATAAAGACTCGTAAGACCGCCGTCTTATGTAAATAAGTACGTGAATAAATAAATGGTTTATAGCGTTAACCTGGCAACTACGAGTACCTATATGCATGTTGAGTTCATGCATATGTTCTTTCTATAAGTAAAATTTGTGGTGAAAAATTAAAATCCAGAAAATAATTTTGGAGATAAATTCATAAATACAGATAATTCTTATTTGTTTATAGATTATATTTTTTAACTTATTGTATGAATGTTAGATAACATAACAAAAACCCTGTATTTTTACTATAAATAGAATACTTTAGGGCAGTGTTTCCCAACGTGGAGTCCACGCCCCACAGGGAGACAATTCGAAAATGGACTCGACACGAGTTTAACACTTTCGCTCTGGGCTATTTAAATGCAATGCTAGATTTCGGTGCCAAATTTAACGAAAAAAGCAGAGAAAGAATTTTAGAAAGGCTAAGGTGGGGCATGGCACAAAAAAGATTGACAAACACTGCTTTAGGCTATTCAAATAGCTCTATACTTGTAAGAAGAAATAAACAATCGAATGCTTTAATTTAAAATTTATGCTTTTTGTATTACAATACAATTTATTGTACTCGCCGTATAGCAACAAATTGTTTATTTAAATAAACTTTTTTTTCTGATTACCTTTAAGATAATATTTCCTTACTTAAATACAATTAAAACTCTATAATTAGAATTGGGATTGGCTTATTTTTTATACTGTTGCATAAATAAACTTGTTAGATATATAAATAAATCACGTTTGATTTGAAGTTTACAAATATTTTTTATTAATTATTATATGAAAACACAAAACAACAGAGATAAAGAGACGCGAGGCTTTTGTTCAGATTTCAGTCATATGAAACTCAGAATAATTAACATTTAAAAGGATTTCACAAATTATTAAACAATGAATATTAAGCTAAATTTTAATCTCTGTATTCAGAATTTGAAAAATAAAATATTTAGTTAGAAGATATTATAAGTTTACTACCATAAAAGATTAACATTATGTTATTTTATATTCCTTAAATAATAAGTAATAGAGATGATCTGACTCAGTAATAGTTTTAACATACAAACTCTTACAATAATTAAATTACTATTTTATAAAAAATTTAGGTGTAATATAAACATAAATGTTGTTAAAATATTAAATTTAAAGTAAAATAAATACTTTATTTGCATTGTTACGGGTTTGTTGGCGACTCCGTTACTAATATTTAGTATAGCACAATGTTATAATCCAGATTGAGATATTACGTCAAAGCTGGTTGTGGCCTCCAGGCACACTTGTGTCTGACGGTTAGATATTCGTTTTGATGTTCTCACAGGCAAATAATTGACTTTTGGGTATATGTTTATAATTTCATCATACCAACCTCGAGCGTATATTCCTTATAATTTACTATACGCATTAATTATATTCTATTTTCAAACTCAAAATCGCCCTTTCTTAACAATTGTATATATAGTACCTACATCATATTGATATACATTATGTATATTTGCGTCTAGAACTAATAATTTTCATAGAAAAGTTTTGTTTAGCTTCATGAATTGTTATGACAAAATATCATTTAACTCTCTAGACACCTATCTGTTGTGATATTATTTGTGTTCGATCCTTGTTCGCTCTGTTTGGTGTAAGGCAATCGCGAGCTGGCGTCCTTTTCAAATCTGATGTGCGCGTCGTATGTTGTCATTGTCCCGACGTAATAAGTGAAAACTAAGAAAACCAGAGAAAGTTAAAACAATTTGGTGTGGTGCTTTGTTTATGTGCTGGAGGAGAGTTGATTAAGGTGAGTGGTTGTTCTCACATTGAACAGGAGTTTGGCACAATTTGATTAAGCATTACTTATTGATTATAAATGCATGTCTAAATATTATTTGAAATTGTTACTTAGTTATTAAAAAAGTGTTTAATAAGAATAATAAAGACACTCAGCAAATATTATATATAATATACTAAGTAATTCAAATATTAATTTCACCCTACATTCTTTCGTTTATTTTCCTTAAAATGTTTTATTTCATTACCGTGCTTTTCCTGTTAGTTATCAAACCTAAGGTTCAATGACCCAAATGAATTTTTTTCTTATATTTACCAATAAATATCAATAAGTCATTAATTGTTATAAAGGAAAATGTTAACCTAAATTAAATTAAAAATAACGACGCGTATTTTGTAAAAAAAAAACGAATTACTTGTACATAATTAAACAACTTTTCTCGCATTTTCTTCCCTTTCATTAAAATCTAAATTAAGAGTAGACAAAGTTGTTAACAATAAATTCTTCTTAAAAGTGTACATAATTTGAATAATCTTCTGTGCACAAGTCTAAGTATTAGCACGTTATACCGATCACGATACCGACTCCTTGCTTTGAAACAAGTGAAATTCTAATGCTATTCAAAAGTCTTCGCAATGTTTTTCTCAGTTACAAAGTAGAAAACTTGGGAAAACTGTACTGTAAGATTAAATTAATGTATCTTCTTGACTTTCCAACAAACTGTAAAAGAAGTATTCTCTCACCTTCCCAAACACAATTCATTATATTAACAAAAACTGAGTTGTGAAGACGATTCAATTAATTTGAAAGATACAGATTTTTAATACCAGGTTGATGCGCACACTTCTCTCGATATACCCGGCTATTCTTAAACTGATTCCGAAACGCGAATAGAGCACTTTATGTGTGTTACGCTTGTTTGTGACATGATAACTTTCGTTATTATTTGAGCTTATAATTATACGGGTAAGATATAGTATATAATATAAATAATCAGGCGTTTTTTAGCTGGGCGTATTTAGTGAGGTGAGAAAGTTCTTGGCAAAGCCTATAGACACTGTTGTTAGCTCTATTACATTTCCAATTTAATCTTGTATATGTAGAAATATTAATTAATTGTTATAAATATAATAAGTGGTTCAACTGTCAATCGAAAACAACAAGGACTTAGTATGTCTACTTACGAGAACAGAATCGACGCATGTTGTACTAAATATAATAAAATTAATGTTAAAATCTTATGAAGAAATATTAAAATTGTAACCTATTTTTATGAAAGTTTAGTAGCACGTAATTTACACAATTGGTACGTTAAAAGAGATTTCATTCAATAATAAACTCAAAGCCGCTTTTGAAATCGGCAGTTTTCAATATTATTATGGATCATGATTCGTTCGTTGCAAACTCTGCTCTAAGAAAGTATGTTCAAATTTGCATTGCTAATATAAAATTGATCGATTTCAGAAAACTTGGTCCAATGGATAGGTTTTTTTTTGTTTATTTCACTAATATTTGTTGGCTAAGTTTTTATTTAAATTCTAATATCAAACTTAACGGAACATCTTATGTTTTTTAGTAATTTTATACAGTTCAAAGTTAACTAAACTGTAATGTTTTATGCATTTTATAAGTTAAATCTAGTCTTATGAATAAGAATTTGAACTGTGTGTTCATTTAGATATGTATGTATATGATGGTCGACGTTGAATCCTTTAACATACATAGTTTGCTTTCGGCTACGATAATATTTGAATTTACAATCTATGTAACATGTAAATGTATTGTAATATACTGCATGGGGTATTGTGTGTGGTCTGGAATATTACATCCGCATAAATTTACAATGTAAACAATTATACCCTGATACTTGTTGGTGATACGCTATCTACTGTTAACATTGCCAAGAACATTTCTCGATATTGACAGTTGTTCTTATCACGAATGCACTCGCTTTGCTTACTTTTATGCGAGAAAATATATTTGCAATACTTTGGCTGTTTGCCATTACAATTTGAGCTTTTTCATAGTTGTTGCGTCTTGAAATCCAGTCACGTCGAGTAAAATTCATGTGTTACTTAATGTAAAAGCTTTAAGTGTTGAATTCACAATCAATAGCCAACAATTTCATCAGTTAAAAATTGTAGAATCAATTCAAATTATTTATTTGTAAGATACATGTTACAATTATTCATACGTTGTAATGAATACTCAGAGAAACGTTTCACGTGATCTATAAATTAATATTTATTCAAAATTTATTAGCTATTATAATATTAATATTCATCAAATAGTTTAACAAACACTATTTAAGATCGGGTTACATGCGAGGATTTCAAACAAACGCTTTTTATGTATATCATAACTGGCATGCATTATATATACCTACTCTTTAAATGTGTTATCACCACAAAGCGTTTCTTTCAGTCCTAGCTTTGTGCTGAAGAGCAAATTGTCCAAGTAAACTTTATAAGTGGGTTATAGTCTCCCTTGGCTTCTTAACAAGCCTTTTCTTATCTCAATAAATTCGCTCCACGTTCCGGAACCAAGAAGAAATGACTTTTTCATTGTCACTCGAACAACTTTCTTTCAATTTAACGGTATTATGTAAATGCGTTTGCGTATGGTCTTTGTGGTTATGAGTTGTGTAAGTACTTCACATAATTATACAAGTAGACTGCACTTTTTTTTATAACTAAAGCAAAATAAGTGATTAGAGAAGAAAAAGAGAGATTAATAGAAGGCACACTAATCTTCTATTATAACTAATGCTAAAGCGTAAGTAAATTGTATCGATTTATCACACATTCTGATACAAATACACGCAAGATATTTTCATAAGAAGATTTTGAGTACATAGACTTTATCTTATCACGAAGTTGGCGTAGCGTCGTGCGAATACCTTTATTGTTATCTGTATCACCCCTAAGGTGATTTTACACAAGGTATACCCACATATATAATTCTTCGGAAAGTGAATAAAGGTAACACACATACTTACGCGTGTGTTTCGTACCGATACTATGAAAACTTTGATTTATTAGAACAAACATCACGCATGAAACGCGCATATGTGGAGTAAACTAAATAATAATGTTATGATTTAAAACTGAATAAACTCCTTTGAAGTTAATACTGGATTTATAAAAGATGGGAGTCAACGCTCGACACATTTATTTTGAGAAAAAGAGACTTTCTCTTTTAAAATACACTCACTTCTTCTCCTGAATTACAGAGTTAATTATATAAAAATTATCTTCATTTTTATGTCTATTTAATATTTATACCCTGACCACAAAGTATCCACCCGGTACAGTGGATATTAGATTATGTCCAACATAAACAGTCTGTAAATTTGTTCCATAAATCTATGAAAGAAATAATTATGATAAAATTCAATTTGAGCAGATTTTTACGAACTAATAATTCTGAGATTGGTAAAATAATACTTGAAAATTCGTTGTTCTACCACCACGTGATATAATATTTTCATATTTTATTTTTGTCATGAAAGCGAAGATAATTTTTGGAACGCGATCGTGTTGCTGTATTATTTCCCTTGAGGTTAACTTGTACGCAGTTGTGGGAGCAACTTTACATATATTTCAACTTATTCATGTTAACCTCTACATTTACTATTGGAGCGACCATTTAAGTGTGAAATTATTATACTATATAATAAACATTTTACAAGTAGGTACAATATTGTAGACCCAGACTTCTTATATTCACTGCGACCAATGAATGCAATACTATCTGTCACTAATTTAACTACATAATATACGTGTAAAGAATCGTCTTGTTGGCATTATTCTGTGTTACAAACAGAAGTGTACGATAAGGGATAAAAAAGTACACTCAGTGAATAAAGTTCGCGATCATTTTGAAATGTTATCGCAAACTGTATTTGATGTGTATACATGGACCTATGTAAGCTTTATTGAGGACGGGAAACACCCTGAAGCTTATATAATTTATCAACTTCGACAGCCTTGCCAATTCCTCATACAGCATTTTTTTAAATGTCGTATTACAGCTAATACACTTATTTGTTATTGGCAGCTGTTATTGTGAAGTTAAAGCTTTTTAACTTTGATGTAAACAGGAAGTGAAGAAGGAAATATTGAATTGCTTGCATATTTATTTAAACGTGTATTCTTTGTGATACAATTTTGTTTCGCATTAAAATTTATTCAATTTTAAATAGCTTTATTATATAATACAAAACTTTTTAAAATTCTTACTTAAGAAGAAGCTATTTATGTAAATGTTATTAAATAATATAAATATTCTGAGGCATCTAATGTATTGTAAGAAGAATGCGGTATCTCATACATTTACATTTCGTTTGAGAATTCGATTAGATGGGAAATATGGCTCCGGGGATTTTGTTCCACAAGACTGAATTTCATCCAAGCAAAACGCATAAAATATTTTTCACGCAATGAACAAAATAATACAAATATTATTGTCAAACGTCTTTTATAGTGAACTTTTTAAACCGGCGTTGGGCAACAACATAATTGTTATAAGACTTTCCTTGCAATTATATGTGAAATAATAATATAACATAAGTCCTTATGAAAGTCATTTGTTTCTTAATTTATATAGGCATTATACTGATGGGTAGTATGTATATAATATGTAGGTTAAACATAGGTTTGGTATCAAATATATTTGTTATTATGTACGTCCCAAAGGTGAAGATCCTTTGATATGAATGTTACGTTTATGAGCAAAAATAACCATTTAAAAGGGGACAAATAATTGATGACCCGAAACTAATGTAAAGGACATTGAAGTAAAGGGCGGGATGAGATATTACGAAATAATAGGTGTCATGTTTAATTAAAACTCTATTCCTCCTTAAATCACATTGAATTTGTATTCATAACATAATCTGAATTTAAACGTAGATAATTATCAATAAAGCCTGTGTGAAGTTGAAGTGCATGCACTTTAGCAAGTTACTAACTAAATTTTAGTATATAAAGTGAACGCTATTTAGAGTGACGTGTTTTATGCACAGGCGTCGCGCGTGCATTGTAAAATTATTATTAAATTATAATTTGAAAACCAAGATGTTTCTTATTTTAATTGTATAATGTCCAAATTAAATGTAATAGCATACAAACTACGAACGTACTGAGTTGCGATATTTTACTATTATGATGTCTTATAATGGAAATATAGTAAATCGATACAAAACTAATATCGTTCAAAATTCGAACGAGTAAAGAGTGATGCAATAAGATCAACTTATTAGATATAAACCAAACTCAAGCGCAACTTAGAACTATGTTAAACCATCGGTGCAAGTCATCGGAGAAACTTGAATGGAGAGCTCGGAATGGAGTGCGACCACAACGCAAATGAAGTTTTGTCTACGACAAGTCATGAAGGATATCTTGATAGACGCAAGTGTTAATTTAAGTTTATGAATTAAATTATAAACTATATAATAACTTTTTAATAGATTTTAATTGTGCTAAACCGTGTTGGAAAAGTTCGAGAAAGTTCTAATTCACTTCTGTTAGTTAATATGATCATATGCGGACATATTCTACATATTCATAATTAAAAAGTAAATTCAACTCTCCATGGAGTGTACGTATTATATGTGAACTGAACTTATATTTTCCATTATTGTTTTTTTTAAGTTACTTATTGTCTTATTCGCAATGAGAGGCAAATGTACGAGCACATTATGAATGGGCTTTTGTGCATTAGTTCAAGACTAATGAAATTGTGCGTTAAACCCTTTGCTGACCTTATCAGCCAACAAAGTTGTCGGCGGTTAGTAACTTCAATTATAAAGTAAGTTTAACAAGTTTATATTGAAATTTGTATTGCATTACAGAAGGAAAAGTTAATCTATCATCGTTAGGCATTGTAGTAACTTCAGCATTAAATCAACAAAACAATATTGTTAAATTTGTTGAAATTTGATTCATTGTAAGGTCTACATTGATTAAATTCCTAATTGTCGAGATATTTGTTTTATTCATATGTAAACAATAGTAGTATTTGGGAATTTAAATAGCACAACATTTTTAAAGCTGTCATGTTCCTCCGTGGCGTAGTGGTTAATACACCAGTTTGCTACTCGCGGGCCTTATGTTTGATTCTTGGTCGATTCAAATGATAAACATGATAGTATATTAAAAAAAAAGTAAGAGATACGTAGTAGATTTATAATTCGAATAAAGAAAAATAATTCGATCGAAAACGTTTTAAAAGTAATTTATTTTTTCTTTAATTTTTGGATCAAAAACAATAAAATAAAATTTGTTTGATAATATAAACTAACAATAAATAGCTACACACCTTGTATGCTATAAGCACCATGAATGTATTATAACATAAAATTTTATGTTAACGTTTCGCTGTAAAATTGGAAACGACCGTTGAATCTTTAGGTTAAAAGTTATTGTAGTCACTTTATCGTTTCTAACTATATTATGTATTTGTAGGTATTCAATATTAATTAATTATTAATCGTGAGTGAATAAATGTTATACTATTTAGCGCGTTTTAAGTACAAGAATATCAAAACAAAAAAATATTTTTTTACGAATTATGCAACACTATAAAATAATAATCTTCACAAGTTCCTCATTGCATACACAATTTTAAAAGCACAAAAAAGTAACAAATATTACTTATTACCATACCAAATTGGTGGTTTAAAATAAATCATAATAATTATTTCAAAACTATATGAGTTTTATTTCGTTTATGTACTTAGTGAATATTGTGATGATTCCACAATTTTTCTTCTCCCAACTAAACTAATTTCCTTGCGAAACGCTATAAAGACATGAGTATTATCAACTTGTATGGTTGTCATATTGTATCACTAATGTCTCTAAATTAGACCCGAAGCCTTTCCTATTCTCCTAATACTAATTGCTTTGTGCGTTCATTATAAATGACACGAAAGGCTTATGGTTTAAATGTTTTGTGTTATTGCCTATTAGTTGTGTTTATAGCCTTTGATATACGAAGATTGTATTTATTTGTAAACATTCCAATATTTTTGTATCATTAGACAGAGTATATACATTATAATTAAGCGAAGAAAGGGAGTGAAGTTCTATTATAATTATAGATATCGCACAGAATTATAGAAGTGCTTCTTCTGAAGAGATTAGCATTTAGTAACAATTATTATTTAAAAATGCTCATTGTTTTTGTCTGGTCTGGTTATGGCCTACCTATATTGAAGTAGGTATTTATAACAATTTATAGACAATTTTGAATTTCGTTCGAAATAAGCGGCAAATTTTCACAAACCTTTGTTTTTTTGTTCGAGCAATGAAGCTAATTAATTACTATGAAGAGAAAAGGCTTTTGTTATTTTAATTTACTTTTTTCTTCTTCGTATATAGGAGCGATAACCGTAAAAACTATTTCCGTTGCCTAAACAATAACGGATTATTAAGTAAATGTATTAAAACGAGCTAAAGTAGGGCTTCTAAGAGGTCTTTTAAAAATAAATTTAAATAATGAGGAACGATCTTGAAAAAAGTTTGAACAAGCAAGAGGAGGGGTCGCGCAGGAACGTCACAACAGACACTATACTATTATTCACTTCCCGACATACAAAGTACGTCGAATATATTATATAAAAAACTGCAATTACATAAATGTAGTTTTCTTGTAATTTGTTGTTACAATTTATTTTAAATATACTATTTCAAAGCAAAAAATAACATTGTAAATGTTTATTGTTATTATAAAAACTAAGGTCGGCTGCTCTATCGCTATACACGTGTTCTTTTTTCTTGATTGATTGATCTTATTTATATTGACGTTGTTGTCTTCGGTTGAAATAAAATAATTAAAAATATTTATTAACATATTATTTAAAAGTAGGTAAGTATTTGTTTCAGTGCTGATATTTGTATTTATTATTATTATTAATTTTTACTCATTTACGATAATATAGTAATATATTAAAGTACAACCTTTCGAATTCTGTATTTATACAATTTAATGGACAAACGGAAGTAGACAACGTCGCACGCTCGATAACTTGGTCGCCAAATTGTGGCCAGGTTGAAATTTATGAGCACAGAAAGCCCTTAAACTCTCAAAGCTCTGCCGTATCAATGAAAAATAATAGTGCTCCTTTGTAAAGCTATCGGCACGGAATAAAAAACAGTTTAGTACCGTTAATATTAAATATGTATGCTTACAATATACTATGACCAAAATAAATATGTAATAAAATAAATAGCGCATGGACGCGGCAGATTCTAGGGGGCTACTCAGGCATATCTGAAGTTCCGTGATACGGCCGTCACCACTGTAGCTTACGTGAATTTTAACATATAAGCCCGTAAAAAGTTCTGTCAAATATCCGTAAAATAAGCATTGAGTGGCCTACCCGTCGCTGTCAAATACGTAATTTCGTGAATGATTACGGATCCGTAAGTGTTCCTGAGAAGCAAACGTCCGAATTTTCGTCCGAAGTTCGTGAGCCTGAGTAGCCCCCTTGGATACGAATAAATAAATCTCACTGTTTTATAATTGAATAGTAAATAATAAATACATATACCTACTAACAATGCCCTAGCTATGAGCATCAAAACAATGACAAAACAAACATCTTTATTATTATTGATATTGAGATGATTGGATCAATTTGTAGACTTCAATAATAATAGTAGCTATTGTCTTAGGTTTTAAGTTGATATTTATATGTATTGAATTGCGACCGCGATGGTTGTAAACATTTCGAGTAAAAATAATAGAGAGTGAACCCGATAGTAAGCCGCATAAAGTCTAAACTAATCAAGTAATGTTCTCGAATAACACTATTATTAATATTAAAGATTGAAAGATGATCCATCGTATAAGATTACAATTAACTTCATAGAAAAGAACTTGAATTAACGTAATTCCAACTATATTCCAATGGTATATGTACTTATTTACGTATCAATTCGAGCATACAAGCTTACAGAAGCTACTTATTATAATTATGTAAGAATGGTGTTTACATAATACTTTGGTTTCATTAAAAAATCCTGATTTAAAATCCGCTTTTTGAAGCAGAAATACCTACCACTTATATTTATTAGTGTTTACTTTCCAATAACAATTTTCATTTTAATCCAGATTTTGCTTGTTTTTCCGCGGAAAGTCCAATCCTCCGTAATTGTAATCCGAGAATTGTTATACTGCAATTTTTATTTGTTTTTAGCAGAACGAGCGCCATAATGACTGCCATTAATTTTCTCTCGCAATTGGCCTACGGAGATACAAATAATGATTTAGTTTGTTGTAATGAATCAATGTAATTTGCAATGCACTTTTGCCAGTACGAATATGAAGAAGAACTTTAATAATCAAAGTCAGAAATGATAAATCAAATTTAGTTACAATAATGTTGGAAAATTTACTATTTCAATTTTAAGAGGTAAACAGTTTTTTTTTGTAGACAATAGATTCTCAACGGACATCGGACAATCTTTTACATATAAGAACAATATATAAAATATGAAAAATAATTAAATATTTAAATATTTGTTACGGATCTAGAAGACATTACAGCACTTGTTTGGGATTAGGGCACACAGTATGAATTATAATATAAATCGGGAATTCGATAAAGTAATTAAGCCTACTTATTTTAATAAGTTGGGCATACGAGATAAAACTTCCAACAAATGTACGAGAGTTACGGCATAACTCTAATTTAATGTAAAAATAGTTAAAATAAAGAATCGTGAAGAGTTGCAATTTTACTGCGGGCGGCATCTTTTTTACTTTGCGCTCATTCAATTAAGAGAAATGATCTTCCCACTACCATATCAGCGTTTATTATAAAATGTAATATATTTTATATATTTTTATAATGATTAACTATTTGAAAACAGACATAAATTTAATCTAACAAAATTAAAAGTAACCCCATTGTATAACGTAACTGTGAAATAAAATGAACGATAACCTCTCCGTGGATTTGGAGCACTGAAGAGTACTTTTAACCAAATATATTCCAGAAAGTTGGAGCTATTTGCTGCAATATTAATGGATTTTCATTTTATACTTTAACAGTCGACCGCCGACGATGTTCGTTAAGAGTAGTAATTTTTAAAAATAGATCGCACTATCTCGGATGATACATTATTTTACTTTTAAAAATGTTAATGTTCTTAAACAACATTAGTAACTAAGAGTCTATTTTACACTTCGAATTAAAAATAATAAAAACAAACGGGACAAGATCTAATGTGACCTAAATTCGGAAAAAGTAAATATTTGATTCAACCGGGAATCGTACCTAGGACGCTGCTAGACTGACTTGTTGAGCGCGCCAATGAAGCAGACAATATAGGTAGGTATATTTTAAAAATATTTCTTAATATTGCTTTCAACATGATTGTATTTTTGCATAAACGTAATAACTTCAACCCCTACAAGTGACCAGTCATATGAAAACAATTTATGTACAATTTAATGCAATATTGTTATCAGTGCACCATTAAAATAATTGCTTTTTGTGTATAAAAAATCTATTAAGCTTTCATTTCTTTATCAAGGCAATTTTATTCATTGCTATAATGCAGAAAAAATAGATAGTAATAATTTTTTTAATGACTAATGAGTGGTTCTATAACATGAACAGTTTTCCATTGCATTCTGTTTGCGTTATAAATATAATTTTAGATATGAATCTGGCATGAATTTATACGTCTGTAATCTATCGATCTGAATACTACGGTTTAGCAAGAAAAGTTTTGCGCAATTAAAAAAGAAATAATAAACAAATGTTAGTATAGATAGTTAGTTAACTGTTAATGCCTAATAAAAGTAGCGAGTAGATTGACCGTGTAGTTGTGGTTCCAGTATCCCGGTATAAAGTGAAGTGTGTCTATACAGACCAGGGGCACACATTTATTTAAGTCTCAATAGCATTGGTGACTGTGGATGCAGTGTCGGCTCCTCGGAACCGCACTCTAGCTTATCTTTAGGCTACTGTATATAATATATATAAATATATAATACTTAAAACTATGCATAGGTATAATGACAATAAAAAACATATATTTGAAAGATATATAAAGACTTTTCAACACAGTTGATTGTATATATATATTTAAAAAACAATGTGTATAAATTACGATAATATAGCAAAGTGTGAAAGTATTCTGGTCACGAAATGGCAGGTAAAATACATTGCCAACGTACATACCTGAGTTTGCAGCGGTCCACGTCACGTCTACGAGATTGCGTAAACAAACATTTTCACATTACATTTTTTACAAGAAAAATGGTTACCTTTGCCTGAGACAATTTATATTATTATAATAGAAAATATTTCCCTTAAAATAGCTGAAGAATGAATGTAAATGGAACACGCCCTGTTTTATCAGAACATAAAAAATAACGAAATGTTACTATTGACGTAATAAAGTTAAAATATTATAAAATTTATATTATCGAGAAGTTCGTTGTTATCTTAATTATTTCGTGGTAAGATTTATAAAGATTACTATGCTTAAGTATTGTTTGAAATAGCGCCTTAAGTTTCCAAAATGACAGTTCATTTATACAAGAACTGTCACTTTGACAGATCAAAGCGGGAGCGGAGAGTGCACGATGCAGATGTTAATTTGTATGTACTCATAATATTTCAACGCTTAAACTACAAAGTTTTCGCAATTATGTATTGGTTTTATTTATTTTTTATGTGTATATTTATTCAGTTTTAATGTAAATGGCAACGAGCCTTAAAAGTCCTGATTATAAACATTGGTAGCTAGTCACGTAGAGGCATCGTTAGCGGGTCGTTATGTTAATAGCTTCTTCACGTCACACACCTTTCCTCTCAAAACATAAGTAGCTTACCACTCAACATCAATTCATCAGTTGAGAAGTGTTAAAAGCATGAAAGCACTTAGTTGAATAATAAGAAAATAATTTTTAAAAACTTAAATAAATAAGAATATTAATTAATTGAAAAATAGGGTTTGTCTTAAATGCCTATTTAAGGTCGGGTTTTGGGTTTTATTAATTGTTTGTAATTAACAATTAGTTTAAGGTGTCCTGGTCTTTAGAACCAAAATTCCTAATTAAATTTTTGTTATTATCTTTTTAACTGACGTGATTTATTTTCTCTTTGTGAGACTTATTTAATAGTATTTGTGTAGATGCATCCTTGTTAGAAGGTATTGCTGATTAATAGAATGTTCTAAATATAAAATAAGATTTAAGAAAATACAGAATCATTAGCTAAAATTTATACTAAAATTAATTTATCAATTTAACTATGTGTAAGGACGACCGAAACTAAGGGTTGTCGTGTATTGTATCAGATATTGTGTGAGTTTATATATGGAATTGGTGAACCACAAATATCTCCAAGTTTGAGACAATAATTTCCCTCAACGTGTTACCAACATTCAATGCTAATTTCAACTACAAGTTAGCAATATTAACTTCAAATTTAGGTATAGTCTATTTGACCTTACTTTCTGTATCCTTTACTTAAACACGTAATCCACGTTTTATTTAAGTATTATCCATTCTATTGTGATAAATACAAAATTTCATTGCACAATAATAGAAAATACTGCATAATATACCGGTACAATGTTAATAGTTCTACGCTACGAGTCGTCACTCGAGTCAGTCACGCTACGAAATATCAACGTCCTCACGTAGATAAAAAAAGTTAATTGCAACTTTAAAAATTATATTCAAATTCAGAAAGGTTTATTAGCCATTACGTAGGTCTTTACATTCTATCAGTGTCCGGTAGTAAAGGAGTCTTTTAAAGTAATACAATTTTTGTGAGAGCTAATTTTCCTGTAGAGTGAGCTCGACGTTCTGCCGCGATACTGCGGAGGCCTACCGTTGGTCTAATCTAATAATGCGATCCCTCAGCCTTCGCCTTTTACAGCGACTCGAGAATTAAGCTTTTATTTACCCTATTGAAATGTTAAGATATATTTTTAATTTTACGCAAATTTTCATGAATTTGAAATTTGTTTTATTATTCACACTATTAGGTGAGCTATAAGTTGTAATTTCATTTCCGTTTTCAAACCTTAAGCCACTTTAATTCGGGCCATTAAGAGGTTGAAATGTGGGGTACTGGGCGTTTGTCTTTAACGAGCCTCACAACCGACGCAGTTAAGTTATGCTATATATAAGCTGTGAATTTCTATGTTTTGAAACCGACTTCCTATGCCGTGACGAAGAATAATATCAAGGCAACATTTTGAATGGAATATAAAAAGAAAATATTTACTTTGAATTTTTGTAATTTAAATTAATTCTAAAGCCTTGTTAAAAAAAGTCTAAGAAATTATTTCTTCATCAGTACCTATACTATGGCCTACCAAGATTGCTTATGTAACGAAGTGATTAGGGCAACAGCCTGTTATGTATTGAGTGCTGGGTTTAATTCAAGGTTGGAATATTTATTAACAATATGTTCTAATCCCGATGCGTATAACATAGCAAAGATATTAATAATATACCTTTATACTTAGATAATATTTTGCAATATCTAAGTATAATGTGAAATATGCTATGAAGAGCTGATAAATTCTAAAGCTAATTGGCACATAAAATCATGATATTTAGCTGAAGCGTGATACTTTATAAAGTTGTTAAGAACAGCTACATTAAATCTATCTAGACTAACATCCATTATCGTGTGTCAGGTTCTTAAAACATGTAGACAATTTAGTTGCACTAGAAGATTGAAAGCGTCTTCGTGGAAAATTTACAAACATTTAAAAATGCTCGTAGGTGTACTTAAAAAGTTTTTATAGATGCATACTATGTTAGTTCAGTTTTTATTGAAAATAAGTGTTCTTTGTTTATCAGGAGGAGTCTATACAACTGTGATATGAATTCAATATTGAGTATGTTTCAGTCTCTGCAGTCTTAATTTGGAAATAAAATCGGCATTGTAGTTAGCTTTTTAGTATCAAAAACTTTAGCAAAAAATTTTGTAGCAATGTAGCAAAAAAATATCTTATATTTAAAGAAAAATTATTTTAAAAATTTGCTACTGTAATTTACGGTATTATTTACTAACCGGAGTAGATAAAAAAATTTACTTTTCTAGTCCCTTTATGCTACTTAAAAAGTGCAGGATTTAAATACCTGGATCTACAAAAAAATAACAATATTTAGTATTATAGTATATTGTATTTATCAAGGACCACAAATTTAACCGTAATTTTTTTCACAATAATGTCAGTTATGTCAAATGACATGTTGACAACAATAAAATAATTCTACACATAATTTCATATACAAAAGCATACAAATTTGTTATCAAAGCTTTTGGGTGAATAATATGAAAAGTTAGTATGAAAAACTGGCGCAGTTAAAATTGTTATGAAATGTGTAAAGTAGGTAAAATGCTTTGTTTGTTATTACGGCATTCTAAATGTTGTACATGGAAGGACTTTTAGTATATAATGGTGGTATAAGAAGCCTAATTTTAAATGTTATTTAAACTTGACTTTATTTTTACACATAGATCTTAAATCTCTCGCTTAAATCAATCTTCATAAAAATTAACAGAATATACGATAACTTTTAATTCTAAGTATTCCTTGCAGGACCTCGTAAACGAGTTTAAATGCGACATTTTTACAGGCCTTATCAAAAACCATTATCAAGTAAATTGATATTTTTTGGTTAAATTAGATCGTTTATTTTGAAAAGGTTTGCTAAATGCGTTGTTCTCTAAGTATTAAATATTCATATTATAATTAAATATTATATTATTGTTGTATCACAATAAGAAATTCATGAGGTTTAAATAATAATGTGTAATACAGATTATATCTATGTTAAGGATCCCTTAATTCTATCTTTCCATTCACTTTGATAACATGAACTAACCGTAATTACTCAATGTTCAAAGCGTGTAAAGATAAGGAAACCACCAGCTTAGTTACGTACAGATTCCTAGGTAAGATTTTTAAAATAAAAATGCTAAGAATCTGTGTCAAATATTTAAATTTGTGTAAATAAATAAAATTCCAATGAAGCATCGTTGGCATTAAATATTTATATTTTTGTAAAATTCAGTCCGAATTTAAGTAGCGTCTGCAAAGAAAAACTAAAGATAATGAAAAAATGAGCTTTAGAAAATATAAAATTATCTGAATAACATTTCCTAAGAAAATATATTGTGGTTTTTTTTTGTTCTCATAGTAAACAAACAAAGGACGAGCCGAGCGAAGCGATGTAGGCCTTTAAAAGAGGAAATTTATAAACCATTGTCCTAAAAAAACGTAACTCTAAGAAGCATTAAAAGTGCTTAAAGGTTTAGGTACATCGCGTGCGCAACTAATTTAAAATATTAGTCTGCAAATTACATTGCTATTGTTATACAATTTAGTTGAAATTGCATCACATAACCAATGTTCGTGATAAAATAATATACAAAACCTTGACAAATTACATCTAAAAATGAAAACTTATTATTCAAGGTAAAAATATAATTTTAAATCGTCATTAGGACAAATGTCACGCGCAACTTACTTCATATGCACGCGTTCTAATGTATAAAAATATTTAAAATCATTCACTTATACCATTACATATAACTGTCTGTTATATTTATTACAATTGTTGGAAGCGGAGGATAAGTAGTTTCCGGAAATGTGTAGCCAAGTCGATAATCTATCTGATTGAATGAAGTATTGGGATTTCTTTGTCAATTCTTTTTAGGACTTTTGCACTTACAATTTTCGAGTCCCAAGAACCTAGTTATTTCAAATATAAAATAAAGTTTTAAAATACTCCAGATTCATATCCGCTGAATCGAGTTTGATAGGAGAAACCCTGTGGCAGTAAAACCGCAAGTCATATTAGAAAGTGCATCAATGTCGGATAACGAAGTTTAGTAGTTCTTCGCTTGTACTCGCACTAACCCTCGTGTAAGTTTTGATTATCTCGAAATTGACGTCACTTTAGAAAGGCGATGAATCTAATAAAAATCTATTTAGGTTACAATTTTGCCACAAAACAAATTATTATATATTATATAAAGCTTTTTTTTTTAATACAAGCGAAGTCAATATGGTTGGAATTCTATACAATTTATTTACAATTTATTTGCTATACATCAATAGCACTCGAAAAGGTTTTTTTATTTCAATTAATAGCATCTGTAACTGTTATAGTAACTGGAAAAACACGTAAATTTATTTATTTATTTTTTACTAAAGAAAGTTATTAGACTTGTAAATTTATAAACTATAAAGGAATATTTCGTAGTCACTCACTCACTCAATGATTTAACACGTTTTCTACTTTACAAAAACTATAAATATTTTTAGTAATATTAAAATAAAATTAAATTATGTAAACCTTAATTCCATTCTTTCCTCGTCTCTTATTAACAATGAATAACAAAGGACGTGTTAGCTACTTGTTCCTGAAGCTTATAGTTGCAGTATAAACAGAGATTTTTCTAGAATAAAAACCCAGGTGCCTGGTTTATTATTAAGCTTGGTAATTATACATAACTTACGATACTTTTCCTACTAGTATTAAAATTTTAAAAATGTGACTATATTTAGAAAGTTTATAAACTAAATAATGATCCTATCATTTATAGTCTTCTACTTCTGTAGGTAATTACTATATATCCATAACATGAGCTTTATTAAATTCATCTTTAAAAAAGTAAAAAGAAAAGGACTGACTATATATGGAATAATACACTCACATAAACAATCGGCAGCAGATGTTTTTATTGTTTTTCTTTAACTCAGATAAAACTTTTCAAGTCAAGGTCAGGGCGTAGAACAACGAAACAAATTTTTATTGTTATACGCCGTCATTTAAGAAAAGAAGAAATTTTATTATATTATTTGTATGTATTTAAAAAGGAATATTTATATAAAACAAATGAAAAGCACATATTTTTTTAATAGTTTATTTCTCATTGAATACATTAAATGACATTAAAATTCTTAAGATTACAATCGGTATTATAAAATTGTGAAGAAATTAACATAAATATAAATCTCGAAATAAATTACTTAAATTAACTTAAAAATAAATATATTATTGTAGTTTTTGGTAATCAATATTTAAACGAGGAGGTAAAGCCACGTTTTCATTGACGTTTTAATATTTATGGTGAAATCGATTTCAGATTATTAAGGAGCAATGCAACTTATTTTCTCTTTATTTTGTTGAAAATTGGGGTTAAAATTCAGTGAAATACTAACGCAATATAGGTCAGTTTGTCATGAGACACATACTGCTTACCATATATTGAATGCAATTTTTTTTTAAATGGCTGTACTTTGCATTTATTGTTCAAGCTTTATTTTTCATATAAGTTTTATTAGCTGCAAGTAAATATTGACACCGTTGATACATTTAGAACTACATTTTAACTAGTGATTAATCATGATCTTGTTGGCTATTTGTTATGCAATGAAAACGAGGCTACAAAACATTTTTTATATTTTAAAATGTACATGTTAAAACATCATACAGATATGTCAAACTATCACAATTTCCTGATATTTACGAGAATAGAATTCTGTTTAAAAAGAAAAACAAATTTTAATTTTGAAGCAAAATTTCGTGCCAATGTTTCTAACATACTTGGGACACTTCATTAAGTATTACATGTTATCACATACCTAGCCTAACCTTTATAACCTTATCCTCGTCTTTAGTAATAGTAATCATACTCAGTCTTAGTTGACATCCACCCAATAACATTTCATACCTTCTAATTAAAACACATAATATTTAACCAAGTGTGTTCCTTTTCCAGAATGCCAATTTGAATTTTAACGGGGCTCATAAAGCTGAACCATACGAATAAAATCATGTATATTAATTAGATATTTAAGTGTACAAGTATTTATAGGATATAAATTATTATAATTGATAAATATGATTATACTTATTATACAGTGTGTCTCTTGCCAAATTAATACACCTCCGAAATTTACAAATTCATTATCAACTAAGATGGTCGACGCAAAGTTGCAGTTTGAGTTCAGTTAGTGCATTAGCTTTATTACATTCCCAAGAAGTGAGTGAATAAACTGTAGTCAGTGAAGTCATTAACGGGAAACATTAACCTAGTAAATAATTAAATTAGATGTACTCATTAGTTGAAAACATACTCAAGTATACATAGTAGTTGTGTGAGTCGTTCTAGAAATAGCGAATTTATTGCAGCTTCTTTTTATTAATAGTCTATTTAACGAGAGACACGCTGTATTTACCGATTGGTTTACATTACAGCTATTTGACTGAGTTACTAATACATTTAATATTGAATGCGATAATTAGACACAAAGATTTTAAATTATATACTATATTTATTCATTTTTTTTCTTTGATAGTTTCACAATAATTTATTAAAGTATGCTCTATACATTCTATTTTATTCTATTACATACATTGTGTAGAACATCTAACATGGAAATATTGATTAAAATATTAGTGTTAAGTGAATATATCTTTATGTATTAGATATTAAAGTAAAGAAAAAGTAGTGATGCAACGAATTGACATTGAATATTTTCATTCAAATTATTATTTTTAATATTCATGATTATTCATATCGATATGGAGCTGGTGAATAGGTTATCGCAAATCCCTTTTTTATTGTTTATATTGATTTAAAAAAACACATGAGTGATGTGAAATTAATTTCGTTACATCCATAGAAAAAAAATAAGTCTTATTATATTTGCAATCTAATTGTTAATTCGCATTTATTGAATATGAATGCATAAAATTTGTCTATAAAAACATTGTTACACTTCTACAAAATAAGCTTACTATTGTGTTACGATATAAAGTGGAATTAAGCACAGTCAGGCGAACACACTCGAATGAAAAATAAAACGGACGATGAAATAGATGTCCCGAACTCATTAGTAAAAGATTGAACTTCATTATTCGATAAACAATCCAATTCTCTCTTAGTCACCTACATTAATAAGTCCATTAGACAATAGTATAGTTAAAATCAAAAAACAGTCAAGGTCGTACTAACTAGTTATAGGAGTAATAAGCTCACGAAGTAGCTATTCTACTATAAACTTACATCTATGTACTACGGGTTGAGCGAACGACATTGAGAGAATATTGACAAAATGTGCATAATCCATCAAAAGAATCTAAACACTAACTAAGGGATCTATCTTTTTTATTTCGGTTTGGGTTGTTGGAGACGCTACAAATATCTTGTAAATAACGTTTATTATAATGTTGCATGCGATGTTATCAAAATTTGGTTTTGAACGTGTAGTTACGTGGAATCGCATTACAACGCTATTTACTAAACTATCTCGATCAGATCTACAGAAAAACATATATACTACACATATATGCTTTATGTACGTACGACGAATAATATGTAATAGTTACTTAAATCTCCGTAAAGATGTAAGTAGTATATATTTCGTACAAATGTACTTTATTATACCGAAAATCGTTACCGTATTCATAGCGTATTTGTCTGTCGTTTACAATCAGTCCCCGTATCTGTCCAGGCCAAAATCTCTGCCTGCAATTGTGTCCAGTCCGTATTTATAACATAGGTCAAATTAATAAAATCAAAGTCGTATGTAAAAACATTGGGTATTTAGTATATGTCAAGAGAACTTATGTAGACACTTTTATCATGTTCAGAGATGTTTATTAAATATATTTTGGCACTTTGTTGTACCGACTACAATACAGGCCTTAAATTTAATATCTCTTTTAAAGAAATACCCTAAATTCATACATGTTAAGTAATTAATAAGATTAATTTTAAACCGATTATTAAATAACAAATATCACTTTAAATATTTTAGAATCGTTTTAGAACACTTATCGAATGTACAATACTATATGATAATATAACAATTCAAAGAAGAGGAAATAGATGTACGCTATTTTGTTAAGAAATCTCATAAAAGTAGGTAGGTACAATTTCCTATATTCCCAAAATAGTGTCACCTAATATAATATAAATAAAGAAACAGATAACATAAATTTTAGGACATTGAAATGAAATAAATAAAATAAAAATTGTTCACATTATTACAATTCAATATTAAATCTATTACTATAAATAAATTAAATCAGACCGTTACATCTCTCGCCGGCAGGCCACTAGTTCTTTGGCTTAGACAATTTCATATCAAGAATCCGAATCTGAATCAGACGAGGAATGAATCGGATAAGGAACAATTTCGGGTGTAATTGGTGGGGACGGTGAAACTGCAAATCGGACCCTGCGTTGATGTCGTGGTACAATGAATGATGTTTCCAGTTCGGCAATTTCAGGCAGAGTTAATCGTGGTACGCGGGGTCGTGATATTATGGAGGCGCTCAGTGGCCGCGGGACTGGCGTCGGTGCACGCTCTATTACCTCCGCGGTGCCAGAAGTTAGTTGCTAGCTGAGTGTAGTCACAGTTTGCAACTCAATCTCCTCAGGCTGTTGTTCGCAGCTGCATACTCGGAGTCGCTTGCCTTCACATGTGTTGTAAATTGCGCGATGTCGGTGACTAATGCATACTGCTGTGGTAATGCTTCCTAAAACTGTCACGGTCAAAATCATGCTACTTGCAATAAGAACCAATTGCGATTCGTCCTTCCGACCACATTTGCCCAACTTTTCATAATCCAGAGTTTTAAAATATCTGCCTTTTAACAACAGAGGTGTACTACATTTCAAGTTCCTAAGTGTCTCATTGAGCACGGTAGTACTCATGTAAGCAATCATAGTGGCAGCTGAGCATTGGGTGCAATCCCAGGCGTTGTCATTTATAGAGATATTTGCGATAGCTTCTAATCTATCCAGAGAAATCTCATCCAAAGTTTTTAGTTTGTTATGTGAGATGTCAAAGTGCTGTAAAAATCGCATACGAATCATAACCTTGGCTGGAAACTCGGACATTTCGTTTCCTGATACGTCAAGAGATTGTATATTTTGGTTGTTACTGAAGAAATAGGTATCTAGTGATGTAATAGATAGGTTTGCCAGACCGATTTTAATGATCTCGGGCATCGACTGTAGAGCTTTTGATATTTCTGTGAGTGACACCTTATTTCCACTGAAATCAATAGTTTTAAGAGTGTTCTTGAAAGCGTTAAAATTTCCTGGATAAAATTTATTAATTCTATTTTCACTTATGTCCAACTCGACAAGCGATGTAAGATTTGCCAGAGCAAGTGGAGCTAAAAGAGCAAGACGATTCCTTGCGAGTGACAATGTGGTCAACTTGGCCTGATTCACAAACGTAAAATCGACTATAACGGGAAAATGATTTCCATCCAGACGCAATATCTTTAAATTTCTAAGATAGTGAAATTCGTCAGAATTCAAGTATTTGAAATCGTTATCTCCCAAATCCAACTCCTCCAAGCGTGGAAGTAAGTGATAAATCTGAGTATTCATTCGTGGTATTTGACATCGTCGACAAATGAATACTTTCAGATGTTGAATGTCTTTAAAAATTTCTGGAGGTAAGTCATCTAAAGGGTTGCCACTAAGATCTAAGTGTTCTAACATGGCTAACATGCGGAAAACTCGGGGCATGAGAGTAGTTATGTTGTTATCTGAGATTGTTAGAGTAGTCAAAGCTGTTAAATGTTTAAAAGTTTCGCTGGGCATTGCCTCGATATCATTATGATCCAAGTGAAGGTCAGTCAAATTAATCAAACCTCTAAAATTATCTGCATCTATTGCAGTAATTTTATTGTGAGTCAAATTAAGAACCCTCAAAAATTGAAGACCCCAGAACGAATGCTGCCCAATCGCTGGGATATTGCTATTTATGATGTACAGTTCTTCTAAGAGTAAGAATGGCTTCTGCTGTGTAAATACTGGCCCTAGTGTAAAATTATTGGTATCATTTGAAGGTGCAATAATTTTGACAACCAAAGTCTCTCTATCCATTGCCGCCGTAGGTATATTTCTCAGCCCACCCTTGAAGCAGGACGTTGTTAGAACAGTGTCATTTTTGGAGTCCAGTTCATATCCACATTCACATATCCGTGGACATTGTAGCTTAGCCTTACTATATCCAGGACTCAGAATCAGTACTGCCCCGATCAGAAGGAGTTGCAAATGTTCCAATCTGAAACGAACAAATAGAATTATCGTATCATAGGAGATATTACACGTTTTAATTTTAATATGTAATAATAAATAATAGGTTGTCTAAGAAATTACATTTTATCGCAGAGTATTTACATTTAAATGATATAGTTGTAAACTAAATAAAACAGAAGTTTCACCTAATTTAATGCGTTATGATATTGTAATTAGTTAACAAAGGCCGGCAGGATCGCGTGAGGGTCGACAAAAACTTCCGCTGTAATTGCATCGGAACGATCTCTGGCGCTGGACAGAATAAATCAAGCAGTATAAACGCGCTAAAGTGTAAAAAACTTGCCTAAATCCGGCGAGCTACTAACGAGATTAGGCTCTAGTGAAATATGCGCCTCGCTTTGTCCGTGGGATTCAAACCCTCTGAAAAATAACGCGTAAAGATAACAAAGGACTTTTTGACATGGAGACGAAGCGGCCTCCATTTCGTACGATTTAAAATTCTTCAAAACTAAAAATAATTTTATTTTGATTAAATAAATATCAGGGAAACAAATGAAACAACGTAAATGACAACAATAGCTAATTTGTGAGCGTAACAAAACAATTGAAGCGTTTGTAACACTTCTCGAATACAAACACTATTCACCCATTCTGAACAAATGGTTCCACTCAAAGACGAACAAACAGAAAGCATTTTGATCGAAGTAAGGACATATTATATTAAAGTGCGTTGTTTATAATAGAAGCACAGATTTTTTACATTTGAGAACAGTATATTTTGGTATAATAAAACATTTTGTTATAACGACAAAATCGTACAAATTAGGCTAAAATAAATAAATAAATAAATAAATAAATTCTTTATTGCAAAAAAAAAACATTTGTTTATTACAAATTAGGCTAAAACTATTCTTTATGAAAATAAATAAAAGCAATTGTGTGAAATCTTAAATTACTTTCTTTTTAATTCCAACCAAAGAACAAACAAAAGGTTTGTTAAATTGTATAAAGCAGTATAATCAAAGGCCTTGAGGTCATACAATATACGACAGATTAAGTTAAAACCAACACACAAGTGAAACCACTGAGGAACTGTTGACGTGTACACAACAAATTTCAGCACTAACACTACTATTGTTCTTACAATTACATTCTAACGGTGACTGGTACGCTCTGTATTTTCGTTTTATACAAGTTTATTTCTTTAAAGGTCATCCGTATATATATATATATGGGCGTCGTTCAATACAATGACAAATCTAATAACCCATGTTACTAAGTGAATTTTTTCATGCAGTTTCATATATGTCACGTGACATGCGTATAAATGATAATGTTCATAGATTTCCAAGGTAAACGCGACACGCATATTGTATGCTATTGTAAAATTGGTGTGTAAAACAAATGATAATTAAAACAACATTATACTTAATGATTGATGAATTATAATTACTCGGCAACTATTATACTTTTCACGCTGAAAATTATTATTCTTATTATTATATGAGTTAAATTATTCACGTCTTTAGAATTTTAATTACTTTTTTACTGACACGTCATTGCCAGCTACGTGTTTATAAACTTACGAAAAACCTTACACGACTTTCAGTAAACTGATCCATATAATTCGAATTTATATTCTATGCAATAAAGTAATAAAAATTCAATAAAGTAATTATATTTAATATCTGTAATGGTATCAAAGTAATGAGGTAATTAAATTTAATGGAAATGCCATTAACAAACTTTCTCATCCCAAATTAATTTACCCTCTAGCTTGTTAAAATTAAGCAATACACTCTTTTTTCTTTGATTATTTTATTTATTTATTTAATAAAAATATATTTACTAGTAAACACGTACAGCAAAGATAAATCTAAAAGAAAAGTGAATTGCGAGGAAAAGGTGGCTATTACGGTTGTGACCATCTAAGCCTTTTCAGCTCCAATTCCAAAGATTTCTATTAACATTATCAAAATATAATTTTAGTATGAAATAGTAATAAATATCAATAGAACAACTTTTTGAATTTTTATTATTTCTATTTCATATTGTGCTTCTGAATGTCCAACTCGAAAATATTATACAATTATTATAATAATATAACTTTAACGAAACGTCTAAATAATCTGTAATCTCTAACATTAATAGCTCAGATTGTTAATCAACCCTATTAGGAAGTACCTATGTATGTGAAACAAAGATTCAATGAATCGTAGTTAATAGTTTATTTACATTTTTAGGTTTATTATTTATAATAAATATCAATTTAAAGAATTGTTTACTAACTACGCTTAAAGACGTAACATATCTACGCATTGTAATGTGTGAAATACTGTGAAAGAAAAATGAGTGCATCTGAGAATTCTATACTTTCGAAGACCATAGTGTAAGTACGGAACGTATTGTATGCAGCTTGTTGTAGAAAGGCGAAAAAATTGTTTTATTTCAATGTTTATAAAGAGTGATCTAGATAGTGAAGCATTCTTTAATAGTCGATGGCATCCAATCTAAGGGTCGTACCGAGTTCACTTATATATACTCTTACTTAACTCCAATTAACCTCATTCTTCGAACCCTAACGATTCTTCGAAAGATATTTTTACTTGTAAAACTTTGACAGTATATTAGAGATATACAGTAAAAGAATACTAATGTCGGAAAGAAAATTTTACGACTTGAGTGAAGGTCGAATTTCGCACGGAATGGCCAAGATTTAGGTTAGTTATTTATCTTTATATTTGTCTGTTCCATTTTTTCAATATTAATAATTTTGATATGCTTACAAACTGTGTGCGATTTTTTTTGAGACTATCGTTTTATAATACGACTATATAAATGCATTTATTTTACTAAATTTCAATGGAGCGTAAATTGTATCCAGTATGAATTTTACATATAGTATATGTCCACACGGTTAGTCCGTGTAAATAACATTCATACCCAATATCCAGAGTTCTAATTTATAAAACAGAAGTTGCAATTTTACATTTTGAAAATTAATTTTAAATTTTAAATTGAGGTAAAAGTTATGTAGGGTTAACGCTGAGTCTAATGTTTAATTATGCTACATAACAATACATTTAAAGAAAGGACGAGGATTGGCCTCACCTTTCATCACGAAGTTATAATTTATTAATTTACAGACATTCATGTAGTTTCCGTTACAAGCTTTTGTTGGGTAGGTTGTGAATCACAAACAGATAAACTGCCTGCTAGTTCATGAAGCAAGCGACAAAACTATGTTGGGGTATTCTAGTATTTTATGTATGAGAACCTTTTAGAAAAGTTGCCGAGGAATTTATGGTGAAACAAAAGTTTGAAATACCAAATTATTATTATGAACAAGAACTATTGTCATATTTATGCATGTCCAAAAGTTCTTTAATAAATTAATACGCATTTGATTCGAATATCAATTTAATAACGAAAATTGTCATATTCTTAAAAACTTAAATACCTACACCTAAAAAAATAGTAAAAATTATTAAAATAAAAGCGTAGCAATTCTAATTTTAAAACTTTTATTACAATTTCATTTAATACTTATAAAAATAAAACATTCAAAAACGTGGATGCATATACAAATTACAATTACCTACATATTAAAGGTTATTTGAAAATAATAAAAAAATACTTTATTTACAAGCAATTGAATTTAATAAAACAAAAGAGAGTTATTAAATAAGTCCCAGTTCAAATTTAATTATAATTAAATACATACATATTATTAAAAAAAAGATATACCTAACAAATAATATTGCCAAATAAATATGTACGAATAAATAAAGATACGAGTAATAATAAAGAATTAAAACAATTATTCTGGTCCAAATACTTTTGAGCAATAAAAACTGTCTCTTTGAACGAAAAAACTCTAGTCCTCTAAGTTTTAAAATGCAAATTGGGGCTGGACTTCCCCTTACATCGTGTTTTATTGTCGCTAAAATGTCTCAGTCCTTTTTTAAAAAGTAATGGGTGAGGCATACGTATTCTTGTTATACTCTAAAACTAATATAATAAAAAGACACTCACTTTGCAGGAAATAGTAGTTTAAAGGAAAAGAGATAAAAACTAATTCCGCCATCGTATTTGGTCATCCAAGTGCCGTAACTAAATCCTTAATGAATAATAAACAGGGTCGTTTATGGAGACATTATGAATCCAAAGTGGGTGGAACCCATAATTACTATTAATATCATTGTGTGGATCCTTTCAACATTTGGTACAATATCAAACCTTTATATTGTATGTAGATTCAACATATGTGTAAAAATTAAAAATATATATTTTTTATGTTAAGCAATAAAATTAACGTGATTTTAATTTAATGTATTTCTTAAAATGGGTTAGACATTCGTTTCGTGAAAATATATTTGAATTTACCAAGATTCGACAATACACAACAAACATCCGCTGATGAATTGCCCAAGAGATTGGCCCCAGATGCTTTCCGAATAATAAGTAGGTATTAAACGGCAACAACCTACTTAGAGTCTTGTTAAACAATTCATTAAGTTTTCACCCTTGGTAGGAAAATTTCTTAAATTACTTATCATTGCTAATTGCGCTTTTGGATGTAAATTTTTACTTGTTTTATTATTAAATACAAAAATGTAAATATAATTTAGTAATTAAATTCATGCAGGATAATTGTTCGTATAAAAATATATATATATAATTTAACTATATATTGTATTCGTGTAATAATAAATATGAAAATATATTAGATATAATAAAACTTTTTACGGATTATGTCAGCGTTACTAACAATAAATCAATGTCAAACAATAAAAGAAATACAAAATATCGTTGAAATGTAAATAAATCACGTAAAATGAATATATTTCGATATATTTAATAGAAAAATGTAACCGTTTTCAAAAGAGTTATGTTTGAAAAGAAACTGTATTGAATGAAAGTTTTTGGAATAAATCATAACATTATTATGCTTTCTAACACATTTAAGAAAGGAAATAGTTTTATTGTACTACTTGTAACATATTTTTTATTATTACAACTAGTTACAAGTTATGGAAGATTTTACATGATAGTACTTAAATTATTTTATATTCACTAAACATATTTTATCAGTACAAATTATATACATAGTATGAAATAGACCAGGGCGACAGAGCGTGAATCAAGGATCAAAAAGTCAAAGGGGCATCGATGAAGAAGATCGAGTCGTCGGAGCGTAGAGCTTACAAAATTGAACCGTAAAAGGGTTAGATCAAAGAGTAGGTATTGCACCAATATTTCCAAGTAATCTGAAACATTTTAAAGTATGCGTATTAAGTTCGAAATAAATTTGTGACATGGAATTGACGTCTGCGTCTCATAGTACATTTTTGCATCTATCAGTTTCAAATGTTCCAAAGGCATGTGACCCAAACATTAAACGGAGATTATTTCAAAAATATGTTAACAAGTAATATAATTAATATATTATATATTTGAAACTGCATTTACTCACAAAATAATATGTATTTATTATAGAAAAATATACATAGTTTTTATATTATATACGTGCAGGTATATGTGTTTAAGATGAATGTCACGATAATAAAATGTCGCTGATTTTGTTGTCGTCACCGCCTCTAATCTAGACAATATATTACGAGACAAGAAAACTACATTTACATATTATTTACGCGTAAATTCTCTTTCAAATGTACTTAAAGAACACAAAAGTGTTGTTAATATTGTATCATTTACTTATACAACATTTCCTTCGGAGAATTAGTGTAATCAGCTTTTGGTTGATCCTATTAGAGGCATAAACGTTCGTTGTGGATTAAGAATCCATTAGACAAGAAACAGTTGGGAAAAGCTACTATGCCATCGGGTTTGATGAAACTCTACTTAGTATTCGATAAAATTGACACATGTGCTAAGTAATTGATTAAGAAAAGGACGTTCTATTATGTCTGATTAAGGTCGAGGTTTCTATACGATAAGGATTTGGTTTTTTTTTGGTAGTTAATCTTGTTTGCTCCTGACCTCTGCTAGAAACGATTTATATTGTCATGAAATGAGAATGAAGTCGATAATTGTCACTAATAAAATAAATTACATTACGTAAAGGCCAGATCTATGGATTGAGATACAAAAAATTAAGTTTGTTAACATATAAAAGCTGAGCTAAGTTTACAACAGTTTTTTTAAGTAAAATTAATTTCGAGAATTTATTACCAAAACTAGTGCGAGGTTCTTGCTTAAGTTTAAGCTAGATATGTATAGTGCACTTGTTCTAGTAGCAAACTTTATCCTGACTGAGTTTGCTATGCTGAACAATTCACTTTACTTGATCTGGGATATTTGCAATTGTCAATGCTGGCTAAAGTTTTACAGTCGGCACATCATTACAACTTCATACGGAAACAAATATTCTTAGAATCCTATCAAGTACCTATATATTCAAAAAATAATAATTTTAAAGATATATACTATATATATATACATATCTACCAAGGTTTGTAATATATGACAACTTTATTTCAATTTATATGAACGCATATTTTACATCACGCGGTATATGTAGTAGTAGTGAAGGTTAGCTATAATTGTGGTTATACTTGTAATTCAAAAGCTATTTTAAAGAGCGTTTATGAGCATTTGGGGTTTATTTATGTAGATATTAACACAACATACGATTAGCGTTTGCATGAAGTTCAGGAAACACAATTGAATATATAGTGTCTGAATAATTAAGCTTACTTAACACCTTGGAAGAGGAATTTCGCTCCAATTCACATGAGAGTAATGTGACATGCAAAATAATTACTATTATAAGTAATTGTAATTTTGAACTCTGGGCTGAGATAATTAATTGAATAGCGACGTTTATGCAAATCTACAGTATATTTGTGAGGAGTTAACAGCAATGTTAATATTAAGTTGGGTGTAATTTTGAATTTATTAGTTTCATGGCAACCGCAGAGAACCCTCCTGATTTCGGAATATGGTAATTTTCTTATTATGTCAAACATTGCTTACCTATTAATTAATTCACTATATTATTCAATAAATATCTTTAATTGGAATCTGTTAAGGTCAATAGAAGAATAAAAAACTTGACTTTTCGTATTAACAACCTAATTTATTTGCTTCGAGTTTGATATTATATGCCTTTTAATTAAAACTCAAATATAAAAATATATTTCTTAAATGACAAAGAAACTTGTTTTGACTTGGTTTATATTAATCAAACCCTGGTCTTGCAAAGAATAGAATTTTATTTTATTTCAAATGATAAATTCATAAAATTAATCCGAAGGCACAGCTGTTACTGAATTGTGTATTGTTTGCAAAATAACTTTTAATAATAACGTAGACTTAATGACATTTACGATTGCTAAAGGTAATTTTGACATTCAATAAAGAATAGGTAGTTCTTAAATGAATAAATTCATTATTTCATATTAGAACTTGTCTTTGAGAAAGTAAATTTAATAGAAGACATTAAATATTGAAAAGAGAATGAAATAAAATACTCAAGGGACAACAGATAATATAAAAATTAATTATGCTATATGCTGAGAATAAGTACAAATGGGAAGGAAAATTAAAAAAAGGAATTCAGTTTCATAATAATTAGTATTAAAGTTAATATTTGCAACACCATCTAATCTCAGTCTTCAATAGGGGGATTTTTTTAAAAGCTTTATGAGACTTTAGAGGAAAATACTAATATCTATTAACATTTAAAGAAATACTAGTTTAAGACAGATAATATACCTACTATCTGAGGATATCCGACAAAAATCTATGGAAAGTATTGGAATGTGAAAATTCTCTGAAAATATTAAATTAAACATAATATTTATTAAGTCATATACGACGTTTCAATATCACAATCTTCTTATCTATTAATTTGTAGCCAGAGATGGAATGGTCGCGAGAAAACTTCGCAATTCGAAAGTGCTTCAATAACTCGGATAGCTCGTTATAAGTTCCATTGGGTTACAACTTCGCGGACGTTCGAGGGCTCAATCCCTTCAAATTTTGTTAATTTATTTCATTCTTGTTACAAAACTTAATAGGTGTTGACAGTTCCGATGTTGTCCATTTTATTATAATACCTGATGATAATTTTAGATTATCTGTACTACACTGTTATACGAAAGTTTTTATTTTTAAGTGGTCAGAGCGACAATGTTTGTGTTGCCCATTTCCTGATGTGTGTGCATGTACATATTTATTATTATGCAGATGTTTCTAAACTGCCAGTAACTGCCTTGTTCATATAACATATATTTTACATTTAAAAAATTGAGAACTTATAATATGTATTATGTATTAACTACAAAGCGCTTAAGTTTATAACAGAATTTTAATACTAAACTAAACATGTCATAATAAGGCCTTGACACGAAACAGAAAAATCGAGAAGCGGGGTAACAAATCGTATTTTAGAGTCGTGAGCCCAAGTGCGTATTGTCACGCGTTTGTGTTATAGTTTTGAGTTTGGGGGTTGTTATATGGGTAAGCAGAAGATCAATAATATAAAATTGATATCTGAAACCAAGTTGTTACTTCGAGCGAAGTACCTACTATAATCACTTTTTCTATATATTTGATCATGTATAAAAAGAAGCGCTTCACTGTATATTTAAAATCAAATTTGACACAGTTTTGATGGTTTCAATGTATAAATTGCTGGAGTAAGTATAAGTTTCATAAAACAAAGAACTTCATATATAATTCAGTCGATTAGTTTTTAATGTCATTCGAAGTAGTTTCTTTAGAATCTCAAAAAAATTATGCGTAAAAAATTTATGTTTAAATGTGACGAGAAATGATCTAACGAAAAATCTGCCAATTGTGATTTTTTTTAATAATGTAATAATTAATTAAAAGCTTTACAGAACAATTAAAGTATACAATGAAATTCGTTCAAAAGTAACTAACTATACCAATATTTTATAACTATAATATTAAGTAGAAATCAGGATTCTTAAGCACGTCAAATAAGACTTTTATTGATGTAATTATAATTCTTTACGTTACTCTATAGAGAGTCTTAACAATAGTCGTGTATTGTCACCACAATTTTAGCCTAAAGTGAGATACATTAACTAATAAATAAAATAAATTACATTTTCATTGTAATAAATTTAAATATAACATCACAATTTAAGGAAACCACTGGGAAACATATATCTATATATTATAAAACAAAATATGCAAATAATACAAATATAAAGACCAGTTCAAATTCGTTAATTATAAATATATTTAAAAAATATTATTTAAATAAATAATTAAATTAAAACACTAAATTATGGTAACCCTACACTGGCTAGTGAACGTTGACCGTATCCCATTTGATTCTGGGTGACACGTTGAATAATAATAAATATTTTAGTCAGTTAACTAATAAATATTCTAAGGGCTTACCGTTACTTAGGAGCACCTTAAAGGATATCCAGTTGACATGTATTGGGGCTTTATTTGTGGTAATTGTACGGGTTACTCTATAATTTACTCCAATGTATCGAAAATTTGTATAAGCAAGGGTAGATTTGGGTTGACTAGGCTTTATTGTTATGTACAAAATGATAATTTATAATTCATTTGTTTCTAATAGAATCTTAGAAGGGGAATTGTTTTAAGGATATATAATGTTATTTATGGTTAACTACATTGGCAGCGTACATAGGTTGCATGTGCGTACTATGCCTTCAAGGATGAAACTTTGGGATGAGCTTGAATGTATATTATTTCAATAAAAACACTATATCTACGGTTTACTAACGTTATCGTGGTCACTATAGGTGCCACAGTAAACCACATAGCTTCTTTTATTTTAATATTTTTATTTCCTCATTCTAGAAAATTGAATTCGATATATTATTTTATGAAGAAACAAAACTGTAGAAATATTACCCGAAATTCTCTAAAATAACATAAAAACTATGACAGTACCGTCCGATAAGACATTCTTTTTACGAGCTTGACCAAGCATGAAAAATGCATCACAATTTTTGTGGGGGCTCAATTTATACGTAAGGACGCTTTTTAAGAGAATTTTCACTATTATTGCGTTGTTTTCAACATATATTTTATGCGTAACGTCCACTACATCCTCCGTCTCAATAGAATATAAAAAGTATTTTGATTCGTTTTGTTCAATCCTATCTACGTAATATAACTTAACTAATATAAATAAATTCCTTAATACTAAAATAGTACCTACCTAAGTATTCACGTTTTGTACTGAAACGGTACTAAAATTACGAGGATTGTATAAATGTATACGTGATATTCTCTGAACAATGCTACTAGTCCAATCAATGAACTTTTGGTCCTATGTAAAAAAAAAATAAATCTTACCCGGACAAAAAAAATGTAGTCGTATAGAAAAAGAAAAAAGAATATGAGTATCTGTGTGGAGCAACTCGCGCCGGACTGGCGAACCTAACCCAAAAAATTCTCAAAGTTCAAAAAAACGGTTTTTTTTAAATAAAAAAAAAACAATGTCTCCGATCAGAAAAAGTTAAATTATAAAGTTGTAGATATTAAAAAAACACATCGATTTGTTTTTGTTGAGTTTAATTCGGTGCATAACTTTTCGAGTTATTTTAAAAAAATCATCGAAAATGACCATTTTTTGTTTTTATAATAACTTTTTTAATTTTTGTTTTTTTTTTTTTGAAATTCAGCAAAAAGGTAGGTATTTACTAGCCAAATAAGCTCGTTTTTGTAAAGTTAAAAAATATTAATTTTTTACCGAGATACATCGATTTTTCGAAAAAAAGGTGCCTTCGGAAAATGGCCACTTAAGCCCTAGGGAAGGTCATAGAAAATCGTCCGGGTACGCATTTTCTTTGTGAAGAGTTGTACTTTCATACTATTAAAAAAGGGAATCGATTTTTTAAATTTTTAAGTCCAAAAAATGACTTTGAAAAATCCCATTTTTTTAAAAAATGACGTTTTTGGACCATATTTTTTTCATTTTTTTGTTTTAATAACATTATTAACTGCAGCTAAATCAATCAAATAAATTCGTGAAAAAATGCGAGTAACCTATTTAAGCCACAGCCGAAAAATGAAAAAAATATGGCCCAAAAACGTCATTTTTTAAAAAAAGGGGATTTTTCAAAGTCATTTTTGGGACTTAAAAATTTAAAAAATCGATTCCCTTTTTTAATAGTATGAAAGTACAACTCTTCACAAAGAAAATGCGTACCTTGACGATTTTCTATGACCTTCCCTAGGGCTTGAGTGGCCATTTTCCGAAGGTACCTTTTTTTCGAAAAATCGATGTATCTCGGTAAAAAATTAATATTTTTTAACTTTACAAAAACGAGCTTATTTGGCTAGTAAATACCTACCTTTTTGCTGAATTTCAAAAAAAAAAAACAAAAATTAAAAAAGTTATTATAAAAACAAAAAATGGTCATTTTCGATGATTTTTTTAAAATAACTCGAAAAGTTATGCACCGAATTAAACTCAACAAAAACAAATCGATGTGTTTTTTTAATATCTACAACTTTATAATTTAACTTTTTCTGATCGGAGACATTGTTTTTTTTTTATTTAAAAAAAACCGTTTTTTTGAACTTTGAGAATTTTTTGGGTTAGGTTCGCCAGTCCGGCGCGAGTTGCTCCACACAGATACTCATATTCTTTTTTCTTTTTCTATACGACTACATTTTTTTTGTCCGGGTAAGATTTATTTCCACTTTTTTTGTTCATTGATTGGACTATACGTCAAAAACACTATCTAACCACCTATGTCTAAGATTTACATTATATAAACTTTTATTTAAGTTGTAAATAATAAAATGGCGCTATAAATATCTACAGACATGCATTAAAAATCTTTTGAATTTCTAAATCGCACAATTATTACAAGGAAATAATGCAATACTCAGGGCGATGTAAAATGCACAAAAAGGAGCATTAATTAAATAAATCAATCACACCACCATTATGTTCTCACAAAGAACGGTATGAACGCACCCCTCTTTTGATCAAGGAATAGAATCTTTTATAAAAAGTCTTGTATTGACGGACGCTTTGTGTCCCGACCTCGAACAAAAACCGGATAAGTGCGGGTTCAAAAGAACGTTTCTAGTGTCCCACTCCTGTCAATTTTCTTTCCTCATGCATGAATCTGCCTACCCGGCTTAACCATCAAATTATTTTAAAGTATATGAACAACACGCTACGTGACTTACGCTTACATTCATATTTGTAATATGTGAAACACACAATGAACGGCCCATTTTAAGTCTATATTATTTATAAAACTAATATATATATAGCTGTTATGAAATACTAATAAATATATCAATCTAATACCTTGATATTTTTTGTAATATTAGCTTTTTTCTATTAGATATTTATAATTTTTATTGATTCGATTTTATATTCTGTCATAATAATACAATAACAACCCGATAAAAGCTACGTGCAAATATTTATAATACTGGGTTAATAAAATTACAAAAGTATTGAGTTATTATTGTGTGTTCGTGAGTCGTATATTTTCAATAAAATGAACAAGAAAAAGCATTACTATCAAATATTAACTATAAATTATTATTGATTATTTTCTAAATGTAATTTTTAAATTCAGGTCACAAATAGTTTATATTCAGTAACAAATATAGTACTCTAAAGTGTTGTCAAAACCAATCAAAGACCCCGGTCCATTGTTATTGCTCATACATAAGTTCATGAGAACACATACAGGTTCTTAGATATTGTGTTCTACCATTTTCTATTATGTTTTGGATTATAATAATGTATATGTTTGGTATCTTGATTCACAGAAAATATCTTTTTACCAAAATATAGGTCACAATTTGCCTATCTCATGATTAGATCTAACTATAAACTAACATTTATTGGAGTAATAAAATCAATGTTTCCTTCAATTTTTTTAAATTAAGCTATACCTAAGTCATCGTAAGCTATAAGTCAGAATTACGTTGATAATAAATTATGATAATTGCAACAAAACAACAATGCTTATAATTTGATACAATCAGCTTCCAATTTAATACAAAATAAAAATAAGTAAAGGATACCTACGTAAAATTATAAGAGAAAGTAGAATTTATAGATGTTTTAATGCGTGTTAATCTTAAACAGATGGCTACCTCAACCACAATTACTAACAAGCCTGATGATATAATTCAATTAATATTGCCATGTCAACGTACGGTATAGGTGCTATAACATTCATACACATTGTGCATCCTCTAATTCGTATTGTTGATAGGTAATTAATCAATTGGAAATTTTAATTAAAATCAATGGCAAATCGTTTATTATACCAGTATTATATGATCACAAGGTTAAGAATAAGAAAAAAACGCTATGAATTATTTTGATATTATTTCGATAAAAGCACAAAACAGTAATAATAAAGCGACATCGTCAACATCATTTACTACTAAACAGAGCCGACAGACAGGAAAAAACGAGTTGCTATTGTATTCAAACTGCCCCCAGGCTTGTTTACTGTCCCCTACTTTTAGAAAAGTCGACGTTATTACGTGCAGCTGTCAGGTCCTCTCCCGTGCCAATGTTAGAAATGAGTTTTACCATAATGATAGTAAGCTAAACTTAAATCAATATATTAAATTTGTATTAAACATAGGTTTAAATAAATTAAGATTAGCAAATACACATACAAATAATGTTCTGATCCCAAACTGGGGTTCCCTGTGTTGTAGATATCAGGACGAGAACAGCACAAACATATTCAGACTCGAAATATATTAATACATTTTATATATTATAATTTTTTCTAACATATGTATATAGATTCAGTTAGGAGTTTAAAATTCAAAGTTAAAAATTATATTCTAAAGCCATGGTCATATTATTTGATAAAATGAAATGAATTAATTGGCACCTGTCGTTGTTCTGAAATGGAGGAGTAAGCATGAATAATAAATGTGTAATTCGTCGTCCAATTGCAGAATTAACGAAACGGTTAAAATTGTTTTATGACTTAATAGCATTTAATAAAATCCCTCGTACTGACATTACATAAACTTTTTTATTTCTCCAATCGGATGAGTGAAAAAAAATAAAGCAAGCAAGTTTAAGTTGAAAATATTATTTTTAGATAAGCCAAAATCTGTGGAACCCGAAAACGTTTCATGAATTTTGATGAAAGTGAATAAAAAGTGTACGAAATATTTCTGATATTGCTTATTTAGTTGACGCCCATGTTTCTTTCGAAGTAGACAAATACCATACCTCTCTCTGTAAACCACCTTCGTATCGAGTGCATCCGTTTTATGTAATATACCCGACCTTTGTTGGTGACCAAAAGAATAGTCTAATACTTTTATAATAAATTAAATGTATTGTAGTGGCTTATCGCTTGCCATATTTTGTTTTCAAGGTTCAAAAATACATAAAACCCGAGACTCGGATGTAGATTGCAAGAGTCAGAATAGTATTGCTGTGGTGAGCATAAATTTTAACAAAAGACCGATTCGCTGCTTTTTCCAGCTGCACAACATTTGGAAAACATGATATTTGAAATATTATTTTTACACTTTGAATTTTAGATGAATTAACGTCAACGCTATATTATTAGGTACATATAATTAACTTATTAAAGTAACACAATTGAACAGATACATTTTACAACAGGAAACTTTCAATCAATCATTGTTTTGTTTATAACATAGTTGCTACCCAATTTTTATTCATGGTTGATTGATAATCTCGTTTTAACTACAATATTTTTTATATATCATTATTACTTATTGTTTGATGTTTGATGTTAAGCGGAGAGAATAACGTAACAGTCAACTCTACTATGTTCGACGATGCAGATGATGTGCTCTGTCCAGGTTGATAGAGCACATAATTCATTAATCTATAATACATAGAGTACAGTCCGCGTTTATATGTACGAAACTGCGTGCGATTGAATACATATGCCGGTTTCGTACATTATAAACGTTATAAACGCATACGTCACGCTTGACACGTGTGTATGTGGTTGTCTCGGTTGTGCTTGTCCTTGTAGGTATTTCTTTTATTTATGATGAGCTTCAGTAAAAGCTCGAGGGTGCAGATGAATAATGTGACCGGGTCGCACCACAACAACGGATCGTAAAGAATAATAGAATAAATATTAGCGCCTAAAGTGATACCTATTTTATATACAATTTGTTATGTGTAAATGTACACGTGCGTTTTAAAATTCTATCATCAATATTAAATAAAATTAGGTCACCTATTTAAAACCCGTTTTTACGTCTCCCTTTCGCGTATATTTAATCTTGTTCTATAGATTGTTGTCCATTAATGTCGTCATTTTGGTCCAGGTGTTGCGAAGCCTATTGTGAGCCTTTTTTATGAATGAGGTAATATTAAATTCTATTTTTAAAATATTGACACAATAAGGATGTAACTCGTATTTGATACGAATAACTTATGTGTAAAATATTAATTAAAATTATATTCAATTGTTTTAAACAAAATATGACAAAGACAAAAATTAAATTACGATTACAAGGATCAGTGGCTAGGAAAATAAGAAAAGTAACCGCTTATTACCGACCAGTGAGCACCCTATTTCAAACGTTTAGAAAAACGAAATGTTTATTTTAATTACATCGTTAAGCGTCAAAATCAAATTGAACCCCGTAATTGCCGGGAAATAGCGACCGTGGGATAATAACAATTCGGAATATTTTGGAGTTTAAATGTAATTAGATTAGAAGCGTCCTCAACCGAAGTGAATGTATGAGAAGAGTAATGAATGTGGTCGAAAAGAAAGGATATGTAGAGAGAAGGACCGATAGCATTTCATGGTCACTGCCTACCTCAGAAGGTACATCAGCGTGAGCTAAGTAAATAAGTAACCTAAATGTATTTTATTTCATTGTTTTTACTAGCACGAATCTCAAAATGTAGCTCCCACTATCCCAACCTGTTCATCTTTTATAAAACTGTTCTTTAGGCATTGCAAATCTAGGATCATTGTATAGCTTATGTCACACAAAACTATGCCCGTATCATGCAGTGATCCCATGTGATTGGGAGTTTGGAAGATAAACATTTGAACTTATATTCGAAATAATTATCATAGTTACATATTTAAATATAATTTCATTTCAAAGTTCAAACTCTTAGATCAAATTACATGTAATAGCAATTCCATGCCAGTTAAGTTTTGAAGGAATTATTCGGGAAATCTGAATACTACTTGAAATAATGTTTTAACGATTATTAGCAGAATTATTATTGTAAGTCGCGTGTGTGACGCCATTTCTAAAAGTTACCTATAAGCACTGCACTAACAAAAGTTGTATTAAACTTTATTATTAACGGTATAAAGAATAAATTCGAATGGCATAATTTGTATTAAATATGTGAGGTGAGTAGGTTTTGGCATATACATAAAAATTTGAGTTATTAATGTGTCTTACGGTTTTGCGTCAACACACATTTTGTGAGTTCCGGAGGTTAACGAGGACTTCATTGTTCTCACTCAATAAAAGCGAAAAATATGAATTTTTGATATAAAGTGTCGCTGCGTACATTTTCTTGAGGGTTTAATTCTGAAATTTAAAGTTTATATCTTACAATGTGTGGGTAACCCATTGAATGACAGCGCTATTTTCATATTCATTATATTTTCATACATTTGGATGAAATAACAACATAAGCGTCGCACATATTTTGATGTTAAGTCCATACATACATATGTTAGGTTTAATAGAGAAGAGTTTTTTTCTTCTAATTCACAATTTCGATTGGTAATACAATAATATAGGTTAAAGTTTCAGATAATCAACTAATAGAAAACCTTTGTAAACAGTTTTTCTCAACATCAGAATCACTTGATTAACTTCGGAATGGGTCTAGGAAGAAATTTCGCTATCTCCTATAGTTTAAGGTTTGTGAAAGATCACCCCATAAAAGTAATGTCTATAACCAACCTTCTCAATAAATGGGGTATCTACAATGCCTCTCTATATATCCTTCTAATATTATTAAGTATGTAACATAAAAGGAACTGTTCGAATCAGTTGGTATTACCTAAGACTAGAGCGTTCAAACATACAAACTATTTATAATTTTGTATATTGGTATTAAACATTTAAAAAATATTTATTTCGCATCCGGGTCTTGTCTGTTGGTTGTAGTGGTAATTTGGTATATGACCACACTCCACCCGACGATATGAATACGTTACAAATAGGTACAATATAGGAGAGTCGGGGCGACAAATAGCAGTAGAAATTGAAGTGACTTTTTGTGGGATACGCGGTAGGGCACGGCAACGGGATCTAAGGGAACGATTTGGACAGTACAATCGTAGTTCTATTAAGAATACCGTTGTGTGTAATAGGGTGGGATTTGCTTTGTCGAAGCAAGATTACGTAACCCAAGGTTTGGTGTATGTCACATTTATACGACAATTTGCTTCTCTGAAAGGCCTTTTTGTTAACATTTTGGAGTAATTTTATTTATATTTTCTACTTTTGTCGCTGAAAACGTAAATTATTTTCCTTTTACCCAAATTTTATAAAGTTAAATAATTGCTAATGTTATTACAATTAAGGGTAAAATGCCAGTTGCACGTAATGACATGAATTATATGTACTTTATAGTATCTAATAAACTAAATTAATAAAATGTCTAACCAAATAAACAAAAACATGTTAACCAGACCCGTTCAATTATAGACATATAATTATTTTACATGATAAATTGTTATTAAACAAAATAGTGAAAAAAAGTAAATGTGAAATATCTTGTTGAGTAAGAGGGTCGAAGACGGCTCCCCCATGGGCAATGCCGATTGGGCATGACCAAGAAAAGAGACAAATTATGTAAATATACGAATGGTATTTTTACTTTTTAGCTTTTATTTTTTACTTATAAAGCAAAGTTTTCTTTTGAGGTGTTTTTAGAGTACCTGTGAGTACGGTGATAGGTTAAAGAAAATATAAATAAGAAAAATATAAATTAATTTTCCTTCAATAAATCTGAAGAGAGAAATAAGCTTTTTGCATCTGCAATATTACTCCGATCACTTTCTTTTATTGAAATTGAAATGATATTTTATAGAATTTAATAACTTTATTAGTTTCAGCGACACAAACGGTGGATTATTATGGCCTCATAATTGAAAAAAAACCAAATGAGAATGTACTGTGTCCAGATATTACTCCTAAAGATGAATTCCGTGTGAATTCCAAACATGAACGTAATACATGAAAATGCGAACCTAAACACCGTATCATGCGCGTGATGCGAAATTCCATGAATTCTGATTCTGTGTATAGGGTGGTGGTAATATTGAATGCGCCTCTAAACTCATCTTGGCATATTTGAAGCGTAAATGCAAATATCAGGTTTCATGCTTCTGGTTAATAATCTACGCTCATGAATAGTTAGTTACCAAACAAAATTGGGTGCAGTTGGTTAGAATTCTAATTATTTCTACTAGCTCGCAATATTACTTTGAAAATTATTTCTAGTACGTCTAACTAACACCGTCCTTATCTTTTCGACATAGCGAGTTTAGTTATTCATACAATTCTGTGCTGTAAAATATTATGTTAAAGAGAAAATAATATTGAATTTCATTTTATCGTTTTCTATATTTTAAATATTGAGGTTGAAGTGTTTAAAAGGATATCGGATATCGTTAGATTTGGGTAAAGTTTAAAGTTAAACCCTTAAAGCAACCGTAATTAGAAGTGTCTTTAAGCAGAGTCAAAGAGCTTTGGGGCTCCTACAATTCGAATGACTAGTAATCCAATATTAAACTATAAATCGTTAGGAACCTCCAAGGAATACACAGTTACTTTACTCAAATAGTAGAACTAGAAACTCAACAAGCATAAAATTATTTAAAATAAGAAGAAGAAATGTTTTACGCAGTCTGCGTTTTATACTCCGCCTGATGTTGAGAAAGAGTGCAATTTAGAGTTTAGATAACTGGTATCACATATACCTAAATGTCTGCAGGCATTAATCACTTCTATTATGTCAGCTCAAGGAGACGAATGAACACCAATTAGATTGACAGGGTAAAACCATCATACCCGGGTAACTAATCCCGAACGTGCTTCGTGTTGTTAACCGTTTATTGTTATGTAGCTTGATCATGTCTTTTTAATAAGTTGAGTTGGTTTCACGAGTTACATAAAAATATAACAAAACAAACGAATCAACTCTACTAATAATTTTTAACATACAATGTTATTTTCAAAACAATAACCCAGTACTTTAGCGTTTAATAAGTAATTAAACACTATATAACAACACAATCGAACTAAACCTTTTAAATAAAAAATAAATTATGTTTAACGCCTACAAAATAAACAAAGTCTTCTTTTCGCTTTTCGTGCGAAATTATTTTTACAAGGGTAGGCGTTTTCCCTTAAGTGATGTTTTCTTTTACGGTGTCGTCCCTTGTTTACCACTTAATAGGTATCGTTTTTCTATGTCGAACTTATTAGAATCGGCTTGTCCTAGTTCGGTAAATAAAGCCGTGTTTACACTAATCCTCATTAACGCATGTGATTGTGGGAGTTTTTAAATACATATGCATATAACGGGATCCATTTACTTTGTAGAAATATTAACAACTAAAAAAAACATTCGAGTTGAGTAACAAATAAAAATGTGAGTTTTTTTATTTAATTGTTTATTTGGAGCTTTTGTAATATCTCCAAAACTAAAGTAGACGGAACTGCCGATGAAACAACTTATAGAACATCTATCAAAAAAACAAAGTAGAACAAGATATTTGCTTCTTAAATCACATGCCTTTTTCTTGAAACGAAAACCGAATGCTAAAATTATACTTTATTCATTGGTCTATTATACGTAATTGATTTTTTTATTATTTTCAATTGTTTTGCACGTTTTACTTAGACAGCAATAGAGTAGTAGTTGTGGTATAATATTAATCGAGCTTTTGTTCTTAATACAATGTATCGATAACATATATAAATGAATCGATATCAAACTGTACAGTGGCTTAACGTGGTATAAAGTTGTATATACTTGGAGTGTGGCGACTTGAGCTCCAACTGTCACCCGAGGCAGTACGGTTCTATAGCAGTACAGTGAAGCAAGCTTTACAAATACAAGCCTAGATTTATGGCTACAGAAATAATCCAAAATAAAAGTATATTTATTATTAAGAAATGTAGGCTATGTCGAATACGAAGTAAACATTATGTCAATAATAAAAATCCAATATAATTCCACAAATAGCTAATAAGAATATCATACGTCGTCGACTCAATATAATAATTACTTTACTTACAGTAGAAAATTCATGCCGTGTTTATTGCAAAATAAATAAGATATCATTTGAAATCTAATATCATGAAGCTATAACAAACTTAACTTTATAGCAAAATTAGATGACATTTTCTTATTCAGTAAGTCTTTTAGATTGATATCTTAGATATTAAAAGTTTGTAATAACGATACAGTTAAATGTTATAATTTGAAGACTAGGTATTAAATAAAATGGAATATCTAGATTGTTAGCAAAAGTTTTTTTTTTTCTAAATAAAAATAGTACATTGTAAGTAGAAAGATTCGCTAACTCGAGTTAATGGAGTTTATTCAGTAATCGAACGAAATAAAATATCGTACGAAAAGTCGCTGAGGAGATTTTTTGCTTAAGCACTTTTATTGCTCGAAATCTGTGCAAATAGTTATTTTTATCAAAGAAATGTTATATAAAATAATAAGTTTTTTTTAATGAATTATTATGAAAATTATTATACGACTTAATCAATAATGTAAAAATAGCAACAATAAAAAAATTTACATAAAATTTTCACTTAAATAAAATTATTACATTTACAATCAGCAGTTCACATTTCCGTATAAATTAAGTATTACGACGATGTGTTATTTTAGTAAAGTTAACATTTGTGGGACCTAGTTGTTTATAAGAACTTATTATGTACATTTCAACTACGCGATTAAATAGCAAAAAAATAATTTTGTTATTTAAAACATTCAGTATTTTGAAACTATTTTTGACATAAATCTATCACAATACTAATTCTATTACATTGACAAAAGATATACTCGTATAAGAACTGATAATTATTTTGAATAAGGTGCCTATATATTCAATTAGTTATATACACAATAGTACCTACGTATATCAAATGCTTTCAGATGATATTTTGTACACATAAGTCTGTTCAAAGGATGACCATTACAATTAATCTGGCCGGCCAAATCCGAAGGCTGAGTAAACTTTGTCCAGCTCCCGGTTATTTGAACAGTTGAAATTGAAGAACCTGGTTACTCTCGTAGCTTTCGCTTAATAATTTGCTTACAAACGATGCTCTAACAGAATAATACTGCATTTCCGAGATTATTTTTTAATTCTAGTACCTACCTACTAAGAATAAAATAAAGAGTTAATTTTATAATTAATTCAAATTAACCTTTATTATTCTTAAAAGGTGGGTTATAACAATACAATGGTTTTAATATACGCTTTTTATATGATCACTTTTTAATCGGCCGACCGATAGTTATAATTTATCAAATTTTTCCTCCCGGAGTTACCTACTAGTGATTTCAACTCATGAACTTACCTAGTCGATGACTTTTATTTTACTCAAGAAGATTATATACAGAACCATTATATGACTGTGATCTAAAGTTAATTATTGAAAAAGATATTAAAATTTGGTTATTTATTTTATCTTTATTATTATAGCATTTATGTAATTTTACGCTTGATTTTGTGATGAATTGTGCGACAAATGTATAAATTCATAATAATTTATAAATAAGTTAATTATTATACTACATATACATATTGATCACAAACTAGGATTACCTATGGATATCAGGATAACACAAACATGAATCACCAAGACCCGAAAACCTCACACAAAAATTTTAAAAATTATTATTTATATTGACCGGGAGATATTTTTAGAGGAGAAAAGAGAAGCCCAAACTTGGGCCTTAAAAATATCTAACGTATCTATTTGGTTTGGTGTTGTGTTAGATGGAATCCGCTTCTAAAGGTTGAATACCGACAAATTGTACAAAACAGCTCATTAGCTCTTCCTCTCGGCTCATAGAAACTATACTCGTATGAGAATCATTAGACTTTACAAAATCAAGATTCGAGTTAGAAAAGTGTTTTGTTCAACATTTTATTGCTTTATAAAGAACTGGGTGTTAATTAAAAGTTTATTTTTAGTACAGTACGGTGAGTACGAATTTTATTCAAAAGTATTCTATCCAATCATAGAATAATAAACTATAGCCGGAGAAGTTAATTGCTGTACACTTGATTAGCTCTTTAGTAAACAAAGTATAAAAATGGTTGCTGCCTCAAAACTAGTATATGAGTGGCCTAATAATATAAAAATCAAACTCAGGGCTCACACGTTCTAATATCTACATGTACCTATATATTTAAAGGTAAGTGAAGAACTTAAAATGGGTTTAGTTGTTTAGGCTAATATCTAATAACTACGAACATAAATACAATTTGAAAATTCACATTTTGTACTTGAGGGACGTAATCCAATTAATAAGTAATTAATAAAAGCTTCTGTACGAGTTGTTAAATCTTATAAAGCTCGGAAACGGAAGTTATTCTAAAATATTTAAATTTTGATCCTAACCCAAATTTCAGGACGACGCGGTTGGATAAAAACCTAAATATTGTTTTTTATGAAGATTAGACTTATCGAACCAAACCAAGCAATGTCGTTAGTAGGGATTTCCCTCAGGATTCGCGGGAGATTGGAAAATGTGGGAAACTTTTTTTCATTTCAATGGCGGTTGGAGAGGTTAGATAGATATATCTGTTGAGTTGAAACTATTACGTCTACGCATAATTTATATTTAATCCTTTTATAAGTTTAATCTCGTTTTACTTTTTGTATGAAATGTTTATTTTACTTTATTTATTTTGTTTTATATGTTGTGGTATTTTTACTCCATCTGAACTTCTGAGTATCAGTGAAAATGTCCACAGATGTACGACAATGTGACTAAGGGCAAACTCTTCTCTACATGTATTATTATTTTTATATTTTATAAATAATATAACAAATAAAAGATTTTTAGATATAGAAATACTTTTAAATAATATTTTAAAGATTTTGAACTTCATCTTTCACACTTTGTGCTAGTTTTTATTATGCATAATAAATTGTAGAATAAAGTCCCTATTATAGAAGTTGCTAACATTTTCTGGTATTCATAATTTTATGAATAACAAAAAAACTAATTTTGAATTTAAAGATTCTTATTGTTGTTTTTAAGTTTATATTTTTTGGTGTCAAAACGTGCATTACTATTATATTCAAATACTTTACCGCAAAGCTAACCGCATTGGTGTCTTGCAATATGATCTCTAAGACAATTTACTACCTTGACTTATTGTTTTAACATGACAAACAAATATATTTTACTGTATTACCAATTATTGTCACACATATCAATATAAGTGTACGCACGCGGTGTAACAACTGTATTTGGCCACATTGTCATATTATAAGGAAAATAAATATACCATAAAAACATTGTGCATTTGTTCGCACATACGCGGCTTACGTTAATATAGACGTAAGCCTGATAAGTGTGAATGGGCGTACGACATATCTGCTAAGCTCGTATCAAAGAAGATTGAGTATTAGAATTACAAGATATAATTTATATGAGGTATGGTTAGCGAGGTAGTCAGTCACACAGGATGTTTGCAGGTCCGTTTCTAAGTCGGAACAAATATTTTATTTAATAAATATTACAGTGTTCTAAATATAAATAGGTTAATATTTGTTTCGATGATGTTTGTATTGTCTTAGTTCTCATACATTCTAGTCCTGACATTAAAATTATGTGCGTTCTAGAGTTAAGGTATACCACTTTTGTTCCATAGCATTTTTATATGTGATAATAAAAACAATAAACAAAATAGTAAAATTTAGCATCACGTCCATCCTTCGTGGCTGTCACTTATATTTCCCTTTCTGTTTTATATGCATACAATGTCACATCAAAACCTCTCTGTTGGTTGAACCTTTTAGGGTATTCTCAGGTCAACGACTTGCTTTGATATGCAATTGTTTTTATTAATTAATTTAAATAAATTATTCTAACGTTTCTTAATGTTTCATTCATAAGAGAAGTTTTAAAGAAAAAGCTCTTAGTTAAAATATTATATCAAATTATATTTTGTACGTTATAGTCTCATATTAAATTTTGTGAAATCAACTACTACGAAGAGATCAGTGAAATTTCCTAAATATATAATTATATTCCATGTAGACAATTATATTTATAACACATAAAATTTGTATTTTCGCTAACGTGACTCATTTAGATGAAACCAATTAAAACGAATTTTGTAAATCCTCAAAGTTGCCCAAGGATACACTTTTTAAGGCTTGTTTGTTTTTTAACTTTTAAAAGCAAGGAACAAACTTGGTATGTATTTAGGATTTAAAAAAGTTAAATTTAATTATCTATTTGCATTTTCAAATTCGAGAAACATATTTACTATAAAATGGTATATTTTAAAATTTAATACTGATATTTTAGTTTGCTGCTCATTACGAGCACATGGTGTTGGCCAATGCAGGAACTAGCGTAAATATTTCAGGAGAAAATACGAACAAATTTTGGAAATTTCTGTGGACATAAAAATATTATATGTTACAAGTCTATATGTACTATATACATCCAACCAACTTGGTGCTTACAAGAAAAATAAGTCTTGTATGAAAAATATTATATTTTTTGAAATACTTGCCCAAACATTCCACGTATTGCAAATAAACAAGCCTTGTTTTTGTATCTTATAAAAATATATTATTCTAGCAACATATGTAAACTTAAAACATTGTGAGATGCAGATTGCTACAGCGCTATATTGATTCATATATGTGGAATATTGCTAAAGTCAGATATTTAAATATACTCTATAAAGAATAACAAGAAATCAACGTAGACATTAATCGGTAACTTTTAGTGCAATAACATATTTTCTGATATTTTAGCAAAGGTTTTGTTTTAATAGTAATCATGGCCTTTTGTTTGTTAAGTTACAATCATTAAAGCATTTTAAAGTATATTATTCATCTAATTTATACACTGATCTAAACTTAAAAATACATTGAAAGAGAAGCATTGAATGTTTAAAAAGTAATAAGTAAGTGTAGTCATGTTGAAAGTTTCCCAGAGTGTTAGTGGTATAAGAGGATTGACACTGGTACCTCTTAAGGAGGGAACACGCTTTAGATGTTAAAGGGCATGCTAAATTTTACATTAATACATTAATGTTTTATTTTGAGATGCGGGGAAAAAATACAAAGCCAATTTGATGTTATATTTTCTCGATGTTATTTTATAGGAATAAAACGCGTTGACAAAATTTATAACTTAAGTACTGATAAATAATTATAATTTTACATCCTTTTTGAAAAAAAAAAATGCTTTTTAAATCTAAAAACGATGTAGGTACCTACTGAAATATCTACAGGCACTCAATTTAATAAATAACAACGAGATAAAGTTTAATATATATTTCTACTTCACAAGAACTGATTAAGTTCATCAGAATGTCAAGGCACGATTGACTTTTCGATAAGAGTAACGAGGAATTCCAAAAATCTGCTTATTCATGGAATAAATGAACAGATAGACGGGGATGTAATTATCCTCCGTTTTAGCGTAATCTTTCTTCGATAATAGGCCTGTCAATGAACTAACTAAATGGAAATGAAACTCCATCATCTTACGCGTAAAAAGACGTTGTCCATAAGATTACTGAAGTGTTTACTACATAGCTTAGATGCGCACGTTCCAACTAACAATGGCGAGATTAAAAAGATATTTATTGTCATCACTAGAACACATTATTAAACATTTGAATTGCGACTTCAATACGCATCTCTATATGACATATTAAGTACTATATTTTGACAAGAACTAAAATTAATGCCTTTTGACATTATTGAGAACTGAAAACGAAATCTATAGAATTTAAAACTAGATAGTGTAGATAATCTTTTTCATTTCTCACAAGTCCTACGTTACTATTTATAATACTCAATGTTTTAGCAAATGCAGCCTTCAGTTAAATTATTAATATTTTATAGAAATTTTCTATTAGTACCTAATACATGCCTATTATTTATGTACGTATGTATATGCTATTTGAGCTGCGTTTTCAAAACCGAAGATAAGTGTTATATTTATTAAAATTTCAATAAATTAGAAATAGCATCATCAGTCAATTGATGAATATCTGCGAGTACAATACGTTCTATTCAACCTTTGTTAACCTATTCGGCTTTGAGCAATTCTACTCTGAATTGCAATGAATTTGATTCGGAACTCAGTACATTAATGTTGGGCAGGAAGCATTGCAGTAACGGGCGCACAAAACACCGCATTGTTAGAGAACTCCAAAATCACTTAAAACGTTATAATAAATTTTCTTTAAAAGTGCTATTAGAGTGTGCATGACTTTCTCGTAATACACTAACTTTAAGCAATTTATATTTACCATTATAATGCGTATACGAAAATAAAGTCATTCCAATGACTGAATCAACTTATTAATATTTCATTCAATAAACAATTAAACAATGTTGTAATTATTATTTGTACCTTTTGTCTTATTACGAAATCATTTAACTTTTATATATATTCAATTATCTTTGTACCAAATTAACTTTATCTCAACGTACTGAAATTATTTTACCAATCATAATTGTGGCATTCTTAAACATTCATGATTATTCTTAATAATTGAATTAGTTAATTTAGATAACATGTTTGTTCTTGTTTTCAGTACCTATCAAATTGATTATAAAGGCAGTTTCTGTTACCTCTTAAAAAATAACAACTGACATATATTCGATACAATCGCAATGGCTGCAAGGAGTGGAAACGTTAAATAAATTAATTTAAAAAAACTTCTTATTATTCTTATTACTTCTTATTATATATTATATAAACTTCGTATTATAATAAATTGTAGTAATTGTATTAAAATGTATTAAGTATTATTTATTATTAATGTTGGAATACTATTTTGAGACTATCGTATAAATCTTATTTATTAGAGTGACACTGAGTGAAATTAAAGTTCTAAATTCCCTCCAGAATTTACGAGTATCAGTTCAATTTGTAGCATTAGGGTATTACTGTTTATTTATTCTGTTTCAGTTTAAAGAGGCCTAGTTAAATAAATTTACCTTTCAAATACACAAGATTTAAATCCCCTTGAGTGGTAAAACTGTTAGAGATGAAATGGTTACCCAAACAATGTCTCTTACTAACAGAAAATCCCCTTATAAAATATTGGTTACAGTATCCGACTACCACCACGGAGGTGGGTTGATGAAATATTCATATTTTTAACAGTCCTTCCATTTCATAATGCATGCATATTTCGGATACTAAATTTGCATAAAAGCTTTTATCTTTAAAAAGGATTCTTACTGTTTACAATACTTCGATAGTTATTAATTCATTAATAAATACAAATGAAAATATATTTTTAAATAATACTGGTGATGTAATTACATATAGAGCAAATCGAAGCTCATCAATAGATATTCAAATTATATCACAAGCACGTTTGGTCTACATTATAACAAATCAGTGTTTCTCATAGAAGTAATACCTACAAACTTAAAAAAACATGTCATACAAAAACAATTTAAAGACCGTGGTATTAAACTTTACAGTGCTTTTCTGGAAAGTTCAATGCAGAAATAAAACATTCACACATTATGCCAACTAAAAAGTGATTCCCCAAAATAAATATATAATAGGTTCGTTACGAAAGGTTCTATTTTGATACTACGTAAGGATTTTTACTTTAAATTGAATTTATAATAAACTTTGTATTTATATGGCCTTTATTAATAATGAAACAACTAAAATTGTATTATGTTATGAAGGTAAGGCAACTCGGAAGTGAATATGTATAATATATTTAGTATAAATCACGCACCGAAAACTCTGAATGAAATGAAGTAGCGTGTTGAAGGGCTAAAAACCGCGCGTAGGTCAAGTTTGTAGGTCCAACACTGTTATTGTTTCATTACATTTTGTGTGCGCGCGAAAGTGTGTTGGTATAAAACATATTCTTCACAAGAACCCCAACTTCCTAAAATGTTAGCGAAACATACCACATTTATCTCCTAAAAAGAATTTTAACTTGAAAAAGAGAGCATTGCGTTGCGTGAGATAATGTTTTCCTTTATTAAATATTCTAACGTTGTAAATGTGTGAAATATGTTAGGTTTTTGTCAAAGTAACTTTTTAATATTAATTAATTGCTCACCCAACTAAATATTAAATTCTCATGTATATATTCAATTTTACTTACATTTTTTGTGGTTTACATAGTGATTAAAATATATGTTAAAAATAATATTTAAGATTTTAAGAGGTTTGAATCAAGTTTAGTGCTAAACTTTTGCTTCCTCAGGTTGTTTTATTAAATGGAAATTGTCTTTATATACTCAACAATTAAGTACGATGCCGCAGTGCAGTCTCAAAACTTTTCCGTAATTATATTTTAATTATGTATAGCATTATCTAGCTATCTTTCAACTAAAACAATAATAGTTCAAAATATATTGAGTTCTTATTTTGAGTTCTATTACTATTATAGATAATAAAAACATTGTTAAATCTTTACAATTTACGTTGTAAAATGTTGCTTAGGGACAAATAAGTTAAACATGTTACGTAATATATTTAAAAACAAGATTTCTATAATAATATCGTCATTCTTATGCGATGCTTACTATTTATTAGCTAACTAACTTATATGTTAGCAATTGCAATTGTTTTTGTATTGAAGTGAGGACTATGTTAGTTTGCATCGTATTATTAATAGAAACATTGTAATGCCTTGTCACGTATAAGAACACTAATAATTCCCTTTTACCACGCAATCCACAAAAACTCCACTTATCATACATAATTTACTAACCTTTGTTGTAGGCAAGTGGTGAGATTCCCATGTTTTAGGATTACTATGGAAGTGCACGAATGCTGTTAACTACAGTTTCGTTATTAGGTTAGAAAGTAGTGAGAAATTATGTAAAATGTTGAAGTTCATTTATTGTAAATACTATCGAGCCTTTGTAAAACTTTAGATTGGTGTGAATTCTAAATAATCGCTCTAAGTTTTAGAGAAAACAAGAATTCAATTAAAGAAGGAAATTAATTTTGTTGTCGACGCACTATTTACACGAACCGTTGAAATAACTTTCGAAACACAGAACAAAAAATTATTGTGATAAACATTTAAAGATACTATTAATTAATGCTTCTGTTTTTCATACGCAAATTGGTTTAGTTACAGAAATAGCAACAGGTCAAATGACTACACAACATATATTATATACTGTATATTATAGTTCTTTTATATAATCACAAACAATATAAAAGTCAGAAGTAACAAAAGGTCTAGTTTCGTTAAATAAATTGCATAGTTGCTTTCGGTCAAATGACCGCTCTTCAGTCTTAAGTTGTTTCTTAGTTGAGTTGTTACCATATCGAATACACATCACACTATTCTGAACCAGTGCATTGTGATTGTAGCACACTCATTAATAATCAATGGTACACATTTTGCAATACCCAATTAATATTTGTATTTAATTAGACAAAGGTCAATACTGAATTGCAATTACTATTTCATTAGAAACAATTGTATTGTTAGTTTCCCTTTCAATAGCTTTTGTGGGTTTGAAATTATAATCAAATCGTTAATATAGTGTGTATTGTGTTTAGTGTGCCCATAATATATGTGTTAGCTCACTTCAATATGCTAAGGGTTACTTTTTATCTTTGTGATATTATTCGAACAACGGCAAAGTTTTAGAAGCTTTCCTCCGCTAAGATGAAAATTAGTAGATTAATTCGAATCGCGTAATTATGGCTTCATACGTAAATTTTCATAGAAATGGGAGCCGGCGGATGAGATATGCTTAATTTGTAATTTGTTTAAAATATAATAAGCGTTATCGCATTAGTGAATACATACATTCGGAAAGTGTGCCAATGCGTGACCCAATTATCTTAATATTGGATAATCTACGTCTCTAACTCTTTACCAAAAGTAATAAAACTAAACGTAATTGTTAATACACAGATGTTGCCTAAAACAAAATTTAATGAGTTAATTTATTCTATGTTAATCTAATAAACAGAATGTTAGTTATGAAGTAATGGATACGTGACTACATAGGTTAGTTGTTTTGCGAAAATGTGAATACAACAATTTTCAATACGCGCATGTTTATTAGTAATTATACCAATTAATCTGTGTTTATTGCATTATTTAAATATCTAGAACAAATTCCCACTGTGATATTATGCCGAGTAGCATATTTAACAATGGCTGCAATTATTATTATAAAAAAGTAATTTTAGAAAAAATATATATGGTATTGAGATGTTTCAAGAATTTAAAAAAATTAACAAAGAAGTATCCGCTTACGCTGCCAAAATTTCCCGGTCGATTGTGACATGGTAACCCAAACTTTTTCTTTCCATATACAAACACGTTTGTTTTATTTTAAAAATACGGATAAGTGTAACGAATAACTATGAAAGTATTCACACAGATATCCTTAATGTAAAAACATACCTCTCAAATGCAAATAAATTCGAAGTTTTTTAAAAATATTGTTTCTATGTAAAAAAGGAAATTTATGTAAAATCTTAAAAGTGGTCATTAGTAACTAAATTTGTATTAAGATTAGGAATGTGCGTTAAGTGCCCATTTTCATTCATGACAATGCAATGAAAATTGTACCTACCGCTTTTAACTACCTGTTAACTAAGTAGCTATAGAACTTTAATTTGAAACATATACTGTTTGTAAAATAAAGTTTAGTATATATCATACACAACCTTGTTGAGTAATTAAGACTTGTTGCTGGATTTTGGTACAGCATTGTAAACGGAGGAAAAACCGATTTTAACCTTAATTTTGCTACAATGAACTCTAACATATACTATGAGTAAAGTATAGTAAAATTAAGTAAAATAAATTGGTACTGAATAAATATTGATTTTATCGTGAAGTTGTTATAGTCAGAGCATTATACCCAATGCGCATTTTGCATTGTAACATCATAGTACACGGCCCTCAATTCTACGCACCGTGTCTAACAACATTATAAACAAGTTAATAACAAATTCAATCTTATCTCTATGAGAATTAAGTTTACCGGTTCGTGGCTTTGACCCCTTCAAAATTATAATACGCATTTTTAGGGTCCGAGAGTCGAGGGTGAAACCCTTGTGTGAATCAGAAAACAATCTTTTACGATATGTAACCTTGTATTGCATATCAGTGACGATTTATATTTTTTTGTTCACAAATAAATAAATAGTCATTTCAAGGACATACTAAAATCGTTTGAGCTTTTAGTAATAAACAGATTTTGATTTAGAAAACTCAGAGTAAGAACCATTTAACCGACATTCGACAATCTAGAATTTTAACAAACATCAAGAGAATCAAACATGCTCAGCAAATACTGACGATTATACATTAAATTACGTAAGTTGTATGACTTTTTTTTAATTCTCTAATAAATAAATCAGTAAAATCATATGGAACTTTAGAATATTTTAAAATATAAATGGCTATAGAGGCAGGCGATTGTGATATACTTTTATCATATTATTACAGGGGTAAATATTGATTGTTACAAAGAACATGAATGCTTGCAAATTAAAAATCTTTTCTTCTAATAAAATTTATGTTAATTTCATTCGTGGATCGACCGACCGACAATCAATGTTGACATAATCGTTTATTTAATTAATGGTGTAATAACATTTTTTGTAAGATTTTATTATGATATATGTAGGTACATAGACTATTAGATGTGAATTATTATTTAGCTAAATAAAATGAAATCGGAGTAAATAAAAACATATTTTTTAGGAGCTAGTAAATTGATTGATCTAATCTATCTGACAAAATTATACACAAGTCGGTATATCGGGGTAGGCAGAGATGAAGTGCACTTCTTTTGTCTGCGCACCAATTTCTCCTTGACTATTCTATTAGTCTAATCTAAATTCTGAGATTTTACCCATTGTTAATTAAACCGAAATTTTATACAAGTCAGCCTAATTTCTTATAAAATTTATATTTATTTATTTTGTTAAAAATATAAGTTTTAGGATATAATTGAATTTATATGTAAATAGTATTTTAATATAAGCTAAATATAATTCAAATTTCTAACGTATGTTGGTGTATGAAATATTTTCCTAGGAAAAAAATTTATCAATTTCTCAGTGGACGAGATTCGATTCAATTAGAAAGACGGGACGGAAGTAGGTATATCTCAATTCACGATGGAAACTCATATCAGCATAACCACGACTAAGTACTAATTAACAAATTTACTAATTTTAATCATCTTTCTTAAAAATAAAAATAATAAAAAATTAAAAGCGTAACTTAAAAGGTTAATTTGTAGCAAATTTTTCTCGTAAATGATAGATTCTAATATCAGCTTTCAAATATAACTTTAGGATTTGCATAACTCTTAAATAAATAAATTTAAATAATTCAGCGAGTACTTTTAAACAAAATGAATACTTTATACCTTAACTCCAAAATAAATGGACCCTATTATTATTAGACAAATTATTTAACATAATTTAACTAAATCTGTTTTATTTCAAATTTAATGAAGATATTTCTCTCACAAAATAATTTTTTTTAACAATAAATGAAATAAAATATTAAATTTATAAAAAAAAATCTATTCTACGCTTCAAACTCGCAGTTTGTATTTATTTATTTCGCGATAAAAGCCTAGTCTAATAAAAAATAACAAAAAAAAAAACGATTAAAATTTACACATACCGTAACATCTCCATCTCCCTTTTCCACCTCATTTTTAAATAAACAGTTCTTAAAGTTACGTATTAAACATCGTCGATCGCGCGTTAGGTTTCAAAACTCAGATGGGTCGAACTATCGCAAACCCGACCACCCGCCGACAAGCTCCGCTGGCGACTAAGCTGACTGAAGCAGCTACCAGGGTCAACGTTAGAATAGGGTGATTTTGCAATTCCACCCTTCGTCTGCGCGCGCTACCCTTCCTTTATATTATTATTGGTATGAATAAATAAATCACAAAACAAAAAATTTAAATTATAAAATATTTATATTTTTTTAAAATTATAGTATAGAGTAAGTTGCGTAATAGCCAATAAAAACAATTTTTATAAATTTTATGTTAATATGTAAAAAATTAATTAAATATTTTAGCTGGAGTAACAGAGTGTTTATTTCACTAAAATTGTAAAATGCTCGAAGGACTTGCGATTATACACTTACACAAGTTATATGTTAGAAGGTGTGTAGATGGCGCGAGCAAGTGAATTAAGTAAAAACTATAAATTTTAATAATTCGAAAACAATTAAATAAATATTTTCTGTTCATTTTTTTAATAATTAAATTTTCTGAATTAATACAACCATTAAACACCAGTGTCCCTTGTTATAATAAAATTTTGTGATCAATTTTATCGCATTCCTAAGAATCCAGTGCGTCGTGAGAAATGAATGAAAATTATTCGGATGCTAGAAAGGAAACACCTATCAAAAGTTATTTATTCAAAGCATTTTACGGATGATCATAAAATTTGGTCGAAATACATTCGCAAAGCAGTTCATAATGATAATTGCTATGAACTCTTTTGTGTTTATATTTTTCACTTTTATTTCTTGAATGTCTGTTACGTCAACGAGGAATATATATACTTTTAGTAATTTTACTCGTCAAAATATATGCAAATATAAAAGAAATAAATTTATTAATTTAAATATTATCAATTTGATTTAGCTGCTGTATACTGGCATTGTCCACTTACATACTAATGTCATAATAATATACAGGCAGTCCTCGTACTTACGGCATGTTAGGTTCTCGAAATAGGCAACGTAAATCGAAACGACGTAAGTCGAGATACATTTTTTCATATGTTTACATGTAAAACCCAAGGACAGGTTCAAAGATAAATAATAGGCCTTAAAAGACGCAATAACTTCTTGATCCAATGGTTGCAACAACGAAGTCCTGTTTAGAGGAACAAAACTTCGCGACAAGTGAATTCTCCTATGCCGGAAATCGAAACAATTGACGTGTGCTTGAGGAATAGTGTCAAAAAATTGTTAGCCGTAACTCGAAACGACGTAAGTCGAGGACTGCCTGTATAATAAATCTACTATGACATAGGAAAATAGCTGTTGTATAGAGGGGCATTGTCGTCCTATTATATACGGAAATTTTATATTTTTATATAGAGACTAGCAGTTGCCCGCGACTACGTTTGCGTAATAATGAAGATATAAAGTACTATGAAGTTTAATGATGTTTCATATTTCAGTCAACAGAAAATGCCTATCACACATCTGTCGCAAAATCTTAGCTATCTACTAACTATAAAACTACCTCCCTGCCAAATTTCACCCTTGGACGTCAAGCGGTTTTCGAGATTTTTATAGTATAAATATACTATTGCATATTTTAACATGAAAAAGCAGTTATTGTGACATAACTGATTACATAACTATTAAGTTAGACATATGATATCGCACACTTTTTTGTAGATATTGATGTCTTCTATGAAACTGTAGTAGGTACATCACTTTACTCTATTGTCAATAATTTCCGCAGCGTACGCAATATAGCGTTTTTTTTTCACACTTTGGGTTACTTTATTAAAGTCTTCATATGGATCCCAAACTTTTCAGAAAATATTATTATAGCTTATGTTCTTCAGGGATAATGCAGGAGGTTCTAATGGTGAAAGAATTTTTCAAATCGGTCCAGTAGTTTCTGAGCCTATTCAATACATACAAACAAACAAACCATCAAATGTTTCCTCTTTATTATATTAGTATAGAAGACGGAAATTAGGAATGTGCAGCTTATTTGAGCTACTAGTATTTCTGACAGACATATCACTATTTTTAAGAAAGTTACCTTTATTTTTGTGAACGTATTTTAATATCAGCACAGTTTCCCCTATAACAAGATTGATGATTTCAAACATCTGACATTCCCAGGAAAAATCACAGGTCATAGGAAGGCCAAGGTTTTCAGCACGTTGGCAAAATGGGAAAGATGCATTATTAAAAGTGGAGAGATGGATCCCAAATCAATTATCGTATCGTAGCCCTGAGTTTTCGTCGTAGGGAAGCATACGCTTGAAGTGTTTTGGGCGTATTATTTGAAATTTATGAAATAGACAGCATATCAATTTTCTTTTGTCTAAATCTTGCTAAAATGTCAGACACTTGTCTTTAGTAGTCTAGTACATTTTTTATATTGTGACTCAAATTTGGTACAAAAAAACACAACTATTTATTAAGAAATTTTAACCTTTCATTTATTAATATTAATTTACAAACTAAAAGTAACGCTTCAGTATAGTTTGGAAAATTAAAAAATATCACTTAATCTAAATAAACATCTTTTAAATATCTCACTAAAACATGCTGCTTAAATCAAGTTCTAAGTAAAACAAAATAAAATTAATTCAAACAATAATAAAATTAAAAATTATTCATTACAATAATAAAAAAATAAATACATAAAATCAAATAATAATAAAATATCTCATGCAACTAATATTATTTATTTTCCTTAATAACCTAAAGCATTGTTTGAAATAAAACTATGAGGTAAACTAAACTATGACAAAGGACCTTAAGGTAAGATCATAAGTTACAAATAATAATTAATAATACTGCGACCTATTTAATATCTTTGACAATAATTATTATGACATTATATTAAATTTGAACAACAACATAGATATATCTCAGGACTAGATTAATATTTAAACAATTTCAAAAGATGTGACCAAATATTTTTTATAACTTATAATTTTTATATATGTTCTTTCCACACCATTTGAAACGAAGAACAGTTATGAGAAGAACTATGGCAGGCGGGAATTGGCAGAAGAGATCAGTAGTGACACATTAGTAATAATTAGAAAACTTCATATGAGATTATTCGAGAGTACCAACATGCAACATGCATTCTTTGATTAAACTGTTTCTTCATTTCAATCTCTGAAAGAAATAATAAAGACATTAATAATATATTATATATATAAAAGGTGTAACAAAAATAAAAACATACATATTTTCTTCAAAATCTTCCTTATCTTCCTCCGAACACTCCACAATTGTTTCCAATTTGAAACTTCCCGGCAATATCTCTTTTGGTGGTACAATTGATATCTGTAAATAAAAGTATTAAATTTTGTTGCAAATATGGAATATATGTAGAGTGCATGCTTATGTCAAAAGCATACTAAGTGTTGTGTGAGAAAGAAGCTACTAACTTCAGATACTCTGCCATAAACGTCGACAGTAGGATATATACCCCGACATGTCCTCGCCAGTCTGACAATTCTGCACCAATATTTGTTGTCTAACACTAAGAATAAAGTGCCATTATAGTGAAAGTAGAGGGATACAATAGATTTTTCTTTAATATTCTTCAAAAATTCTGCCTCTCTAGTAAGTACCTGGAAATAGAAGATTTTATCATTTTATTATTTAAATGTCACTATGTTAGTTATACATATTAGAAATCAATTTAACACTTACAATTTTTCCATTAATGTTTTTGCAATCGTTTGTTATAATCCAGCAATGATGTTTCAGGCCAAATGCTGTCACTGGCAACGTCAAGTTGCTAAGGGATGAGATCGCTCCAACAGCAATTGTACTATTTAACCTTTTAGACATTTTTTCAATGCAAAACTGAAATATTTAATTCAAATATGTTAGTATTCAAGAATGGCTTTATGGGATGATCAATCTATATACTGTCACAAGTTATTGTAATTTTTAAATAAATAAAAGTGGATCTTAACCTAATATTATATATTACTAAGATTTTGATTTCATTTAACCACATGTAGATAATGTAAAAACTAACAATTACCTGTATCGGCTACTGGAGTATTATTTTTGTTCGCGGTGATATGTCTAACCAAATTTTTATTTTTCTACTGTTTGCTACTTATAAGGTTTTATGAATTGTTGTTTAATTAACTTTTACTTATCCTACTCTCTTCATTTCACACAAAAAATGTACGTAGATCTACGAACTTTTCATGTGGAAATTTTACTATTTCTATGTAATTTTCTGGTCTACGTCTTTTTCAAAATCAGAGTTGACAACACAGCCAGATAGTCGGCGCGCTTTGCCGATTAGTCGCCGACTGGGATAGTGGCTGGATAGTCGGCTTTACCGACTAGTCGGAACATCTCTAATAAATATATTTATTATTTAAAAATATATTATTGATTAAAAAGATTTACCTTGAAAGAGTATCCTCTCTTCAGTCGCTGATTAGCAAACACCAAACTCTTGCAGAAACTAACTGTGCGTGTAGCAACAGTATCTGCAAAATCACAACATTAAGTTCAGTATTACATTAGTGTCTCGAATATACCCATAATGGCCGATGTCAGGTTAGAGTTTGGTTGTCACAGTGGGTAGCAATCATACATCAGTCACAATATTGTTAACTTAGGTTATGTTTCATTCATTAATATACAAAATCTATAATATTAACACAAAAATAAGTTGTTATTACTGTTTTAGTTATTTACATTAACTTTAAAGTAAGTTGGACAAGCTCCATTGCATTAATTGAAGTTACAGTATAATCAGGGTTTATTCAAAATGAAAAATCTGTATTACACATAGGTCCTTTTGGCTCTTGGACATAATCAGAATCTACGAGATTTCGGAAAGACATATGACGAGAAGAAATCACACGAAACTTTCCAAACATAGCCTGTACGATATAATGTTAGAATATACAATTCTTGTTTAGCTTTAAATTAGGCATCTTAAAAAATGTAATAAAATTAATCTAAGTAAATATATACTACATGCATCCAAGCACACCAACATACATACAATCACACTAGTCTATCATCAAGATAATCATTTTATAATAAGCATTTTTAGTGAGCTTTTAGAGATGTTATTACGCACCTTAAAAGCCACAATTGTAAGTTCAAAATGCACATGTACTCGTAGTAATGTGAATATGTGTAAAAAAAGTCTGTATCTATCTATGTATGTATGTATATTATGTAACTTACTTGAATTGGACAAAGTGATATTGCGACCATGTATATTAGAGAAGGAGAACACATTATATGAAGGCTTAACTTTCTTGGCTGCATTTGGTACAGGAGATTCCTGCATCGGTGATGATGATGACGATGTAGGAACAACCAATTGTGTCATATTTAAACCTATAAAAGAAATATAATTTAATTAAGGGTTTGATTTTTTAAATAACTACTGCCTACCCCATCTTGTGATACTACATAACAGGGCTCTAACTGACAAACATATTGTTTAGGTTTTTTCCTTTTGATTCTTTGTGATATTAAAAAATCATGTTCAGTAAGCTTTGTATTATATAATGGGTTCTATGACACTTACTAGTACTTGCGTCATCATTTGAATCTTCGGACAATGCATCCCTTACAGTCGAGATGTAGGAGTTCTTTGAGTCCATTGCAGATTTGTTCTGCAAATAAAATATAGTTTTTATATTATGTACAATATACGAATATCAAATTTAATTAAGTACAAGATATGTCAAAAGAAAGTTTACATTAGTTTAGTGTATAAACTCAAACACCGTCTTAAGTGTGAGGGGTATGCCAATCCACTGCCAGGCTTCTTGAAATTATGACATACAATAGTCTGGAACATTTTGTGGGAGTGGACTGCTTATTCTGTGTTCGTAAATTTCCCAAAAACTATAGCATAAACCATTACTATTTTTATAATAGTTGCACAAAGATTAAAGTTTCAGGGTTTAATGAGGCACGTCAGACACTATTGGATGTAATTCCTCATTTGGCATGAAATGGCGATTAACATCGTTTATAACTCTTTCCAATTCTTCATTCACCTGCAGTGGTAGTGGAACAGGAAGTGTTCTTAAAACCTTAGAACTTGCATTACTAGGAATTTCTATTTGTAGTTGTTTGAGTGGTTGACAATATTCATCCACGTCCTCCGTAAATCTCACACAGTAGTAATGGTCCCTATCTCTTACTTGATGTAAACATTTCCTCAGAAATTCCAAATTTTTCAAACCAAGCCTTGCCGAGTAATATGGAGCCTTGCAAATTTCTCCATAGTTCACTTGAACAGTCATTTCTCCTTTTACTTCCAGGACTTAATACATCCATGTGATTAATTTGATTGTAAACAGTATCAGTATGGCACAAATAGTGTTGCTGAATCTGCATTTTAAATTTAAATTGATATTTGAATTGATTGTGTTCACCACCACCCGTAGTATTCCAGGTTCCATATGGATTCTAGACAAGAGTGTATTCTATGTCAGTGTTAAACTAGAGCTTGCATTATTTAAATTAGAATACATAATTTAATGCCTGCTGTAATATGTCACAGGATAAGTCTTCTAATTTGATTCGTGATAATTATTTGTTCACTTAACCACCATAATAACTCTTTTCTTTGTGATAATTCACATTTCGATGCAATCTTAGGCAGGGCCACAACAAAGCTTACAACTGATTCTTATTTTGGCTGCATCCTTTTGCAAAACTTACTAGTTTCCAAGATGGGATGTGGTTTTGGCAAAAAAAAAGCATTTAAAACTACCACAATATCCTTAAAAGGAACATCACTTCACACATAAGATGACAAATGTACCATGGGACTTTAAAATCCTAAAGATGTTATTGGGGCTCCGAGTGGCATGATGTGCTTCAGTCAACAAAAGTCGAGTGAACTTCTTATGACAAAACAGTTAAGAACTGTTTATAATAACTATAATAAAAATGTTGAACACAAAACTATTAAATCAAATCACAAATAATACTCAAAGAATATACAGAGACAGATCAGTTTTTATATTTTAGATCATTGTTTGTATTGGTTTATATTATTGGTTAAACATTAATTTTACTTTGTGTATAAGTAGTTTACATTTTGTCAATAAAGTTTATACTTTAAGTTATAGTTTGCATTTGTTTCATGCTAATGAAATATATAGACATGAGGGAAAACTATGTTGTGTATTGATATCAATGCCTATTTTGCATTCTAGTAAAAGAAGTGGATAACTGTAAAACTCAAATAACTCTCACTTATGCTACCTAGCACAATAAAACATCACTATAACAAATGTGTTTTAAACATATTAGCTTTTCTTTTGCACATACACAGCGTTTTCTTTTTTAGACGCCTCATATTAAGTTGCAATTTCAATTCGCGTCATCAAACTAACCTACAATTCAATCTTTTTAACTAATTATAATATAATCGGTGTTTATAATAAGATAGATAGTTGTACAAATCACGGCATAACTCGCATAAGCACTACCAAAACAGTCGACTTGCAATTTCACAAAACTTACAATAAAGTTAAACTACATTTACGTGTAAAATAAAATGTAAAATACATAAGCGTACCTTATATTAGATCAGAAATATGAATCTTGCAATAACCAGCAGTTTAATTACTGTAGAAATCTTCACAATAATATTCTTATTCACGTACGATGCTCACAAAACCGGGCGGTAACAGACGACGCCGACTCAGACGCTCGCTTGACACTCTTTGACACATCAGCTGTGCCCCCGCTCCTTGTAAGTAACGGTTTATAAAGAATGCGTTCAATTTAAAACTTCTAACTCACTAAAATATTTAACAGTTGCATATTAATCATTGCAGACGTAATATTAAATGTACTGCAAAGGTTTATATTATATATACGTAATTTAAACTAGCTACATTTTAATGTTTAACGACTTAAAGTTTATATAATCGTCTTTATAAATGCCAAAATAGTACCCACCAGAGACAAAAGTTTATAGTGTTGCCTATGGTCTTAAATAATCATACGAATTTTCAACCCTATCTTCTACAGCTGACGGCACAATTTAGTTCGCATAATATTGTCATTCCATTTGTAGGCAAAGGAATCGAGCCCAAAAATGTTGTATTAATTGTTAATATAATGCGCAGGTTTTCTTGGACTGAAAGTTTACGTTTAAATTAGAATTTTATAATTTTGTGTTGCACTGTTCCTCGTCCCTAATACTCGACATTTACAGAATTATCTTCTTTTTACAGCTAAAGTCATTTAAGTATAGAAATTAAAGGTTTTCTCTTCCAGAATTATTTACGTGTGCATTGAAATTATATTTCTAAAAGGCATTTGACAAAATAAAACCTACGATGTTATCGACGGGAGGTTTGGTTTGTTGACAGGAGAAACGGTGTTAGTATAATATAGCCACCTGCCACCTAGTACCTACTCTGTAAATTAATAAACTATATTACCTAGCTTTAAAAAAATTATAGACGTTTCTTTCATGCCAATATGCATATAAATTGCCAATTTAAAAAAGTTTAAATTTACGCGGGAAACAGCATTTAAACGTTCCATTTCGTATATCCAGAATTCCATAGTAAACAATATAAAATTTTCACATTAATAATAATTAATAAGGAAATAAATCTGAAACTGACTATTTAAACAATAAAATATATCTTCTAGTATATTTCTCTCCTACTTATGAGGCGACAACAGGAAGTACGTCACTTGCGCACTTATTGGCCTAGATACATTGCGCATCCCAGCATCGGTTAATGACCTCTAGTAGTCTAACCTCAAATAAAATTTGCTAATATGAATTTATTTCAGAATATTTACACCAGATTAACTTCAACTATTAATAAAAATAAAAATACTGTTTTAATCCCATCGTTTATCTTTAATAATATTTTAAACTCTCTTATATTTAAGAAGTATTTCAGTTTTCGAAATCATTTATTTTTAAAATCATTTTCATAAAAAAAAGACATTCGATTGTTACTATAAGTATTATACTTTAGCAAAAACTTAATAGGATTCTTTCTTAAATCTTATATGCTCTTAATAAACATTAGTTAAAAAGATAAACGTGTTTTTGTGGGCCGGCATTTTCCTAACCTATAAATTTTAATACCTATAATCATCAAAGATATATATATATTTATATTTTTTATGAAAATAGGAAAAATATATTTGTAACTTATTATGATTAAAATGTAAAATATTTAAATTATTTGATTACTAATCCAAAAAGCCGGTACATACTAAGTTTCGTACTATTCTTAATAAACTTCTTAATAAATTTCTTAACAAAAATACATTTAAAAACGTTTTTAGAATTTTAGAAGCCTATTTTATACGAATTCGTTTGATTTTTTATAAGTTTTAAATTAAAAGTAACTTATGCCATTTTTGGTAAGGGTAACGACCTGAGATGACCCAATAATACACAGTAGAAGTGCGATCGATGTTGCACTAGATGTCGTAATTCACAATACCTCTCCCGAGTCCCAGATCGTGTTCAGCATTTCATGAGTAAAGGTGTGTAAATCTAGTTTAACAGTAATGTTCTTTGTTCACTTATTGGACTAAAAGGTAAGCAAAATTTTCTTTTTAAGTATATTTGCTCACAATTTGCTGATTTTAACAGATCACTCTTAGTTTTGAGATAAAAATTAACTTTTTTGAGTGAAAAGTGAAAAGTTTTGGTCAATTCCTTTGTCTCAATTGGGTGCCGTATGTCGTGCATTATTTTGATTAATGTTTACTTTCAACAATGGACTAATTGCATTAGGTAATTAGTGAAGTAAAAAAACGCCTTAATATAATATAATAATAAATTTAAAATAAACGGACAACATTGCTATGCCATCACCCTATTAGTGTTTTAAGAATTCTAAATGTAGAAATATATAAATTTAAAATATTTATAGTACTCATTGAAAAATGGGTGTGGCCACTTTTTGAAACTTCATCTCTGTGATCATATAAAATTTTAAACGATAAATTGTTAGGTTCCTGGTTTGGATCTTTTTGTGTGTAACAGATGTGTGTTAACAAATAACATGTTGGGAAGGGGCATGGTCTAATCGATGCGTATTTCAGTCAACTCTTTCTTTCTCATTTATTCATAAACGCGCTTCAGTTATAATTGTATTAATTCAGGAATTTTATACAACGAACTTTTAAGTAATTATAGATATTTATATTTCATAAGTATATAAATACATTTTATATTTCTAGTTGTCATAAATAAAAAATAATATAAAATCTGAATATTAGAATATTTTTAAGAATTTTAAAATTACGTAACAAAGAAAATGTTGGGGTAGGGCCGTGATCTGCGCAACTTCCTTCTTCCCGTTCATGGAGGTCGTATAACTAGGTCATCACGTGCGAAGTAGCCCATCGATTGCGGAAACCTTTCGGCCTATTTTATATTGCGCGCGGTCAGTTCCACAATTCAAAAATGACAATATACTTAGATGTGCTTAAACTTAACTTGAATGCGATTTACATTTCGCGCTTTTTAATAAATTTTATAAAATTTCGATGCTTATTACTATGATAATTACAATTATTGAATGAAACATTTTACTTAATACCTACATTTCATTATAGTTTATTAAATAAATAATCAATTGATATTTCACTATGTAATTATTTGATTTTGAGACCATAAACAATTATTTGATTGACAATTTTAATTACTATATCTGTCTAATGTAATATAAAAATGCCTACAGAATATTTTTTTACGCTCGTATAAACAGTTTACGTTTATGTTTATTATACTGAAAAATATTTTATCTGGAGATAAGAAAATAGATTTTAATAATGTACATAGAGTAGATCTGTAATTTCGTTTTACCACTACGTCAGGTATTCCGGCAACACAGGTAGAAACATCACCGCGTTTTATTTTCACAGTTACCAAATGTATATTAATTTTTAAACGTTTTCCCATAATTTTTATATTATTAAAACTGTAAATCCATTTTTATTATTGGATATAGTATAATTAGTTTATTTTATTTATTGCAGCAAAAGAATATGTTTATGAAGATGTCAAGAATAAACATTTAGAATTAAGAAACGAATACAAGTAACCATCATGGCGAAGCAAGTCAACAATTTTACTGGTGCTTATTTTTATTCAAACTCTATTTGCCTTTTGAAAAAATAATTCCCTTAAATTTTTCTAGAGTAGATTGAATAATGAAAAATAGTACTTACTACTTTCGTTTTATTTTTATGGCACAGAACTGGCCTCACCGATGCCATCAAACTTCAATGTGAGGTATCCCTGTCTGGATTTTCCAAAATTCGACCCTAAGCTGTTTCGTTATTATTACGAAAATAGATGCGTAAGTATCTGTTACCTTAATATCAATATATTATTCAAATTCAATGTAATATTAGGATGATGAAAAACAAATGAGTGTGAAAGAGTTTATTTCGTTTTTATTATTTTGTAGCGTTTTTTTTTAGTACGTCTTAGAAATAAGGATTAACGCATGCTTTTCTGGCATTACATTCAATATACGTTTTGTAAAATATTAATACTCATCAGTTATTATGCAAATAAGTTGCTATTAATACCCATTTTATTACACGATTGATTAGTTTTGTAACAAACAACATACACAAATACGTTCACGCTTTTTTCGTTTGGGTGGTAGGCAGCTAATTATTTAATTTACTTCACTTACATTTGTCATCTATTCTCATTCATAATATTGAAACAAAAGAACAGATACGTAATGTTTTTGTTTATTTGCAAATAAAGTTATTAATATACTATTTATATGTATCCATATAGAGGACAACTATCACAGCAGCCTAAATACAAAATGTAAGTGATAGGCGCGTAAATCATAAACTGGCAATGAAGAATAAAACAATGCGAAGAAAGAACTTGGACGCGTGAGAAGTGAATGAGTTGACTATCATAGGTACTATGAAAATAGTGTATTACTCTTCATGTGGCAAAGCGAAAAAATACAATTTATTCTAAATTATAGGGCGAATTAATTGTAATTTTTGCCTGTCATTGTCCACTGAAGCGTTTCTTCACAGACTCATGTGCGTCTTTGAAAACAACAAGCAGACATCACGCTGAACAATATTTTACCAAGTAGAGTATATTTGTTTTCAGAAAGAATAAATAAAGTTCCAATTATAAATAAAGATACACGTGTTTATATATGATAAATCGTTACAATTTGTGAAATGTGAGATTGCGTGAGGGCACCGTATAGTAGAAATTATTTTAGTAATCGGCTTTCAAATAATTTATTTTATCAGCAAATATCATAAAATTATTATGCCTACAATTAGATATCTATAGACATTTCAAATGGCTGAAAGCTCCCCATACTCACACTATTACAGCCACCCCAGCACCCAATAGAACACTTCAGATGTTGTCTACATCAGTGTGGGATTCAAGGTAAAAGATGAAACATATTTGATTTGAATAGATTTGATAAAAATAGCACATGTTATCATATATTTATTAGTCTACTGTATATGCAAATAAAATCATTAATTTTGTTGAATAAAATTATCCTGCGTGAAAGACACAATGCGCATGCTTTAGGGTGATACTCGAATATGATATTATTTTATTTACTACGACATTGACAGTGTTGATGGTCAAACAAGGATTTTCATGTTGTATATAAGAGGAGCGGCTGGTGCTCGTGATCAGGCAGACGCTCTCCACCCTCCGAGCGAGAAACGTACCAAACTCGGCAACCTCCGAGATTTTATAATTAGTGATGATGTCTTATGTTGATTTTATGTTATTTAAAATTGTGATTATTGTTATTAAATAAAAGCAGTGTGTGCACTTGTAAAATAAAAAAAAACATCAACATTATAAAATGAATTCGACAAATGAATATTTTAAGGTAATCATTGTGTTTAGTTTTATTTTGATTATATCTTTTAATTGTTAAATATTTTTATAACAACAGTTAAATTAGAATAAAATAGTTTAAATTCAGCTTTGTGATTTGTGATTTTTAGCAATAATATATTTGCGTTTATTTGGATCATTTTGAATCCAATGGATCGAAAGTTTTCAGCCATGGTGGTAGTGTCGAGTCTGACCTCGTCACAACAAACAAGATAACAAAATCATATTTATGAGTATCTTAATGTTTGAATATCGTTGTTTATGTACTAAAAAGTAATTAACATTGGAAGCATGGACTCAGTGCATTATACCAGATAATCCAACCTCTATATTAATAGCGCGTTGAACTCTATTTGCTAACTAAAGATATTCTGATTTATTTTTTAATAACAACTACTTCATCCAATCAGTCTTGTTAAATTGTAGTAGGTATATTTTGAAATAGATTTTCTATGTATTTTGAATTATGTTAAGTTGAAGTTTGGCGCATTTGCTTACGTTGGTTGATCGTTGCCGAATAAAGAAGGAAAAATTTACAATACATTTACATTCGCAGACAATTTAGAAGTTCCAATGAATAACCATATATTTCCATAATATTAATTTTTATTATTCTCAATTTCTAGATTTAAAAAAATGTTTAATCAATTTTTATTTACTTATAGACTATGAAATCCTCAAAAGTAATTTAAAACCCCATAAAAATTTAATATGTTACATATATTTATGACATAAGTGTTATATTATGCACAAAATGTTGCTCTAAAAGATTTCAGGATGTATTTTTTCACAGGAATTGTCTCCCATTACGCTTGATAATAGTTTCATGACCACTGAAACCAAACTTATCGTATTGGTGGGATTGACGGTCGTCGGTATCATATGCAATGCATTCCAGGCAGTGGCATTTTGTATAGAACCCCATATACGAAGGAATGGTATTTATATATTTGTATATGTTCAAGTTATCTGTCAATGATACAATGTATGATTTAATTCTGTTACATTTTGTAATTGAAAATTAATAAAAATTTGTTTTCAGGAATACCCTTCATATCGTTCCTTGGATTCATCGATATGCTAATCTCATTGATAGTGTTACCGATTTCTATCACGGTGATAATCTCGAATACAGGGAATAACTTTTATTCATGCAGAATACAATATTTCATTGTGCAATCGAACATCTATTGTTATTCGTTATTTAGCATGGTAAGTAATAATACCCCTACTTATATATACGGCACACAGATTGATATATCCAATAATTTGTTAATATAATTATTACACTAAATTGAACAATAGGCAACGAAACAATAATACATATATTAAATACAAAGTCCAAAATAAATGAATAATTGAACTTGATGCTCAATAATAAAAAAGTCATTTAGTTACACGTAGATATAACTTTATTTGTAAACTGAATGTTATTGTAATTGAACTGTATTTCAATGTAGGTTTATAATTGGCAGCTCGCCGTCGCTGAAAGTTTTTACGATTTGCGTGACCGTAAGAAGCTCGATGGAGCGCCCACTTTGAAAATGTGGCAGGCATCCATCATTGCTATGTTTATTATGTTGGTGAGCTTCACCTGTTCAGCCATTGGCGCATGGGGAGCGCTGGACATCGACTACTGTACGCGTACTCATAACGGTAATATTGTATTCCGTGTTGCGACTGCTATATTATTTATATGGATACCTTGCGCAATTACTTTAATCTTTCAAATGAAGTCCTTTTCTTGGTTTTTTTCGCTCTCAAGATCCCAATGTTATTTGAATTCAGGGCTTCTTACTGAGGACCGTGCTTTTGCCTGTATCAATTTCCTTGCATATGGATTGTTTATATGTTCATGGATGCCGTATGTAGTTATTATATACTGGTTTCCCGATATTGACTCAACCAAATTTTATTATTTTACATTGATTGGGATATTACGCTGCGTCTTTTCTTTCACTGTTTACTTTTTTTCAAGAAAATTTCGCTACGCTTTTGTAAAGGTGTGTCGTTACTTCTTTTGTCGAGTTCCTTTGGAGGATCAAGAGAGGCCAAGACGTCGTCGTGGTGCACCTCGAAGGAAGCTGGATTTTAGTGCTCATCTTCGACCCAATAGGCGCGAACGTGGATTCTTAGCCCGTATTAGGCGGTTAATGTCCTTATGAGAGCAAGATGCTGCGCCGTCTCTTTCTAGAAGACGGCGAGCGGCGCCTTCTAACGTCCTCATCAACGCTTATGAAATATATGCTAGTCGACCCAACTCGAGATATAGAAGTACACGTTGCATGAACGGGTGTACACAAACATGTGAATGCCGTCAAAACGAACCCGTAATACCTTTTTCTTCTAGCCGAAATCCTCATAAATTAAATGCACTTCGTTCCGGATTGCCCACTATTCTTGAAACAAACGAACTTTACTTGCCACACGTTGCACCATCTCACATTTACGTTAATATGTTACATGATATAGACAATGAGCTACCTGAATCGGCATCGGTTTCGGAAGGATCTGTCAGTATAGTTGTACAAGCGGATATAGAAACGGTACCTAAACATTTACAATCTCCCATTCCCGAAATACGAATAGATAGGCCATTCAGTCCGACACCACATTGCAGCTCGAATAGACGATCTTATATACCTACGGAAGAATATATGGAAACAAATACACCTCTCGAATCACCACGTAAAATGGAAATGCTGCGTCCACTTAGTCCCTCCCGCGAACGAGTGTGGGTCTCTTTAATGCGGCGATGGGAAAATGAACGTGTTGAATTGTACCAAAATAATGGTTATCTTAATAGATCAGGAATTAGTGAATCTATAGTATAATGACCCCCAATACATTTTCAATTATTGGTTTTAATTTAAACCTTTATGTCTAATTTATATTTTTTTTTATAACAAAAACATACAAATATATTAGGTACGTGTCGGACATTTGACAAACATTTGAAATATTAAGCTATTGCGCAAGAAATCCATTTACATGTATGTATTACTTAATACCATATTGTCAGTTCCAAACTAAATCATTCTGTGTATGTTACTAAATATGGGTGAAAGTTTTCGGTTTTTAATTTATTCCTTCATTTATGTCTTATACACTATAGGTTGTTGTTTTATTTACACTTTCCCTTAACATATGCGTCTTGCCCGGGTTTCCCCTATGTAGGTACTATTGTGTGCCATTTTCAGTTTTATCCATTAAATTTTTTTATTATTGTTTGTAAATATTAATTATGGTATTATACTCGTACATTTTTAAAACTCAGTTAACCTCTAGGTGGAAGGGTAAATCTAGGTAGATTTACAGAAATGGCGCTATGTCCAATAACAGCACGACATGTAATGCGTTTCTTGTTGTAAAGACAGAAATAGCAAAAGATTAGCTTAAATAGCACTGAAATTAAGAAATTGATGTGTTAATTTTATAATATAAAACGTTACAGATTGATCTCAAATAAAATTTAATCTAGTCATATTTACAAACTTATAAAAGTCAAACGACATAAATATTATTTATAACGGATGTTCCTTTAATTTATTAAATGAAACACATTTATATTGGTATTCGAAAAATATTTTTATTTAATGTAAAACACTTAGAATGGAGTCTAGAGAGAAATAAGGCGCGCATTTGTCGACATTCCAATTCGAATATGTTTTATTTAGGTATAAGTTATATTTAAAAGAAAGCATTATTTGATAATATACTCAATTTCATATATTGCAAAAATGCATATAAACACGTCTGTCATCTGTGTTTAGTTGTATATTTTAGGATTAAGAATTGGTGTGTTTATTATTATTCTTATAGCAAAACATTGTAAAATTTTAAAAGTATAATCTGCGTGTTGTGTATCAACTTGTATTGATTGTAAGGTATAGTCAGTATCCTTTTCGTGTTTCGAGTACTCTTTCTATTATTTTTATCTCACTTTCCTACCGATTGTTTTAATACTATGACGCAATTAAACCAGTGTTTTGAATAATCAATCATATCACAAAAGGGTAAATAAAGTAAAGCACACAATGGAATTTAACGCCGTGCGTCCTTTTCTTACCATAAATATTCAACGAATTTTTAACTTATAACTTTGAGACTGTTCTTTATAAAAAGTCCTTCTTGATATGTAATAATTACAATTAGAATAAGAAATATTATTTAATGAGTGGGCTGAAGAATATGAAAAGTGCTGTGAGCTAGGGTGTAATAGGAAGTGGTGATACTTTGTATGGGTCGATGGGTTGTGATTTTAAATAATATTTCTAATTATAAAGAAGGACTTATTCATTCAATTTTTTAATAAAATCGAATTATTTTTTATCCCCTTTTAAATTAATCTTCTTATAATTTGGTAATTTCTAAATTATTTTAAATATATGTATTTCTAATTATTCTTATAGAGTAAATGTTTAATGATATGTAGACTTACTACTACTCGTAGGAGACCAAATCCTATGAATTGGCATATCCATATGATTCTTTGGCACAATGGCATGTCCATTAAAATAGCTGCATCCAGAAACTTGATAATGAGTACCATATGAAGACTCTTCCAATAACAAGTTAGTATAAAGTAAAATAAAATATGTCAAGGAAATCAATCATATGATTATGCCACCTCTTAAGAATCTCCTATTTTAGTAAATGTATTTTAATAATCATTGATATTCCTATCTTTATGAATTTAGATGTAGCATCGTAGGGGTAATTGAGTAGTTATATAGAGTGGTTACAAGTCATGATGGGAGACGGAACTTATTACAGATTATATAGTACTTTATACTGCCGTTTTTATACAGGGAGCTCGGCCTATTTTCAGTGTGTGGCTGGCGTAAAAAATCATCTAAGTTAAAATGTAACAAGGTCCCAAAAAAAGAACGAACGAATATAGTTGAAAACAGTTTTCAGCAGTGAAATGATATATAGTAGTGAATCAGAGATGTGTTTCGATTATATCTAAACCCTGCGTGACTTTTCCACTCAATAAAAGTATAATATTATAAGGATTCTTTAAGAAATTTAATTGATGTCATTTTATCTTAAATAAATGTTAATAACTTATATCGTTTGTTTTATTTGCTGGTAAATTACAGAATCCCTTAATTTATAATATATTTTGTTCAAACAAAGGTTTGTCAAAAATAATACTGAAATAAATACTGAAATGTTTCATACATTAAAGCGGAAGATATTTGCATATAATATGCTGCTATTATTTGTTTTGACAGCCGCTATTGCTTCTAATGTCCTATAATAGGTTAGTAAACACTAAACAGATACTGTTCCGTGTGGAGTGGTGAACGCGGGCACTTTTTGCTGAATGTCAATCGTCGATAGCCTTGTTCAACTCAAACCCGGGCCCTCGAGTTACATATTGTAACGGTGAAAGGCGGCCGCTGCTGTTCAGTGGGGGACTTCTCGATTCTCGATCGGCCACTGCGCCAGTCTTCTAGTGCCGACGCTCGCGCGCACATTGTCCTCGGTGATTCGAGTGCGCGGTACAGCACGCTTGCGAACAGCTTTCCCGCCCCACTTAAACGAGACCCATTTTCAAATGGAAGCGGGAGACTTTTACTTTTTTAAACGTGCAAACGTGTGCCTGTTCTATTGACCTTTACGGTGTAACTAATAAGAAACACAAAGTGTTGAGTGTGATTTTAACATGAATTTGTGACAAGTTTTCATCATAGTATTTTGTTAAAAGCTAGTCAGAGAAACTTTGCAAAATGCTGACACTGAACAGGATCGTGCTGTTGGTTGTTATGTGGAGCGGTTTCCTCATCAACATATCACCGGCGGAGACTCAAGGTGAGTGTTACCAATGGGGGAGCTTAAGTCCGAGTTACTCGGAAGCCTTTATTGTGCGAAAACATTGCATATACACAACCTCACAAGTTCAACTTTAAAACTCTAAAGCTTATTAAAGAAATGCTTATCGATAAAATTATTCAATTATATATTCATGTAATTAAATATTAAACAGGTACATTATTAAACAGGTACAATTAAATATTGCGTTAATCTATTATATGTTAATGATTATACGAATTAAGAGTTTGTGTTGTCGCCAGGAAAATATTGCCAGACAACGCAAAGCGATTAATTTAATATGCCGTTGGGATGCTTACTTCTTCATAAGAATCATACAAGTTCTATTTAACTAACTTACAGCATCAACTTTTTTGTTATCATTTTATTCCGTAACATTTATTATGCAAAACAAGATTTTGTGCATTGAACGGCACAGTTGGTAGACACGAATTCTCGACGCAACGCGGAGCATTTCGAGCATGACACAAAACCCCCCGTAGTCGCTTGCGAATGTTCCATTGAGCGGCATTTGTTAACTACCGGTTCCTGTTAGCAAAATAAATATATCAATATAACGATCTTAGATGTTGTTTTCACTTTTATATGTTATATAAAACACAATTCGTATCTCAAGTATCACATTTAAAGTATTTATACTAGGCTTGCTTCAAAATATTAAATAAGAGTAGATAGATTTGCACAGCAGTTTTATGTTAATTACCACAATTAAATGTAGGTACTATGCAATCCAGAAATAGAAGAAACAAAACATTTTAAAACAAAATATTTTGCTTTATTATCGAAAGTAAACGTATTTAATTGGCATTATTAAGCAATTTCACTTTAAAAGACTGGATAGACAAGCGTCTACGGAAGTTAGAGAAAGTTATAGGTATTTTTATGTTATTAAAGTATATAGATATTATGTTAAGAGATAAGTGCATCACGAGTAGTAAATTGTTGTTACGTTAAGTACTGCATACTACAGTACTAGGCAGTTATATCTCAAATAGAAATTCTATAAGTAATGGGAAAACGGGGATTTCTTTAAAGGGAGACAAATGCTGGATTCAAAACACAACGCGTAATTAAACCGCAAAAAGTATTTTAAATCAGTTACATCATGTTCCAGAATAATCTAAAATATTAATCACTACATGAGTTTATATTATTATTATTTTTTCAGTATATAATAAAGTTATATATATATATATATATACCGGCGAAATTGATAAACGATTAATGTCTAAATGTATTAATGATTACTACACACTAACATGCATCAAACGTAAGGCATGACTGTCGGCTAAAACTTTCCAAATATGTCCATCATAATTTTATAACAATAATAAGCATGACCAAATACTTGCTCATACAATCTCAAACATGATTTAATTTAAAGATTTTTATCTTTAATAAAACGTTACATACAATTGTATTTTGAACTTAAATAGTTCCTTATAAATTTAGTTCGTCATTGTTTTTTTTAATTACATCAAATAATAATAATAATAATACGCATGTAAATTTTTTAGTCAAATAAATCAGTTCCATCTTCAATCGAGTTAAGAAATAAATGATATTGCAATAAATTAACTTTAACCAAATAAAAATAGTCATTGTCGCAACAACTAATTGTAAAATATTTCTAAATTTACTTTTAAATTGATTCTTATTTAATAAAATGACTGAGTTAAATGAATTTTGATTATGGTATATTTTAATTAAATTTATGCGAACCTATAACCTATACCTACCTATAACCATTGTTATCTTAGGTACCAAGTTACAATACCAATATCATTACACGTGTCAGGCAGTCTACGCATATACCTACTTTACATTAGTCTTCAACTAGATTTAAGAACTACAATATCTGTCCGCCAATAATAGATCTATTTTACTGAAGCGTGACATGAACATTCTATGAAACTTGTTTTGGTTACTATTTATAACGTACAAGGCTTATACAGGTACGTACAATTGCTTAATACGTCACAATGTATCTCGTTACTAGATGTTTCCGTAGAGTTTGTAATTTTCAACTGTTTATTAGAATACATAGAAATCTATTGTAGTTTAAAAAGTTCCGCACGCCCCTTAGAAATGGTATTTGTAACGAATGAATAAGCGTGAACGGATACGTGAGTTCTAATAAAATATTGAAAGTTAAAGAAATGAGTCATAAAACCGTAATTGTTGTAATTTTAAAAAGAACACCATGTATGAATCTATGAATCTGATGTACATAGCGATGTCTTATAAAAATTAAATAGAATAAATCCTAAATATGTTAATTAAATGTTATTTAGTCAATGTTAACCAAAAAATAGAGTACCTACCATTTTTTTGTGAGCTCGAATAATATTTAAGTTACTCGTGCGTGTCTTTCGTGATAAATAAGAAATGATCAAAGACTAAATAACGTTCAAGAGACTTATCTGTCATATTCGTTTTCTATACTAACTGTAATGAAAATGTAATTTTTTAATTCACGCTCCATTTCCTATTTTTAAGAATATTCTAATAAAATTCAATTTTATTTGACTAATGAGACGTGTAATGTATAAGTATATTATTTAAATATATATGTATATAACATTTGTAATTACAAATTAACATAAATGTTACGTGCTATTCGCGACACCATTTGATAGGATTGGAAAGGACACATTGCGTTTTAATAAAAAATATTGGCTCAACATTTGCTAGTATGAATAGAATTTAGTCTGAATTTTTACAATTGAGTACGCTAAACGTGTTAAACGCATATTAAAGTAATATCGATGCAACCTACTTAATGACGTCAGCTGCGAAGTCGTTCCGGTGTCGTGTGTTGGTCAAGTAAGACCGGTTTTTGCCAAACAGTTTCTGTGTCATGTTTAGAATTGAACATTTTGTCAATGCACACCGAGGAAAATGTTAACGGGTATTATATTTAGTAGAAAAGATTAAGGATCACGGGTCACGGAAACATCCCACATTTTAAAAAAATTCAGTGCCGTCGTCTGCTGGTGTTCCTGCCTGGAAAACAATTTTACCTTGGGTGTACAGATTTAGGGCCATAAGGTTTACACTGAATGTGAATCTACATACCCTTTCTGGCATATAGTTTTCTTTTACCAGCCTTTTGAAATGTCTGAGGTTCCCGAGCTCCACCCTGTATAAATGCTTTCGCGAACTAGGACTTGGGGTATGCATTTCAGATATATCCCACATTCAGTAACTAACAACCAATATCAGTGTTTCATTATGGTATATGAATCACATTAGATATTTAAAAATCATGAATCAATCTGTACCACCTCCATAGCATAAACGTTTTTGTTTGTCTTTAAAAAAGAAAAGTTTTAATAAAAGTCACCGGAACGATTGGTTCATTAGAAACTAATTAACAATAGTTAAAATAGTGTTATTTTCATTGAAATTGTTAAAATAAAACGTGATCTAGAGCGCTGTGTAGGTAGCTTATACTCGTTGACCATGGGGCACTTTGAGGTCACCAACATTCGGAACATACACCTTATATCACACTTTTATTAAACTATTATCAATAAATACACATAATAAACACGAGAAAGGGCTGTCTTTATAAATTAATTTTAAAATTGTATTAATATAAATATTTGTTAAGGTCCTAAATACAATCTCTTTTGTAACATTAAGTTGTTAGGTTAGGTTATAACTTTTTAACATTTATTATTATTTTCACAACCATTATAGAAAAAAATAGTTATAATAATTATTTAACTTTCTAATGAAAATAGCATAATTTTCGAACATACTATACTAATAACCAGGTCATAGAAAGGGTCATGTATATGTACTTAAATGAAAATGTTACAAACAGCAGGCCGCTGACTTCACCGCCCACTAATACCACAAATGAATAACGTTTTCTAGGCGATTCTGTAACAAGCTCATAATATTTTATTTCGTTGTTTGTCTTTAAATATCAATAAGTGATTATTAATAAATAATTTTAGAAATATATTGATATCAATTGAAGACGAAACTAATGCAATCATTAAAATATTTTTTAAAATTTCCCTGCGTAGATATAAATATTTCGAGAATGACCCATAAATACAAAGCCTCGACCGCAACTTCGCAACTGTCTGTCCGACCGCATAATTTCGCAACAGAACTATCGCGACTTTATCAAACTCTAAACTAATTGCATTTTTTATGAAACACTTTTTTTATTGAAACGTGAAACTGTAAATGTTAAGGACAAGCGATTAAACAGTTATCAAATCTATTTACTTTACCATCTCAAAGGCAGTTTACTTCTTATAATTTTATTTCAATTTCTTATAGTCACATGGCTTGCAAAATTTTTAAAACAGAAATCAGATTTAACAAAAATGTTGTGTGACAAATGAGAAACAGATGACTGCACAAAACAGACATCCTCGAGATTACACAAAAAAGTTGAGGTATAAACTTCCTTGCAAATTGAATACACATTATTTACGGTTTAGAGGTATGAGATATGAGGCCCAATATGCGTGTAGCATGCGTTATGTACGTTATATTTGTAACGTATATAATAGATCTATGCATGCATGTCAGTATCGAACCCGGGACCTCCACACAGCACTCCTACAGAAACCGTCAAAACTTTTATAGATCACAGAATATATGACATTTATTTCGCTGAATGAAGAAAAGGATAGAAGATAAATAATTTAATCGTTCATCTGAAGCATAATAATAATTAAAACTAATATTTTTTATCTTGGAAATGCACTTCTTGAAAGATTTAAGGTATTCGCAATTCAAGAAAAATTCGTGGCAATTATTTTATATTTCAATAACAACAAATGCTTAAACAAAATATCTGACACGTCCTAAAAGAGCTATTGTCTAAAATTAATGTACTGCACAGCAGCCTCCAACGCAATCCTAATGATCAATGTCACGGGCAGAAGCAACTCGCAGGTAAACACATCAAAACAAACATATTTTATACAAACTTTACTTATTTTAGCTTTTTATTCGAGGGCATTGTCTTCCGAAAGTTCGTTTTATTATTCTCCGTGATATGCTATCTCAAAGATTTAGCTCACATGGCGAGACGTGTTACCTTATGTCACGTAGACGAGATTTCGATAATCGTAAAAATTGTTCTTGCAATATTATATTTTACTAAATACATATATTTGCTTGGTTTCAATAACAAAACATAAAAAAAATATTAATTAAAAAGACACATTTTGAAATGTAAAAGTCAAGGAGACTTGTCATAATCCAGTGCAGTATTCGTGACTCCTACGCAACCCACACAAAAAGTTCCTCATAGCTAAGCGAAGTAAGCGATTTGGCGATAGGCATGTGCGTAGGACTGGTTATTATTAAATTATATTATTTGCAACACAGTGTACAAACAAAATACATTTCCGGTATCCAAACAAAACTTAACTAATTACTCTGTAGCATGCGAATGACCTTGATAACTTAATGAGGTTGAAATTATAATTTTTATTATTTTTAAATGCAACTATGATACATGTAATAAAAGATATACTTTCAAAATAAGACCGAAATATTACAATATCACAATCTCTAATATGCTAAAAGCTTTAAAAATTAATTGCTCAAACCAGATAATAACAAATGTATTAAAGATTATTATTACACTATATCATTGTTTCGCGACGACATCACAGGAATTCACAGGAATTTACAATAGTGTCTATTGCATCTTGACCTAAAATCTATATTTAACACATATAATTTCACACTTCTTGTAGAACCACAAATATTTAGATGTTCGAAAATGATCTCAATGCAATGAGCTCAATGGCGTAAAACAACTAGCGTATTTCAAGTAGTTCACACACTCATAACGACCTCTAACGACACTTGGTCTTGTAAGGCAATTTATGAACACATATTTTTACATAGCAAAAGGACATGAGAGAAGCCATCAAATGAGGTCATAGTAAATTAAAAATAACATTTATAACGATGCTGCAAAATTAATCAAACAAATTGGGTCATGTTTAACAAGTAATTTAGTCTAGACATACAAACATATAATGCTTTGAGAAAAAAAATAACACACTAATTTTTAATAATAACAATGACGTCACTATAATTAAAACTATCATAACATCAGATAATTTCTATTATTGTAATATATATCGCTTTTCTAAGATTTAAATGATAAACAAAAAAAAAACGTAGAAAAGTGCGTAAAGTGCATTCCTTGCTTTAATGGTACAGTTTTCGTTTTGTGGCGAGATACATCTTAGTTATTTCAATTTATTGTAAAATTAAATATGAATTTTGTCCAACAAAAGCTGTGCAAACAATACAATTTCATTGAAATTCTTCCATTCATGTTTATAATGAATGATCCTTAAAAATACACCAAAAAAATTTACTGCCATCCGGTTTTATGTCTTTAAGAACAATAGACCAACACATGTGTTTAAAAAAAGGGTCAGAAGAACTGCAAAGAAATTTAAAGGATATAAATCAATCACTCGCATTCGGTGCCACATGTTACGAGTACATTCGAAACGAGCACGCGTTCCCGGGGTTTACTCTTAACTCACAAAACACTACTGAATTACAACTTATAAATAAATTATTAAATTGAAATTAGAACATGTGCGTGTAGAGTAGACCCAGTAACTGAAATCTGTAGCTTCCAGTAAGCAAGGCGTTGAGTGATACTAAACAGAAAAGGTTTTGCTACTTGAAACAGTTTATTGTGATTATGTTCATTAACGGCCCTTCCAGTTAGTACACTTTGCGTATAAATACGCTGTTATACGCAACTATAATTATATTTATGAGTGTATAATTTTTAATCATTCAATGAATTAATATGAAACAAGCTTTTAATATTATTTAATACCTGAGTAAATTACCTACAATAATGTATAAAGTAAATGCATAATAAGATAATTGTATAGGTCTATAGGACACGCCAATATTCATAATTGTTCAAGGATACCTTAACTATATGGCGTAACCGACCTATTGTGAATAATTCCCACATTAATTTTCATTAAGACGTTATCTCCTTTTTTGTACTTGTATCTTATTTTACATATCTTAAAAAACTTCCTGAGATGTATTTATTAATTCGCATAAAGCAATAACTTTTTTCTACTTCAGTTTCGTGATTGCTCTCTAGAATCTATGCAAAATTATTCTGTACTATTAGGTTTACCCCATGACGATTATATCGGAACGATCGTAGCACAATTTGCGAGTACAGTAAGCCCGTAACAGTACCCCGCTTTACGCGACCTCGTTATGCGCGGTTTCACTATTCAAATTTCGCGCTCAATTGCCCCGCATTACGCGAAAGAGTGCGTATAAACATAATGTAGTCATCAACTTCTCTATGGTCGCGGGAATTTCAGTTAACGCGATTTTTTCCGGAACGTATCCCTCGCGTAAAGCGGGGCATTACTGTATTATTCATATAGCACATGGCTGAAACCTTTTCTCGTTTGTTCAATTAACTCTATAGTAAACAAAACCGTAATTAGCAAATACTGCTCAAACACGCAATACTTTTGTCTATAACCTCGAATATAATAATGATAATAACATTAAATACATAATAATACTACATACAATGCCTTGACTCCGAACTAAGACCTGCACTACAGATATCAGGACAAGAGCAAACACGAATTTAAGGTCTTTAACTATTTTATTTATAGACTATATTTACAATTGATTAGTGTAGTATATTAAGTCAGGATCTTGCTGTAAATTACATGCATTATCAATAAGCTCCAATGATACAGTGTTTGTTTTGACACACTATATTTATGCATTTTTATTATCAATTCAGCGAAATAATATTATTTAGAACACTTATGCATTGTTAATGTAAAAAGTACAAACTTGCATACAATTAATCATTATAATATAATCAGGTTTAACAGGAAAATGTTGATAAGACGACGTTTCCAATGAATATTTACATTAAACAAAAATGATTATGCAACATCACTATAATTATCAGTTTCGGAAGTCATAAAATCCCGTTGTGCATTCTATTGCTTTCAATATAACTTTATCTCTTAGGCGCATGGGCGTAGCCAGCCATGGGCTCAGGGTGGGGCAGCAGTCTAAAATAATATGTATCTAGCAAACTATGCCCGCGGTCTTACCCTGGTTAATTTTTTTTGTGTCGACTGACGACTGCCGAGTATGAACTTTCTTATGGATATTAAGGATTGTAGTTAGTACCTAGATAATTTAATTTCTTAGGTTTGATTAGGTATCTAACAGGTCAGAGCCAGGGTGGGGCAAGCGCCCCACCCTGCCCCACCCTGGCTACGCCAATGCTTAGGCATATATGTAGCCCCACATTTTCGCGTAGGTATAAATATCTCTACGTTAGAATTACTGGACATAGGTACAAACTTTTAATATCGATAAGAAATAAAAGATAGAGGCAAAACTGGAATTAGAGTTGTTTGAGAAAGTGAAAAATAAAAGAATTATGGTGAGAGTTAGTTTTAATACAGTTGCAATAGTTTTTATTTGTAGTACGACACCAAGTCGCGGGTCAACTACTAGTTATTAGTAAAATCCGATTAATCTCGCTTTGTACCTATTAATACTCTACTTAGATATCTGATATTAAATGGCATGTTTCGTATCAAATCTCTTTTGTATAAAATTCTCAGTCCTATTCAAATTAGGTAATAGCTTTAAGGGCTAATTGATATCTATTCTAGTATACCTATATATGAAATGCCTAACACGGTTGATCTAATAAATCATTTAATCATCTTGTCTAATTAGCAATATTGTGTTACTATAGTAATTAGTTAGGTGTTCTGATTAAGTTTAAGTTTAAGTCAATTTACGTTTGATATTTAATTTTATTTATAAAATTATCTTTTGTTTTAATAATTTTAATCATGATCTCTATAAAAATGTTTAAATCAGTGGCCCCTTTGAGTAGTCATGATCACCTATACCTATAACCCTTTTTCAATATTTATAGATTTTATATAAACACCTATGTGGTATATCGCATAACACAGAAATTAACCTAAAAACACGAATTAACAAACAAAAATAACTTCATATAAAGCACGGTAGCCAATAGTCGGCGGTCTATCAGTAAATCGGTCACTAACGGTTAACAGAATTGTTCTTAACACAAAAACCCATAAATAGAGACTCACACTGGCCTTTACTCTTGCGTACGATCCGAGTGCGTGAGCGGCCTACTTGAAATCCCTTTATGCTTCCACTTTCCATAGATCCGACCTAAAAAAACAATGTTAACACAATTTTTAATGTGCGTAAACTAGTTATCTCCCTTAGAGTTTATATTTACAGCACATTCATTCACCACATCATCTTATAAAACACTTTTTAAATTGGTTCATTTTATTTATACAACATAAAGATTAATTCTTTTAAAAACTTCGCCAGTTCAAATTCCTGCTTAAGACTTCAATCGGTATATGATGTTTATTTATGTATTCTATGTAATACACATTCTTTGTTCTTTACATAAATCAGTGTCTTATACACTTATCCTATTATATTACAAATGTTATCATTATTTTCCACATAAACATGAGTCTCCAGGGGATTATGTTACTATTCAATGTGATTTGCTTTTGTTTAATCCTGAAGTGAAGGTTAAGTGTAGTTAATAATACTTCACCTTTTGTTTACCCAATGACATTCGGTCACGTAAAAGTGATTTTCAAGTCATGACCATCTTACAAAAAAAAATATGTTGGCAACAGATATTTCTTATTCCATATAAGTAAGAGAATGACGACATACTCCTATTTGAAACATCTTTAAAAATTATTTTGTACGACTTCATTCTTCAAATATTAATCAGTCATATTTAATAATTGAGTTTGAAATAATAAATATTTTATTACTGTACTAAAAATATTGATTACTAATATTGTCTGTATTTTTTCTATAAAAGAGAATATATATAAAACCAGAAATGCGTCGACATATAAGCAAAAAAGAAAGGCTTTATACTACTTTTATAACGGGACAACATCGAGCCATCAATTATCAACAACCATGATAACAGACCCAGGTTGTTCATACAACCTCGATCCTTTTCCGAAGAATAAAAATCATAACAAATTATCGCCTACAGGAAATTTAAATTTAGAAAGTTTATTGTTATAAAACTTTGCATTCATCTTAATTTCAAATTAGTAGACACATTCGAAGCGAAGTTTACTTACACAATTGTCAAAGTTCAAGGCATTATGAACACGGGCTTATGCGTGCCAATCATTATCTATATTTTCGATCGGTCTATATTGTATTATTATATATATTTTCTAGAACTTTAACGACTTATATCTGCTATTCGGTATACTTATTAACACTATATATGTATACCTCACCTTTTTTAAAAATATATTATGGAGCAGAAATGTATCTTAGAAGTATTTTAAGCTTCTCATTTCAAGGTATTCGTAAATGTTAAATGTAATACAGTAATACCCCGCTTTACGCGACCCCGTTATGCGCGGTTTCACTATAACGCGAAATTCAAATGTATTATTAAATTACGCGAAAGAGTGCGTATAAACATAATGTAGTCATCAACTTCTCTATGGTCTCGGGAATTCCAGTTAACGCGTATCCCTCGCGTAAAGCGGGGCATTACTGTATTATTAATGAATTACTTTATGGTAAAAAATAATCTTCCTTTTATGACTTGGTAAATGTAAATAATAACACCATACTATAATTTGTAATAAAAGGTCAACCAATTTAATGATAATTAAACGAAAAACGTGGTTGCAATACGATTTTATAATTAATAGTCAGTAAGCGAGTGTTTGCCGGATTATTATCTAACTAGCTTTCTTATGGTTCCAATTCTGATCACGTATCGTCTGTAACTGACGTACATTATTTGTGTTTGTAATACACTGCTGTTTGTTGCAATATTAGGTTAAATGTATTAAATTAAATAAAGCTATGGATAACGCGTTAGAGAATGATATCACTTTCACTGAACATTGGAATGTTACAAATATTTATATCGTGTGATTTTATTCGTATAATGTACGTACGTATTTTTCACACTATGAAAGTTATTGTATTCTTTTTATTATACAAAATATAAATACACAGAAAATGTTTAGTTCAAAACGTGAACAAATAAAAACTAGCATTAACTTTAAACTTAATATTATTTCTATAACACCTTTACTATCTAAAAACAACATAAAACTCCATATATATTCTTTATACAAACGAAATTAATTATTATGATATGTCTTGTTACAGAGAAACTGTGTGGTCACCCTGCAGTTCCGCCTAACGCTAGAGTTCACCTATCAAAATCTCCGGATATATTACCAGGCACTGTTGCTGCGTATGAATGCGACGAAGGTTACGAATTATTCGGAGCACATCAAAGAGAATGTACACTACGCGGCGAATGGACCTCCGAACCACCTTTTTGTGGTAAGTTTACCTTCAAATGCAATCAATATTAAGTATATATTTTGATTAGTTATAGAGAGAGTTACTAAAATTTGATATGATAATTTTATTTATATGAAATAATGTACCGTACTCGTAAAAGAAAAATAACATCAACGCATAAAGGGATAAAAAAATAAGTTACAAATAATATATTGATGTATTCGGCATTCTAGTAAGTGTTATTGAGATATTTTCAAATAAAATAATATACAACAATCATATACGGGTAATATTATATGAGTTAACTTAGTACGAACTCCCATCATGAACTAGAGCACATATCGGGCCAGGTGGGTGTTTCAACAATCAATGCCCACGCAATAAATATATCCAATCAAAAAGACAGCAAGGCAATAAAGTATAATTGTCATTAAAAAGTCATTAAATTTGTACTTTACCTCAGGAACAAACGTGGCATTTAGAAAGCCTGCGAATCAATCAACGACAGTTCGCGGTGGTCATGCTGCAAATGGGAATGATGGTGAGAAAACCACTGAACACGACGGTAAAAGATGCACAGAAACACAGAGAGAAGCTTCACCTTGGTGGCAAGTCGATCTATTGCGACACTACTCTGTTAAAGTTGTTAGAGTTACAACAAGAGGCTGTTGTGGTAAGATTATACAATCATTTATAATATATAAAAAGTATATTAACATTTTATGGTCTATTATTGTTGTTATGGAAAGATTGAAGTCCTAATTTACAAACGTTACAATGTTGTAATAACGCCCGAGATTATTTACGAAAGTATTTAAATACCTTCATAAGGCTTACTATGGCGTTTATTTTGATTATTTTCATTCAGCTTTTAAGTAAGTAATTTTTAAATTAAATAATACTTAAAGGTCGGCTCATGTCCTAATAACCATTGCGTATTTTCCATCAACAAAATAATATAAATAACTTTTTACTGTCTACTGTAATGTATATTGTACTTCATTAGTTGCTGCCTTTTCTAATTTAATAACACAACTAAAAATATATAACAACCAATCAATATTTGAAAGCTACGTAACTTTAAATACGCTATTAAATTTGCTGAATAAAAAACCGTTGTTTAACATACAATACAATTATTGTGTAAACAATTAAGTAGCTTGGTATATTAGAAGTAGTAATAGATAACATGGTAGAACCTTGCCGATGATTGAGTAATGAGGACACTAAAGTAGGAAATGTAATTGTATAATGCTTATAGTTATGTCGCAAATTAATTTTGTCACGTCTATAATATAAAACATATTTATTTTGCTGCATTGCTAAATGATTTACAATCAATACGTTACTTTATATAATATAGTATTATTTTGACATAAGACATCCTCTAAATCAGCGGTTCTCAAACTTTTTTGGCGAAGGAATAAGCCTTAAATTAATTATAAAAAACTGATTTATATGTATTTATGAATAATCATATTGCAATGTAATATTACGTAATATTTAGTTGGAATATTTAGATGTAACCTTAAAATCTCCCTTTGGTAGGTATTTTTGCAGTATTTTAGCCCTAGGGTTCCGCGGAACACCACTTTGAGAATGGCTGCTCTAAACGAAATTAGTGCGTTTCTGAATACAAAACCAAATTAAAAACAGTTTTGTCTTAAGTTTTTGTTTTCGTTTAAGTAAACGTTTTTATAAGTGCAATAGAGAAATAAAAGAAGTTTTATCTAAAAGAATACATTAAGATGACACGTGATAATGAAGATTACTAGTAAACAAGTCTAGAAAATGACCTCAAATGTCTATCTAATATTCTTTCACTACATGAACATGATAGGGGTAACTTTTTGTTTATGGAATAAAGATTTCTAGAACAAAAGATATCACGCTTGTTTTTCCAATAAGTATCAAGTTAGCACATATACTTTGTCAACGCAAAAGCTTAAGGTTCCTTTACAATAGGATACGTAACTTGTGTTTATCTAACTGATGTTAAATCGTGGAAGGTGGATTTTATATTCAAGGTAAGAAAATAGAAAAGATGATAGAATAGCATATATTATTGTCTACAATTATTCTCTAACCTTAAGTTTAAAATCAAATTCAAGACGTGAAAATAATCTGAGAGAATAAATCTTACTAACGTAAAAGCGGTCAAACGAATTTTTTTACGAAATTAATAAGAAATAATGATTAAAATGTTATTACTAATGTTTTGATATAATTATTTTTTCATTCGTTTATTTCGTAAAGATATAAGTAATGTACTTTACTTATAGGTACTTCATGCTTATAACTCAAAGGGAGAGCTTTCAATGGTGCTAAATGTAGAAAAATAAGTACGTTATGAATGATATGATTCTATACAAGTTACGGATATCCTACGAAATAAGCAACAACAATTGGTTTAAAAAGAGCAAAATAAACGCGATTGTGAGCCGCATAGGGCAGTTTGTTTTAGTTAAGTTATTAAGCTTTTTTCTTTTTCATAGGTCACCAACCACTTCAAGATTTGGAGATTAGAGTTGGTAATAGCAGTAATGATCTTCAAAGAAATCCTCTTTGTGCCTGGTTCCCTGGAACGATTGGTAAATAATATTTTTACTTACTTTACTCAAACAAAGCATTTCTAATAGATATAAAAAGCCGTGAGGCAAAATTATTGTGTTTCTAAGTATGAGTTTTACTTCTTAACACTAGAACTACTAACCGGTCAATATGACCGGTTTCAAAAATTCTTCACAAGACTTTTATATACAACCCTACTCGTTATTTTTTGTAAACGATTCTATTATTTACAATTCTACAATCAATTTATTGAATTATATTTAATACTTTGCACGCACAAGTCATCCGGTCATTTTGACCGGCTGGTAAAAATAGGTCATATTGACCGGCTCGTAGTTCTAGTGTTAACAAGAATAGTATTTACCTACATTTTAACTAAGTTGTCATTGTATGAAGAAATTATTGTTGAGTGAATTCATACTTACGTATGGTTTATTTTTTAATGTTTATTTTAGAGACTTTTTTGAAAGTAAACTGATAAAATTGTACATGATGATAGTATCAATTCTTAATATTTTTATATGTTTATTTATATGTGTAGCTTTTATTTTATAAAAATGTGTTTATGTTATTTGATACCACACGTCTGCGCCCACATACTGTCGTCGGGAATCAATAGCAAAATCATAGCACTATGTATATGATGCTGTCTTTTACACTTACTTTCCACCCATCAATTCATAATTTATGCTTAATATTTCATGCGCATATGTTTACATATTTTTATGAGAGTTTTATTAACTCTTCAGTTTTAGTATAAGCACTTAATAGTTAAACATGATTTTAAACTAACAATTTATACAGTAAAAAATCATCATAAATATAATATTGTCTATATTCTAATGCAAGTATATTTCCTTCAAATTACTTGATCTTTGAAATAATTATTGTTTTATTATCTTAGGTTATTCGCGAACATGTTCTAATTAATTTAAACTACTTACAGCGACGTACTATTGTGTTAGATGAAGCAACTTTTAGACTTCCTAAGTTAATAAATTTATGCGTCTATGTATTAAGATAAACAAGTGAGTAAGGAAGTAAAATCTAGATATAAACAACTGCTCATTGTATAAAGAAACCGCAATTTGAGTTTATTACATTAAATGATGTTGACCTATTTTGTAGACGCTTTATCAACCCTGAACAACTTTATGTTGTTAATTGTTGACATTTCCTACAATAGTGCAGTACCAACATTTTTATTTTAGTTACTAGACATCTACCGCTATCCGGTCATTATAAAGTCTATGGTCAGGTTTACCATCAAATCGATTTAAAAAATGATTACCCTAGATCGCTTTGAAAAGAAAAGTTGTGTAAATCGCAGATTACTCTTAAACCATAATAACATATTACGTTTATAAAGCGGAGCAGTGAGCGTGTAACAGAATAGAATTTCTCAATCATCGAGGGAGAGCATGGGAAACTTGTTCAATGGAAGTTTTCACCTTTTTCTACGCATTTATATGGAATTATTTCTACTTATATTATAGATAACTTTGATATTTTGATATTAGGTATTCTACAAAAGATATATTTTTACCCAAATAAGTACAAAATGAAATCTTATAAAACAATAGAAACTACATAAAACAACTTATACAATAAATAAATAAAGTATAAAATGCGGAAATAATTAAGCTACATTCTTCAATAACCCCAACAATAAAAGTTGAAAGTGTCATACATACCAGCAAACATTACTATTAATGTGTTCAACAATTTAGAAAAATACACAACTATTACAGCTTTTGTATTGCTAAAGTAAACTAGTCATTGAGAAAAGCTGCAATGTATGAAATTATTATTATTGGTCTCGCTTGCGGCTTTGTTTTGATGACCAAGTTAATGACGACTCGCACTTTCTACGCCCCCAGCAGAGCTGATCTAAAGATTTCCTAGTCGCGTGCAATTGTTCATTTAATTCTCACAGTTAAACTATCTTAGATTACAAATTGTATCATTTATATAGCTGTATATTTTACTTATTGAATTATAAAAATTGCTCATATAGATAGATACTTGTTACAATATCAATTAGTGATATTTAGTGTTAGAAGTTGACATTTAGAATTTAATAAGATTATCCGTTTGATGTATAATTCAATTCATACATTACTTGTGTAGGATTAATCTATATATTCAAATGATTTAGGTACCTTCTACATGGTTCTATTAAAGCGCTTTTCAATAGCTAGATTTGATTATCATTATTATATCTAATATATAGTACAATATCTATGTAATCTTCCACAGATGAAGGAGTAACGAAAACGTTTACTTGTGCCCGACCTCTGATTGGTCAACACGTGTTTCTACAACTAGTTGGAGTTGAGGGATCTTTGTCGTTATGTGAAGTCGAGGTGTTTACAACTGAAGGTATATGCTACATTTAAAATTAGTCGTATGCAAGAATACAAACCATTATTTACAAGGCTTGCAGTGCATTTTATTTCATCTTTTAGAACTTTTAGAACGGTCAAGCCCTACTCGACTTTCCTTATCATATTTTATCCATATATTAAACAGTATCAATTTCAAATCATGTTCTTTCGTAATTCTATTTTAGTAATTAGATATTAAATTAAAAATAAACAATATGTCTAAAAATATTATTCGTGAATGATTCACCAGACTGTAAGCACACACGTCAGATTAGGTTTTATGGGTATGTCTAACACATCCCCATGCTTTAGAAGCCCTGTCCGCCCACATTTCAGTACACCTATACACAATGTCGCCAGACTAAATATATCTGTTTATATCATTATTCAGTCTATTGCGTTTCTTAGACAGCCTTCGTAAATAATAATAGAATTTTCTTTGTTATCAAGTACTTGTACAAGCTTATTCATAAAAACTCTTTGGTAGATCCTTTGTGTCCATCTGGAATATGAGCTAGTGAATTCTATTCTGGGAATTACAAATATTTTGTATTACAGTATAGCTTCTGATTAAAACATGTGTATTAAAAACACTGTTAAATCAACCTACACAATAGAATATTATTGGGTCTAAACATTTTTATCCTTAAAATTAATGAGTTCGACTATGGAATTAATATTGTTTTAAAATATATATTAGTAAAGGTGGAAAGTGAAAATCATTTAATATCTGATAGGCCAATTTTGTACTTTATTAGTTTTTAAGTACAGAATTTATTGCAGAATTTTCCAACGATAGATGTGCTCCCGTAAAAGCATCTGCAGATATACAATTAGCAGCATTTTCAAGAACTTGTTATGAATTTAACGTAGAAAAGGGAGCTACATTTGATGATGCCCAGAAACAGTGTCAATCGCATGGTGGTGACTTAATACATGGATTTCAGGTTAGATTAAAACAATTCAAATATTAACTCAATACTCTTTATTGAAAGGAAAGCAATTTTAAATCGCATAATTAATTTTAGGGTGCTACAATAAGTTTTTTAACACAAGAGTTAGAACGTCGTAAATCACAATTGAAAACACAATTGATATGGATTGGTGTACAAAAAGAACCTGGATTTACTTCTAGAACATGGAAATGGGTTGATGGTATGTATAACCCTGCTAAAGACATCATTCTTTATGAAATGCCTATTTAAAATATTATTAAAAAATATGTAAAAATACTGAAGAAGTGATGACTAGTTATTATAGCTTTATTCACTTTTTTGCATCATTTTAAATAATTTACATTGTCAAATTGCCCTTTATTATTATCTACAAACGCTCTTTCAAAATATAAATTGTAGAATAGATATAGAAGGCGATATTAACTTAACCCTATGGTTCAATAGCTCACAAAATATATGCACAGGAAATTACGATTTTAGAACCGGCTTAATATTATGTTGGTCACTTGCGTCTACAGACAATTACGAATTTGGTGCAATTAAGGATATCCTGATGAATATGAATCCTTGCACATTGAATTATATATGGTGCGGACGCGACAGACAACTAATAACAATCATTACAATATATGTTATGCTCACAATGCACAACTACGTGCTTTCTCTTGATTTCACGATGATCGGATGAGAGGGGCTCGTCGCAAAGATATTTACGTAGTCAATAGAGAACCCTCTATTAAAAATAATCAGACTGTATATGCTTATGGCTATTTTTTCACAGGCGGTGTAATATCAAAACCATCTTGGGGTAAAGACCAACCTAACAACTACAATAGTGAACAAAATTGCGTGGTCCTGGATGGAGGAAGGACTTGGCTTTGGAATGATGTCAGCTGCAATCTGGACTATCTTCACTGGATCTGCCAGTACCGTGAGTGTCTCATTCATAGGTAGATATCAATAATAATTTAATAATAATAGCAAGAGCGACTGTTTCAGCCAGCAACGCGACTGTGTAAGTTATATTGGATTATATTTAACTAAAGACTAATCTATGATAAATAAAAGGGCTGAGGCGATGCAACTGAGAGAATAGAGAATTTTAATATAGTTTTAGTGTGACATCATACTACATTTCTGAAATACAATTTATATATATATATATATTGTTATGTATTTTTTTCTATAAAAATAAATATATATCAACCACAATGACATAAGTGACAATTGTATTTTATTTATGTAACAACTTTATGTATCAGTTAATTGTTAATTATAAATTATTTAAACTATCCTATATCTCAAGTTAGACCAAATTACACATAAAATGCCAACTTTCATCGAAATCGGTTGACTTGGTGAAGAGTTCACTGGGAATACTGGATTTTTATATATATATATATATTGTTATGTATTTTTTTCTCACAATAAAAAGAAAGTTAAATATATACGCTTTGTTCGTTGTGAATCTCTTATGTCATTATGAACATGGATTTAAAATAATAATTACCCTTTGTAAAACCTTGAGAAGTCGAATTATACTAAAATAATGGGTTTGGATACGCAATCATGTCATTAAATTGTTATAGCAATTATTTTATATGCGTAATGATTGAACTTTTATTACTTTTTTGTACTTAATACTAAACAATTAACGAGATATTTGTTTTTGGTGGAATTGCAAAACGCGAATATGTTTTGGCTAAGCTTTTGCACACGAATATACATATATTGTTATGTATAAAAAGCTTAAATATTTCTAAAAACATAAGGCACTTTTTTATTGATAATTATATGAAATAAAAAAACAACATTTTTTCCTTTAGTTCCATCGTCCTGCGGCAGTCCAGATAAACGATTGAATACAACCATTGAAGGAGACAGCTATCGCATGGGATCGACGATAAATTACTTATGCCCTGAAGGCAATATGCTAATTGGAGATAAGAGTCGAGAGTGCCAGGATGATGGTTTCTGGTCAGGAATGGCGCCTTCCTGTAAATGTAAGTTAAAATAAAGATTCTCTTATAAAACCAAGTCTTATTATATTATAATACATGTTCATCATAAAATGTATTACGAATATTTGTGTCGACCGAGAAAATTACATAAAATGCATCTATAATTTTATATAGGTACATAAAACCAAATTAAATTAAAATTCAATAACATGTTTCAAAAATATTTCGTTGCAGATGTAAACTGCCACGAACTCAGCGCAATACAAGATGGATCAGTCACTTTAATCGATAACCGTACTACATATGGGGCCCGAGCATTGTATTCCTGTCGTGAAAATTATACTTTAATAGGAGAAGCGGAACGCACTTGTGGTGATGGAGGAAAATGGTCTAATGAAGCTCCTGTTTGTCTCTTCGATTGGTGTCCAGATCCTCCCACAGTTTCCGGTACTATAGTATCGGTTAACGGCCATAAGGCAGGATCTGTTGCTATTTACACATGCCAAAATGGATTCATACTTTTTGGACAACCGGTATGTATTCATGACACTATTTGATTTTCTATCAAGATAAAATCACTTATCGTAAAATCATTGATACATACCATATAACCCTCAAGCTACCATAACATTTAACAATGTCATTTTTATTATACATTTTAATGTCAATAATATATTTTTGCAGAGTGTAACTTGTACTTTAGGCGGTTCTTGGGCAGGAACTACGCCATCCTGCAAATACGTTGATTGTGGAACTCCAGCACAAGTACACAAAGGTTCATTCAGGTTACTTAATGGTACTACTACTTATGGGAGTATTGCACAATTCTCATGTGAACCCGATTATTGGTTGGATGGAGCTGAGGTGTTAACTTGTAACAGAGATGGTAAATGGTCTCATGACACACCATCTTGTGAATGTAAGTAAATATTATACAGTTCCTTTTGATACCTAGAATGTACACTTCCATATTAGAGAGGGTTTTTTTTTGTTTTTTTAGTAATATCGTGCAGTGAACCAGAAATAGCTCCAGCATCTTTCATAGTTGGTTACGATTTTGATGTCCATTCAACTATACAATTCCAATGTGACCCTGGTCACGTGCTAGTCGGTGAAGAGGAATTAACATGTCAACCAGATGGAGAATGGAGTCACGATTCGCCTATTTGTAAATGTGAGCAATTTATAGAATATGACAAGTTCTAGTATTAATTTACAAGGACTATTAATAATAGACGTTTGAATTTACAGACGTTGATTGTGGTAAACTTACACCACTACCGTACGGTACGGCTGAACTTCTGAATGGAACTACACATTTGGGTAGTGTCATTCAATATTCTTGTACGACTAACTATCGTCTCGTCGGGCCTGTACGACGTGTTTGCACGACTTCTCATCAATGGAGTGATGTTACTCCAAGATGTGAAGGTAAATTTTAATGTACAAAAAGTTAAATTAAGATATGTCATTAGAGACTATTTAATTCTCATTAAATGTTATAGAGATCCGTTGCCCTGAACCAGTAGTTGCTGAGAACAGTATTGTATCAGTAACTGGCAATGATCGGTTGCATGGCAGAACATTGATAAGGACGATGGAACATGCGAAGAGTGGTACGACTTATCGTATTGGTGCACTTGTCAAATATCGTTGTGAACGAGGTTATAAAGTAGTAGGTGAAAGTTTATCGACTTGCGAGGATAGTGGAACTTGGAGTGGAGTTACACCACATTGTCAATGTAAGTTGAATTGAAAATAATTTATGTACATGTATTTTGCATGTGTGAAGGATTGTGTTCATGTAATATTATGTTATTGTCAACATCTTTATCCTTGTCTTTTAAAAAAACAATTTTGTTCTAATATATTTTCTCTCCTTTCTCCTTTACTTCATAGATGTGGATTGCGGTAACCCAGGCTTTTTACAAAATGGAAAGATGACATTAGCTACAAATGCGACTTATTACGGTGCCACTGCGTTATATGAGTGTGATGAACATTGGCAATTGGACGGGGTGTCCAGACGACTCTGTCAAGACAATGGTACTTGGAGTTCTGAAGCACCTGTTTGTAAAGGTATATCTGTATATATTACATGCGACTGTTCTGTTCTAAGTCACTCGGTAGAATGTGCACTATTCTAGAATGGAGGATGACCTACCACTATTTGTACATAGCACCCTTAATTAAATACGCAATAAAACGTAAATATATTAAACATTATTCCAGAAATAACATGCCAAGATCCATCAATTCAGATAAAGCAAAGTATTGGTCTTCATGTTGTAACATCTACCCTGAGTATAGGAGCAGAAGCACACTATCGATGCGAACGTGGATATAGCTTACGTGGGAATCAAACTCGAATCTGTTTGTCTCCGGGAAAATGGCATGGAGCACCACCACTTTGCATACGTAAATATTATAAGTGTAATAATTTTCTCATAGGCGCCGTGGTACCAAAGTATATGTCCAAAATAGGTACTTTATTAATCGAAATTTCAAAGAGTTCTCTGCTCACTCGACTGCGAATCCATGACCATAATCGCCTTTAAATTTACTCTAGGTTTAGAATATAGACTGTGGATAATGTGAGCTCGTAAATCCCATTCATTACAAATACTAATTTACATTATTGATTTTAAAATTGTTGATAAATATTTGATTTTTATGTGTTAAAAAATGGTATACAATTTTATTCTATAATAAAATAATCTTACAGCTATTGATTGCAAGTCTCCAGGAACAATAGAAAATGGCAGAATTATTGTTGCAAACGGTACACTATTTGGTAGCAGCATTGAATATCATTGTTTGCCTCAATACCAACGAGTTGGTCCATTCCTTCGTAAATGTACCGAGGATGGGCTTTGGTCAGGTGAAGATCCAAAATGTGAATTGGCTAATAGTGAACCAGCGGATTCGGGAACACTTCCTTTGAGTGTCGGAGTCGGGTGTGGGATTGTACTCTTTTTATTGTTACTTCTTGGAATAATATACCTAAGATTGTAAGTATATATATAAACTATAAGACACTTAAACAATCAAAATTAGTAAATAATCTACTAGTATTGAAAATTCTTGCATGGAATTAATTTTTTATAGTACTCTGTAGTATATCACGATACTTCATTCTATTTTCTTTCACAACTGCTACCTCAGACGAATATCTGCGGATATTGTGTGTTGAGATACATATCAAAACAAATGAATATAATTTAATTAATTTCTAATTTTAAAAATACGGTGTAATGTATAATAACATAAAACATAATATACACAGACGTAAAGCAACACCAGTGAAGAATACTGAGAACATCGAAGGGGCAGAGAGGAAGGAAGACCAGAATGCAGCCGTAATGAGTTATTCAACACTACACGATGCTAATGGTCGTCACATATACGACCACGTGTCGGATAGTATGTACGATTCTCCGTACAGCGAAAGAATTACGGATAACTCCACGTACGGCCGCAGGAGTGATACGGAATCTACTTACGAACCCGAGCCGAGGGGTCCGAATGCCGTGGTCACTATAAACGGAGTTGCCGTTCGTTGATCGTTCCTTTTATTCTTGATGATTGTGTGAATTCGTGCCTTTGAGGATTTCGCTTAGCTTACTTAGAAATTAAATAATGTATACTAAACTAGTAGAAAAGATTTTATTTATCTGGAAGTGAGTGTAGTACATTATTTAGGTAAACGTACGCAATCGAATAGATAGTAATGTGCCTATGACGTATTTTTTTATATGTATAAATTATTGTGATTTTAATCTTTTATTTGTTACGATGTATGCTGTAAGTAGAACTAATACATTTAGTAAGTGAAGCTTGTTAGGATTTTTTTTATTTATTTAATCCACGTGTCATAAAATTAAGGGTTTTTTTTTATATTTATGTCAATTTATAACAAAATTTTGTTGCCAAATAATTCATTAAGAAACAATTTCCCTGTGCCTTTTTTTAGTGCAAAATTCTGTCAAACTTAATCCTTTTGAATTTCTAAAATTAAAGTGTATATTTTTTTATATGCTTAGCTAATAAATTGAATTAATTAATTTAGAATGTGGATAAGAATCAACAATGGTTTTACACTCGATGCATATTAGATAATTGATATTCTACTTTCATTATTCATATTCTTTTTAGCTCTATAAATGTGTATGGATTAAGTGTGTTTGATACATTAATAATTTAACTTGAATTGATATTTTAAACGGATAGTTTCAAGTTGAGATCGTTTATTAATATCAAATGTTAACCGTAAGCAGTTTTTACTAGGTACAGTACCAAAGATGTAAAAATGAATGGATTTATTGGTATAAATGTTATTCATAAGCAACTACCTATCTATTTTTATAAATTTTTAAATTAATTTAAGACTGTATTTTGTTTTTAAATATTTTTTAAACACTGCCGGCGATTTGAAATTTAAAATATAGATAATTTAAGTTACCGATAATAATTTAGTATTGTACAATAAAATTATATTATTTTTTGTGTATATTTTTTTATTATTCCTATTTGTAAACGTGTACGCATTGTGTATATACCAAAATTTTTTAGAACTTTCATGTAATGTAAATAAACTGACCTACTGCTATTATATATGGTATAATGACAGATCTAGGGCTGGGCATATATAAAGGTGACCGATTGATCAATTGATCAAAAGTAAAATAAAATAAAACGTATTTTGATATTAATTCTCTTTATTCGATTCATCAGAATTAGAATAACTGTAAGATTCACTAGTATCGAAATTCGTAATGTGTAGCAATAAGTCGTCGTAAAATAGTAACCAATAAACAGAACAAATATAAAGAAAGTACGCGCACACGCCATGAAAGACAATGAGCGAGTGAGATTTGCGTAGTTTAGTAGATTTAGATAGATTAGTGTTGTCGATTATGCCTTTTTGTCAGATCCACATTTACGATTTTTGTGATTTCTTTTATTAAATGTTAAAAAAATAATTATAATTTATAATAATTTACATTTAAATAATTTCTTATCATTGTAACAATTTCTAATATTTGCCACGATCATTCATTATTCTACATTAGTACACATCACTACTGTTTCCACAGACTAACCCAGTTAAAGAAAAAAAAAGTTTGACAGATTTGTAATTATTCGGATAGTTATTTTTGTAGTTAATTATTTATAGTGAATTATATCGTTTTATTTGTAATATTTATAGAATATCGAAAGAAAAAATTTTGTAATATTGTTTTAGTTTATTAGATTTTTTAAAGTGTTCGCGATAATGCCTGTTTTTTGTCCATAAAGGTTTGTTTACATAACATGAAAGTTCTAAAAAATTTTGGTATAGATAGTTATACTCTAACTCCGTGGTTCCCAAACTTTTCGCTTCTTTGTTTGTTTGGTTGTCACTTGCGACTCTTGTGACACTTTTCTGTAGCACATTTAGATTGATGACCAACAATATATATAAATTCGAGACTTGTAGACGAGAATGATCGATTAAACTGCAAATATTCTAATAAAATATTATTTTATGTCAAAAATTGCATATAGGTTATAGAAGAAAGGTTATTTAAAAAAAACAAGAAATTATTTCATAATAGGTAAATATACCCAATTTATTTCAAGAAGTAAATAATTAAAATTGAATTTCAATTCATTGTTTATTGACAAAATATCACATATAAAATCCGAATAATGATATTGTTATTATTTCATATTTTATTATAAATAATAATAGTAAACTAATAAAAATTGATTTATTATTTCGAACTTGCACGAAACATGGGATGTAAAATTATGAGGGTGGATTGAAAACGTTTACGGCCACGCATACAGTCATTGAAAAATAAAAGAGAAGATTAACAGACACAGAATATAAAATGTAAAGAAGTGCAAAATCTTCATCGGCGACTTGCAGTGCGGTTTGAAAGGAAAAACTGCGCTCACATTCACGGAAATGGCACAAACGTTTCCCATATAATGTTGAGCAACAGCTTTAATCCTTCAGACTTCAGTTGATCTTCAGAGATGCTTTAATGAACTTTATAACTAAGTTTTAGTACAAAAATTCATTAACAGATTGCCTCTGATTGTAATATGAAAACTCGCAAATCAGTACGCCGCTCATTGAACAAATATTTTATAATACATCTTAAAATTATAATACCTATTATAGTAAAATGTTACATATTTATCGTAAAATGTATAAAATCTTTAAAAACTAAACTAAATACTAATAATGTATAAATAAAGCACATGAAATATTGCGTAAAAATTAAAAAAGACAATCAAGTTATAGGTACATGGGTTTACACTAAAATTATAAAAATTCTACTGAAACTCCACGTGTCTTTAAGCACGTTAACAAATAAATATGAATTAGACAAATTTATAATGGCAAGAATTTACATTTAAACAGTCACTGACAAATTAAAAAAAATTACAACCACCAAGTGTCGTCTGCAGATCTACGACTTTTCATATCCACAATCAGAGAAATCTAGTTCTTCCACTCCGCTGCAATAATTCTTCTTTCTTCAATGATGAATAATATACTGATTTCCTCAAGTCCCAGTTCAAAAGTTATAATAACTTTTGAACTGGCACTGATAGATCTCAGTTCAACGATGAGATCCTATCACTATTGTATATAAAACAAAACAAAAAATAAAACATTATTATTGAAAGACGAAATATTCTCAACCCACTCTCAATTACCTAAACCTACTTCACAATAAATCCAGTTGAACTAGGCACACGAGTAGATATTGAAAAGAATAACAATTAAAAATTATTACTAAATTACGAGCCACAAACATACATTACATATTCATTTGTTAACAATTGTTATTTTAGTAACAAAACAATATCAATAAATTAAATGTGATATAATTTTATTTCATTCATTTTATTAAACAATCAATGTTATTATTATTTTATTGTACAGCTTCTGTAATCAAATTCGTAAAATGTAATATTTATATCTTCACTCTTTCTCTCTCTCTCTCTGTGTATATAAAACATAACAAATGAATAATTCATAAACAAATTCAGTATGTAAATAGTAAGCATTGCAAATTAGAATATTTATACATTTTAAATTCATTTTAATACAATAACTTGTGACAGTTTCATTACATAAAATATTAATTACACAAAAACATGTAAATTCACTTTCATTACACTTAATGGCTTCCATAATATGCATATAAAATTATAAACAAAATCTCAGCTCCTCGCGTCCTTATTGGTGAAATTTGCAGCTGCTTCATCAATTATTTGATAAATATTAGTATAACATTTGCATATAAAATACTTAATAGAACTGTTACTGCGATATGTACAAAAATGCTTAAATTAGTTGTGATATTTTGTTTCGTATATAAAGAACATTTGTGATGTACAAAAAGGTGTTGATATGGTCAGATCAAAGGTCGGTCCATCAAAATGTTATGTATAACAATTCATTAATGACTAAAATAATATTTTAAGCTATTAAAATATAAATTTAGTAATAAATATTAAAAATTTAGAACACCCTTTCATGCCGACACCTTTTCGTTTTAATATATCTAACTGTTTATTACAATATTGGCCCTAAAATTGATTATATCGTATTAGAGTTCAATCACTTTGATAACTTGCTTATGACTCGTATCAGGGCGCCGTTTTCGTCCTTCAATCTCTGATTTTCTGCTTGCAACACTTGGTGAAACTGTAAGTTATAAAACAGATATTAACATTACTTTTACCATACTCGTCTTGTGTAAAACAGCATTATCAAAATCCTATATGTTTTCTAATTAGAATAAGAGGTTTCGATGACACGATTTCTAATGTTGCTGTTAGCTAACTTTTTTTGCAAAGTCACCAAGAATAACATAAAATAAAATATCGTGTAATTGTAAAGCCTTGCAAAAAACGTCGTTATTCACATAGAATATCAAATGAAAACTCTATTACCAGTAATGAATGCAATGGTATATAAAATATTAAATATTAACATTAAAATATCATACACAAACCGAATATTTATATAAAATCTTCAAAGACAAATTATATTAGAAACAATAACGGTTAGATGCCAAATTGTGTACACTTGTACAGTAAAAAAGAAGAAAAGAAAGATGTTGTAATAAAGTACTGAAGGAAAATATATACATTGAAAGACCGTTCTAAATTTGAAAGTAACAAACACCCGAATTCGAAATGAATAAAAAATATAATAAATATGAATTTGCATCATCAAACGAAATATTATATACAATTTTTAATGTTTTTCTCGACAAAAACTGCATGCATCACACACTAGTTTCTACGATACGAATATTGCATTGGGTACGAACGATGGCACGTTGTATATTTAGTGAGCTAACACAGCATAAGCGGGAATGACTTCAGGTATAATTAATCGGGGACGGCCGATCTTGTGGTGAAGCGCAAACTCAGGGCAACGTTAGAGACACGGCCACACATGCTCGACAACGTACACAAGTTAATTAAGGCATCGCGTACATATAACACATGGGGCGTACGGAACCAGTTACCTATTTCCCGGCGGAGTTGGTCAATTTGCTGACGACCCGCGTTAACGCGCGGTTCTCAGCTCGCAGCCTTTCGTTCTCAGCTTTGAGCTTTTGCAATTGCTACACAAACGATATTTAACATTATATACATGACCGTTGCCTCGTATTACCGTTTTAAAACCAAATTTAAGCGGTAAGGATCTATTATACATTTTTGGTCAGGATAAATAATATATGTTCTTGTTTATAGTGCAAGGTGCGAATAAAAGTGTAATTGTTAAAACAAAACAACACAAAACTCACCTTTAATTCCTCCTCCATTTCAGATAGTTTTCTTTCCATCGCTCGCTTTTCTCTCTTTCCCTGTTCTGACACATTCAATTGATTCTGAAAATTGACAAAATTATTTTTATATGTCATAATAAATTTCAAATAATGTGTGTTGCTTATTTAGCAACACGCCGCAATGTAATAAAAAGGACGGTTTATTACACTGAACATTAAGAATGTTCATTATCTTCCAAAATAAATTTGTGAAAGTGACTTATGCACAAAATTTTCCTAACATCCTTAAAAAGTAGTTACTGCTAAAAATCTTCACATAATTTGTATACAGGTACACAGGTTACTACTTATAAAGTACTCACGACTTGTGAGAATCTCACTATTGTGGCTCTTGCATCCCGCAGCTGTTGTTCGGATGTGGCCAGCAGATCCCTAAGTCGCCGCACTTCCGCTGACGACGCTTCATACAGTGCCTTGTAATCCTTTTCCTCGCCAGATTGAGTCTCCGCATCTGTTGTTCTTTCACTGCCAGACTAAAATTTAAAAAAGTATTACAGAATACATTTAAAAAACAAATGAGTCGCTTTTCTAACTAACTAAGATCTAAAATTATGTTTTACTTCGCAAGCTAATAAATCATCGTTAAAATAAAAAACGTAAACGATCGGTAGATGAAAGCAATACGTACACAATATCCATCTGACGTAAGTGAGGTGAGACTTATAGACCTCGAGGACAGTCCACCAGCGTCGTTCAGAGACGTCAATGACCGGGATCGTTCTTTATTAAAGCTATGACTACGATTAGCCGATCGCGATTTCCTCTCTGGCCGCACGGGAGGTGTATCTAAAGGCGCAAACTCTTTCGTTGTTTCGATGGGGGGCACTATTTCTTTAGGTTTGAATTTCTTTTGACTGGCCAAGATTTTCTTGTCCAAATTTTTTAATACTGGAGACATAAGGTTTAAAGAGCCTATAGTAGCCCCGCTAAGATATACCCCTCCATATCCTGAACTAGTGCCGCCGTATATACCAAGATTTGAGGACGACCGACCGAAGCCACTACTGTAAGGGTTATAATTTCTGTATTTGCTAGGACTGTATGGATTGGAATAATTGTTAGAGTACGAATTGTATTGATTTCCTAGCATTGATCCGAAGTTTGGTGTGGAGCTAAAATGGTTGGTGAGACTACGAGGCCTCGAAGAATATCGGCTCTCCTTTTTACGACTCATGTTCACTCGATCACATGCCACTATATCAGTAACTAATCGCGAGTATCGACGGCCGAACACCGCAAAATATGAAAACACACTGACTGAACTCTGAGTTTTATTTCAAAGCGGAGTGGAAATATTGCCGACGCCCACACTAAACACGGTCTCATAGTGTGTGTATGTGTGTGAAACCGCGCTGACGTATGCAAATAATGAAAAAGGGAAAATAATATCCACAAAGAGCACGTGAGAGTTCACCTGTAAATATTTTCGCGATCCAAATAATGCTTTATAATAATAGTGGGAGCGCCGATCGTCATCTGTCTACGGTAGAAAGTATAAGTGTGCTCAAGGACGGTCGTTCAAAATAAAGATTACACACGTACTATTAATAACGACTATGCCTCGTCAATCAGTTAACAGTTTCCTTCAGAATTGGCAAGTAGTTTGAAGGTCGCGAACAATCATGCACCGCTGTTGCGGCAGGTACGACCATTAACACGACCAGAAATAACCGCCCGCGCCCGTCGACCCGTCAGTAATTTATCATACCAAACGTAAATAAAGCCCTCTCTATTGACACGAGAAATTGAATTCCAAAAATGTAAAGGCTCGTAAATCTATTAAAGACTTCAAGTAACGGCCCGATGCCGCTCGAAGTAGATAATTCCTTATAAATTGATGCGTAGTATATTAAATGCAACGCAATCCGCCCTAAATTTTAATCATTCAGACAGTTGCTTTTTGTCTTTCAGCTAAAAATAAATTCTATTTTCAAGTTTACACGGCGTTGGTTCAGGAGACGTCGCTGACCCAAATACTGACGCGTTTGGAACTCTAATGGAGTGAAACTGGAATTTTACACAACGAATGGACAACAGCTATTGAGGACACAAACATCATATATTTCTTTATTAATGAGTCACTTATCGTATTAAATGGAGTGATAAAATTCTTTATAATTGTAACAAAGATTTAGTGTAAAGAAAGTTTTATGAACGACTACTGTGACTAAAGCTGAACACTCAAATATTTATATGTGGCTTGTTATATTTGGTAAAATTAAATTTGTATAAGTGGAGGGAAGATCTACGTTATGACGTCAATAATCTAATTATATATTACATATTTGGTAAAAGCCGCATTTTATTACCGTATTTTAAATGTATGCTCCTACGCAGGACGTTGATAGAACGTCCATACTCTTAGTCATCTAGAGAATGAAGACAGAAACTTAAATACCAATCTTTTTTAGAAAATTACGAGCTTTTGCGACCTCCGAAACGTCTGATTAAAACAATAGAAAATGAAAACGAATGAAAAACGTCTAAATTCAAATTCATTTGTTGAATAACATCAAATAGTTATTACTAAGGGACAGGTGCAAGTTATGAAAATAGCATCTGATGCCGAATTTGTGATACGTAGAATGAAGATTTGCATAATTTTTGTTGAATTAAATCATGTCATTAACATGTACGCTTACGTTTGCCAAATTCGAATAAAACTATCACACCTGAAACGTAAACCTTGTCATGTAAATTTCATATCTAAATATAAAATCATCTTCACTCGTGTTTAGTAGAACAAAGAAAGAGACCTACTTTTTTAAAATGAAACATGATATAAAGTTGGCGAGGAACCTGATCAGTAATATTTTCATCAATATGACAAACATTAAAATTTATAACTATGACTAAACCAATAAACTATAACTCTTCATGATCTATATTCAAAATGGAACACGCTCTATTGAATAATGTTGTAAATTTATACAGTTTCGCAATACAATACCGTGTTTGACAGTAGGGAAGAGTTACCAACAGGTGGACACAAAGCAATAATTGTCGTACATTAGTTATTGTCATACGCTCTAACGTACTAAATTAAACTGGTAATTTATTTGTAGACCCACGTCGAACTGTGTCATATGATTTCATATGCATGGCTAGTAGTTTTGAACTTTAATTCGATGTGCTAAAGTTATTAATACGATAACTGTATAATAGAGAATGTGACACGCTCAAGTACAGATAAATATAAACCATTTGTTGAGGCATGACGTGAAAGTGAAAATATTGTTTATTGTCTTAAGAATATAATCGAAAATCGAATATAATTGTGAATATAAAATGCAATATATAGATTTTTCTCGTAAACAAACCAAATATTCAAACCCACTTTAATGTTTAGTTCCAAGGCTGTGTATAAGATTATACAATACAATAACATCTCTAAAGGAAATTTTATTGACCTATATAGGTGCCAGCCAAATACAACATTTTATTTTGTATATTTTTATAGCATTGTTTATATTAAAAATGTTTATGAACTCACCTGTAATGATTCGGTGTTCGCTTCGCCTTCAGCGCCTCCACCGCGATCGTTAATAATGTCCTAAAATAAAACTAAAATTGTATACCCACAATATAATTGCCGACCTCTTTGACATCTTGATAACCATAGCATAAATTATAACTAGTTTGAGATCAGTGTGTCGACTACAAGAATTATAACTAATAAATTTCGTTCGATAAGGCTCGTTCATATAGTGGATGATTCAGTTGAAAGTTTGAAGCATTTTCAGCATCAAATATACAATAAAATCAGCCCTGTACACATATTTCAATTTAGATGTATTTAAAACTAAGAAAGACGAAGTGACTCCAACCGTGTCTGGTTATAGTGTCAAACTACTAACTAAACCTTTTTACTAACTGCAAAACTTACATAAAAAATTGTTATAGATTTAAAATGAAGTCTTTGTAGTTACGTAAAATTAAGATTTACAAAACTCACATCCATATCAACATGTCCTACGCCTGTAGATCGGCGCTTCGGCCGTCTTCTGCGTTGGATAACATTCAAAGCGGCTTGAGTACTTGCAGGTGACGAATTGATAACAAGATTCTTGCTTTCAGTATTCTCGGGTTCTTTTTCTACTTCGACTGACACTAGACAAATTTTAAAATATATATATGAGCTACTCGATAAAAATAAAAGGTATTTGTTTTAAGTCGATGGTGGTCTGCTAAGTCGGACTTAATTATATAATAAATCCAACCTTTTTCATCTTTAATTGGCACTGTTGGAGCTGCAATGGCATTAGTTGTTGGCAAGGCTGAAGCTGAAGGTGGACGTCTTAAAGGTATGGTGACTGTGGTGTCTGCTACCCCCGTTGGTGTTGGTGCTGTTGCTGGCCTGGGAGACGCTGAACGACCTGCATCCTCTAACTCGAACTAATTGTAAAGAAAAACACGACTCAAATAAACAATAAAAATGTTCTATTGATATAAAAAGTTAAACCGTTGAATAACTTTTTATTTCATATTAGTAAACACTCAACAATATACCTCTTTCTCCGGCTCCATGATTACATCTGAGCTCAAGAGAATTCTGATAAAATTATCAACTGGCAACAGGAAGAGTAATGCAATAACACATTGTAAGCTTTCCACGAATTGATTAAAATATTCTAACTTTACAAAGGACACTTTATATTAAATTAACAGTTAAAGCGTTATCATGCAAAATAAATTACGAACATCCAATTGCGTCGTGTTAGTGTTTGTTTCCATTGGCACAGTTAACTATCTATTACAAGTAATATATGCTTTTAAAATTAAAAACATTTGAAAAAAAAAGTTTAATAGTTTAAAAAAAAAAGATAATACATAAATCGTGTAGTTAATTACTATAATATTTTTCGAATATTCGATATTCCATATCAGAAATAGCGTTAATTAACCCTTATTATAATACAACAACACATAATATTTGTTAATTATTTAGCGAAGTTTGTGATACATTAGACACAAATGAAAAGTTACACACATAAAGCATTAAACCAAAAGCTGTACTATTACAGAGGCGTGTTTATGTTTTTTGACAGATTACATCTTCTCGGCCATATAATATTACATTTTATACAGGATGTAAAAACTATTTAGTTGTATTGGTTCGAAGTATTTTTAACACGCTGTATATGTTAAATTTTTAAAAATTGTGCAAAATTAAGAGAGAATGTTAGCTATAATCCCCTGAGTTATGCACCTTGTTAGTGGGATCGAGTCTCAAACGCCACGAAGGGCGTCGTTCGCCCGCACTTGCCGCGATTGTCGCTGTAGCCGTCGCAGTCGCTGAGGCCAACGCCAACGTGACGGCGACGTCGCTTCCCAACCCCCCTCGCGCCTATGCCGTATTGCAATAACATTCATGTTAATTTATTTAATAAAGTCTCTATACTTTATAATCAAAATAATCTTACAATTAATATAATTAATGCTACTATATTTCATTAGTAATATAGTTGAATTTTGAATAACAAAACAATGAAAACAAAATGTAGAGTATTCAGCGCCACTCGTGTTATAAACGTTAATGAGTGAAACAAACAATATCAATTGGGATCATATACGGGTAATATAATTTACACACATTTCAAACTCAACGTATGTACAAGATTAATTTCACTATTCAACTTAATCATTTGTTAGTCTCTATTTATTATTTTTACCCTGCAACCGTTTACGTTATAAGTTATCTTTAATTGTCATTTAAAAAAACCTATAAAAATTAAAACTAATGCTAATAATTTGAATTAAAATCCACTACCTTTATAATCATAAATTCTTATTAAAACTAACTAGAATTCAAATGCATGCATGCACTCACCGAACTGTTGTGATCCGATGAATTATCTTCTACCTCGTTCTTCTGTGGGGTGACCGTTGTTTCTATTGTACCATTGCTAGATTTCTTCTTAACCAATTGTTCTGCAGATTTAAGTTCGTCCAATGTGACTCCTTGTGTTGAACGACGTGTTTCGCGAACCCTTTTGGCGTGGGCCTTCCTTTGCGTTTCACTTTCATCATCCCTTACAGGTGGAACAAATGATCTGCAATGTTATGCACGAGGAACATATAGTACAGAATAAAATAAGTAACAAAGCAAAAGTGCAAATTAACATACGCTGTGTCAAAAAAAAAATTGATACAACTAAAATAACACAATTCAAAGCGAACAAACTAAAAATGCCTTTCGTGTGACAATAATGAATAACTACAAACATACAGCATTCATCGCACATAGGAAACATGCTATGACAATATTTTTACTAGTAAGGGACATGCTGTCACATAAATGAATTGAAAACTCAAAATTCAGGCTTCATTTGTTATGTCACCCAATAATAGAAGTCTCCGTCAACATATTGTATCCTTTATGGGGAAAAATAATTATTAATGTGTTAAAACACTACTTTCTATAGGAAAATAATCACAGAGATAATTGACAGAGACTTGAAAGAAATTAAAATACAAAAGAAAAAATAAACCAAACAAAACAGGTATTTGTGTACATTTACTATATGATGGAAATATTCAACTAAACCTACGACATTTATAAAATATATATTAAATTGACTTACAAATAACTTTTATTTTGACTTACAATACCTATACATCATCATTTTTACTTCTTGAATGAATTTCACTTAAAATTGTTAATGTTTAAGTCGCATAAAAACAAAACAATACATTCAGTGTTCACTCTAATCAAAGGAATAGATTAGATCAAAAATATGAAATAATCAATAGTAAATGTCCAAAAATACTTTTATATAAAATTCAATGACAAACTTGAAGAAATTCTTGAATATGTTCCCGGGAGAGAGTTTTGTAGGTGTGGCAGCTGGTTGCGCAGAATTTGTTGTATTATTTTGTATATCCGCGGTCTCTGTCGGACTAAGTGTGCCATTCCAATTAGAACGTTGAATGATATAATCAAAACCACTACACTTCTATAATAATTTTATATACTTTATGGTTTTTGGAATAAGTTTTTACATTGATACGAGCTTTATTGACCCTTACAATAATTATATTCTGCATCATGATTATAATCTTGACATTGAAATAATTAAACCCTAACACTTAAATCTAAAAACTGATATATTAAAACTTTACCTTCCTTATGAGAAAAATAATTTGATATTAAAACAATATTCGAAAAATTGTGGTGAACAAAAGAATAGGAAAAACAAACATTTTGGATAAAAAAGAGGAGCAAATAAATATCAAAAGGACATGTAGACACCATAAAGTTGGCTTCGTTACTTTCAAAGCTGCCTGCTTGAAACTATAAAAAGAATTATTAAATCCCCTAAATATTAAACTATTTTAAAGAGCATTCAAATTGTAACTGATTAATATTGTCTAGACTCGTATACGTGATATGGCCAATAAAGTCACTTCGTCCACAAAAACAAAAGAAAAACAATTAAAATTAGGTAAGGCTTTCTAATTTGTTGACCCCTCAATGAATGGTTGAGAACCCAAACACCAAAGAAAGGAAATCTCATTCCAATATTATTAGTAAAATATTTTAAGTAAATAGTATATGTTTATTTTTTTATTATAATCTTAAACTATTACAGATTAATATAATAATAATTAAATGCTCTAACAAATCTTTTTATTAAGCATAATTTGCTCTCAATCTTCATGCTCCTAATGATTATTATTTAATAATATAACAAGAATATATAAATTCTAAATCTATGTATAGATTACATTGTTGATTAAATATATTAACAATGAAACGTGTTTAAAAGTCTAAATTTAATATATTTTTAACAAAAGTAATTTTCGTCACAATAAATACAGGGTCATACCAATCTTTAGGCTGAGTAGAAAATATTTGATATTGAATCAATTTAATTGTCAAAACTTGAACGGCTCTCCGCCGATTTGATTGTAAAAACTTCCAAACCATCCAAATAATGAAAAAGTATGAGGCAAGTGAAAATAAATACCTTCTGACGGTTGTTTGAGCTGTTGTCACCGGCGGTGTCCAAGTATTAGAATCACGATCTTTCCTGTAAATATTCAACAAATATTAGTATAATTGTATTAATTTATATTGAAATATGTGTGTATATAAAAGTGTGTTCTGTATACAGGTATCACAAATGTGCTCATAGATTGCATAATACTAACGTACAAATCTAAAAGATTTTCTATTAAATTACAGGTAACATTTGAACAAACATACAAAAAAAAACATTTAACATAAAAAATGAATTAAAAGTATGATAAGAGTGTATGGCAAGGGATCTCGTGCAAGAAAAGTGACAATCTACAAAAAAAAAAGAACTACGATCAGACAAAAAAAATAGTCACCTTTTATTGCCCGAGACACAAAGATTGAACTGTTAATATAAATAATGAGTATTATATCAGATCGTAATTTTGAATGCTTTCTATACTAAATATCAAAAAATAAAAACTATTCTAGTAATAACAGTAGTCCAAAGAGAAGTAAAGTATATTATCTCTAATTGTTTAAACATCATATGTATTAGATTTTATTTTCTACACTATAATTGTAATTTAAGCTGAATGACAAAAATTTAGTCGCTCTGAAATTGGCTAAATAATTTATTTTAATTTAAAAAAAAACTACATAGCATTCAATAAAACGTTCAGAAGCAATGATTAAGGAGCACCTGAAGTGAACATCTTCGTTAGTTTCTTTGTTATTAGTAGATCTTTCCAGATTATTCTGCTGTGGCCGGAGTTCGACGACGTCGTGCGGCGACTGAGGAAGAGGGGGAATTGAAGGGCACGACGAGGCTTTAATGCGAGCCGTGACGTCACGATACCGCTGATAGAAACTGTTCACACAGACACAAGCATACTACATTGTATTTACAGCTCACAAATATCTATAAACTAGGTTAGGTAGAATAGATAAAGTTTCTCAATATAAATCGTTCTTTTTTTAATGTGATGAGATTTATTAATATTCCATATGTAAATTTTATTATGTATAATGTAGTTAGTACAAAAATAGCATCATTTATATTAAGAAACAATATAAAACAATAACATAGATCGAGCCATCTCCCCTTTGAAGGCCATGGATAACATTTAAAACTATTGTAGTGAATCTACTGCGTGAGACGTTACACACATTTATTAACCAATTGTATTTTTCAACTAACATGGCATTCTCATTGAAACAACCAGCAATCCCCGATATCTGATTAAATTGGCTGATCAAATGACTCACAAGAGGGCCTTTCATTAAATCATTGATTCTGCAAAACAATATTAACATTGTTACCCCTCACATTAATAATCCCTTATTTATTCATTCAAGTTAGTCAATTAAAATGTTAAATTTATAAATCAAATGAAAGAAAAATATTTAATTGCAATAGAAATCAATGAAGTTCGAATAAAATCATAATATTGTTACAAACAATTCATTCAGTTAATTAATTAGACAGTGATATAAATTCTTTTATGTATAATTTTAAATGCAAAAATTATTATCATAGAAAAAATAATACTAACGTCTTATCATTCTCAAAACTGTGTGTGCGTCTGATTCTTCCATCATTATCAAATTGTACTGCGTTGTTCTGTGTGGGAACCTTACTATCTTCTGAAAAATAATAAAAATAATTTGCATTATTTTACGTTCGTACCAAAGTATATGTTATGTTATGTATATGTTAACATGATAATGATATGTTAGTTGCAATATGTATGTTACCTTTTGTCAACATGTGTGTTATATTTTAAACAACGCCATCTAGTTACAAACAGCAGAACCATCACAGGTTATTATTGAATACAAAAATGACATAAATATTGGGGGGCGGAGAATAAGCCATAAGCACAAATACTCATAGTGACTAAGTTATCTTATAGCCTTTGGGTAATATCATTATATCATATAGTTGACTTGGTATGCTTTTGTGTTATGGTATATAGGTAGAAAACTTACTATTTTCATTCTGTCTAGTTCTGAATGAAGCTGATCGCCTCCATGATGGTGAATCTTCATTATTGGTGGCATCAGTAGGTTCGGTAGAGATATCAGGTGACGGAGGGCGACCTTTTGGCGGTTTTCCGTCCGTGATCTTCGGAATTATTTCTGAAGGACTAGCAGGTTTATCTGTAACAGAATGATATGTAAATAAGTGTTTTTATCATTAACAATAAATCTGGGCCAAAATTTATATCAGTCTATGTTACATATTGATTTTGTGTAAATTTTTATAGTCTTTTTTATTGCACCGCAAACTAATATAAATATTATAACACCCACACCCGACGCAAATGTTATTTGCGTGTGTTACATTTGCAAGTATAAAATGAAAATACACACCATTAACATTATTTTCATCTTGGCCGGTAATTTTCAACTCCACTCTCTTGACGTCTGGTTGCTGAATTCGTTTTGGCTTATTATTGATATTGTTGTTGTTGTTAATATTCTTCTTAAGTTTAGCTGGACATGTGAGTATCGCTTCTTGCAGCCACGACACTAGAGAGGGGTCCACTAAATCCATGCATGTTTGACCCTGATTAAAGAATTCAATATTATAAGCATTAAAAAAAGATTGCAACACACTGTTTATGAAAATAAAACAAGAAAGATTTCAGTCAATGCATCAAATATGGACAGTTTTGGCTTGGCATGCCATGCGAAATTGGACTCCGACACCAAGACACAAACACCAAAAAGTTATTGATTCTTAACAATTGGTAATATAGTTGAATAAAATGCTTACAGAGTAATTTTTAATAACGGGATCGGCGCCCTGCTTGAGAAGTATAGCAGAGGCCTCCTTCTGGCCCCATAATGCGGCTGCATGTAATGGTGTCCAACCCTCATAATCCACACTATCTGGGTCTACATGACAGTCTTCTAATAATAAACGAGCCACCTGATAACAAAATATATAATTTTGATTAATCTGAATGTTTGAATCTTCCAAAACCTCGACTGCGAAACTTTGGACTTCTTATCAAAGAACTAACTTACTATATAGACAACAATATTAAATTATAGGAAAGGATGACACAGAAATTATAATAAAGCATAAATTCTATTCGTCATCCACTTGTAAGGAAAAAGGACATCGTAGGATTTGTGTAATTCATTTACGTAGTCAAGCTAACGTCTTTATTTATTATTCATAAAACAAATATATCAAATTTATGTAATACTAATATATTATTTATGTAATACAGACAACAAAACAATGTATAGAATATGTTTTTAATGCCTATACTAAACATTGTATTGGTGAAAAATAATTACAAAAAAATCAAAGCATCATTTAAGTGGGACTTTATGTTTATAACATTTAAAGACGATTATCCTTTGGGTCGTATTTAAATTACTGTATACAGTCTTTGTTGTCACATGTTTTGAAATTTATTACCAATCGCACGCGGCTATAACGTGACTAAACTTTAACACCGGGAAGACTTACAAAAATAATGAAGGATCGAAAAACTCCAGAATATTAAACGTATTGTACGTATTTACATGTTTGTATAGTTATAAGTTTCATTAAATTAATAAATTGCAGAGTTATTCTTCGTCAAATGACCGCTTCCGTATTATTAATATAATATTCTCAACAATTATTTTAAGTATTATATATGTGTATATATTTGAATGTATGTTTATATTTATATCTCCTGCTTCCAATCCTATGTCCTAATAGTACTTAACTAGTAGAAAATTCCTAACGACATTAAGCTCGTAATTACGTAATGTATTTATTAGGCAAAAAGTTAGGGCCACCATTCACGATTCTTATTGCGACGCTTTCATGTATTAAAAATATAATAAAACTTACATCAATGTAACCCTTAGCAGCCGCAACGTGAAGGGGCGTGGCTCCAGTTTTGGGATCATGCACTTCCAAGTAACCATTCTTGGCCCAATTCTTCGCATCAGTCATTAGGGCATTTATTTCAGCGTTCCTCGACATTTCACAATCGACCTCTGTAACAATAGACATTATAATACAATAAGCACTTTTTAGTAAATATAAATTATGTGCAAATAATCTAATAACAATTATGCAACGCAAACTCAATCTTTTACGGCAGATTGGGACCTATTGTGCGCTATCGTATTACATAGTATCAGCATTTTTTTTATGTAAGATATATTTTTAAAAATACCATTACATTTGCAGTTGGTCATGATAAAATACTTATAAAATGTTATTGCTTCTTCAAACAAATTGTACATGAATAATTATGATAAGGCTTAATTACAAAAAAGACTGATTTTAATATTTCATACGTGTGACTTCTATTCATATTTGTATGATTTCGAACATTTAATTTACAATAAAATATTCCTAGTGTGAAACAAATTTCTCTTATCACCGGCGGAAGTGTATTATTTAATGATGCATATATTAATAATAAACCATTCAAGACACTTATATGAATGCAATTAATCATTATATGATTTGTTCCAATCGAGCCAACGCATGAATGAATAAGTTCATTGACAGATAAATAAATAGGCGCTTTATTGTATAATAGCGCATTAATTTCATAATAATTATATTACACTATTAATATTATTGAAATTAGTTACAAGAAATAAAGTTTGAGATTTAATTAATTTGAGACTATGCAGTTTATTTTTTTATTTTATTAATTTAATCTAACATTTCGAAAGTTACGCAGCCATAGGCTCATCGCGACAACAATAGTTGCAAAACGATCGAAAATTGGGATTAAATAATCAAAACATACGCCAATAGCAAATAAGGTGCGATGTCTTTTAAATTACTTATTTTATAAAAGGCACCCGAAAGCATTATTTTATGAAGTTTATTTCATTTGCAAATATCTGTTTACCATTTTCGGGGATAATGGGGACAAGTTATTAAATTTTCAATGACCTAATAAATATATGTACAGCCCTGGAATGTGCATAACAATACGAGATTATACGAAAAGGCTCACCCACTTTAAACCTTGATAAAATTTAATAAACGTCAGTATAATACAAAAATGGTAACGCGTACCTTGCTCTTCAATGGCTCCCTGTAATAATCCCTCCATTTGGTCACTTTCGGAAATGTCTATAGGCAATTCGCCATCATAGTTGACGGCAGCGACATCGGCACCATTTTCCAATAAATATCTGAAAATGAATACTAAATTAAAAGAAGCTGATGCACGTTATGAGGAAATCTTATAATAGACGTTATTACTAGCTTTATTACCGATGATCAAAAGCATAATAGTCTTGTCTCGGCGATTTGCAACCAATTTAATTTAGAGTATCGAACGGGATATCATTAATTGCAAAACATTGTAAATAAGAGACAAACTTGACAATTTTATTTTAACACCAATGAACTTGCCAAATTTGTTTCGCGTCAATTGTTTTGGCCTCAATTTATGTTATGAATTTACTTGTTTATCGTAAAAATATTTTGGAACTCTCATAATGTATAAAATTATTATAATACAACTTTGTCGTGCGTATTTAATAAACATCAATTTGCTTTTTAATGTTTTTAAAAACATTTGTACCAATCTAAATTAAGATATTTTATCGAAATAGTTTACGATGATAATGCTCGTAACCCAAAAATATCTACACATAATCTAATTATACAAATTGTTTATTGTTAAAACATCTGATAATAGCTTACGACGCTTATGAGAATACGCGGACTTTTTTTCTTATATCGCTATATATATCAATTTTAAATCGATTCAATTCAGTTACAAACACGAATAGTTTTAGCGTACTAAGAAAATATTTATCGTAAAAGAAAACAATCTTAAAATAGCTCAAGTGTTCTATTTCATTTCTGCTCGGAGTAACTACTCTTCTTATTTATGAAAAAACAAACTACAAGATTCATAAGATACATATGATTCAGATCATATTGAAAAGCAACGTAAACGGCACTCTGCATAGCTCAAAGCTCGTCGGCAAACGCGTTCATCCGCTAAATGTACATTTAGAGGATTGGGTGATGAAAGGTTGCAGATGTGAGCTGTCGGTGGAGTCACAGATTAATTCAAAAATTGATAAATCTATCATCGAAACGGAAACGTTGTTGACATTCGATTTGTTAAACTTATAATTACTATTTGTTGATATCAATCACGAATAGTTCTATTAATAAATTTTGTTTTTGCTACTAAAGTGAGGAATGTAAGGAATCATTACAGAATTTGCAACGTGGTATTGATTAAATTACGATTAATCAGCGTGATAACATAAAATATTTACCTAGCTATGCTGAGGAAGCCGCAAGAAGCAGTCGCGTGTAACGGCGTCCAGCCTTCATTATCTCCTCGGTTGACATCCGCGCCTCGGCTCACTAGAAACTCCACCATATCTAAATTGTCGTCGATACATGCCTGCAAAGTATATAACAATAAAACAGAGTTACAAAAATAATAATTGTTCCATCTACAATAGAAACAGAATGCAAATTAATAATATATTGTTAACATGTTAAAATTTTTTATGTTAATATTTCACGTTTGAAGAAATTATATGTATCATGCTTAATATATTTAATCAAATAAAGAACTCCGAGAAGCCCTCAGACGATATCTTCTAACAAATAACGTTAAACCCTAATTAATACACGGACTAGATGATCACACTTTGAAAGCCTTCAGTGATCTAATTATCTGGAAGCATGTTAGGCCAATATATAACGCTTTTACCGAAAAGCGTGGATATCCATTAAGAACGGATTAAGTTTCAAATGTCAATCAACAACAAAGAAGATACAGGACTAACTCACACACAAGTTATAATAATTACCTTTTAAGATAAAAAGACATTAATAAAAGCTTTTTGTATGACGCTACTTGAAAGGCATATACAATTACAATCTATTCATTATAATGTAATGTGATATTAAACATTAATTATCATAATAAAAGTTTATTAACAATATTACACGTGTTAACAATTGAGATAATGAATCGAGATCAAGGTCAAAGCTACTGAAAATATACAGGTATGTCTATGGAGGTTTTGACAATACAATTCCTTCAAGCCCTTTGACACGTAAGTATATTAAAACAAAACAATGGTACCTCAAAGTCATTTGTAACATGAGAGCTGTTAGTGTTAACGAGTCTTTGTATAAGCAAATTTCTAAGAAATATCGACAATATCGTCTGAAATTTTATCATTTAATTTAGTTCAACTTAAAACTTTTGCATTAAAACTTTTACTTAAAAACGAAGACGAAAAATGAGTGGGTGACACGCCACAATCTTTCGATTTGTTGATAGCGAGGGTGGTATGAAGTTTGAGATATAAGATGTCAGACGGAGATATTGATTTATTCCTTTGTCGTCAGCAAATAATTAAAATCAACGAATGTATTTTAGAAATACCGTGCCTAGACAAGTTTAATAATGATGATCTACGAAGTATATACTTGATATTGTATGATGATGGACGCAACAAAGAAAAGTAACGTTTCCCTAGCCACTCCAGAGTTAACATGCGCAACGAATCGCAACTACACCAGGGCCAGGCTCACTGGCGCATTACATTGGACTGCATAATATGAGTATTTGCGGTACATAAAATGTTATACATTTAAGATCTATAATGTTTCTTCATGGTCTGCTGGATTTTTACGCCGTAACTATTAAAAATACAGGTGCCTATACCTGATTAAAAGACGATGTATGTCGACATTTCTTAACATAAATTGTTACAAATAAATATCTAAATCGACATAATAAATGCTTAAATTAATTGCATCACTAATAAATTATTTTAATAGTTGTAATTTGATCCATATCATGGCTTTCTTATCATTTAGTGAAAAGGGCGGAAGGGACAAATATGTTCGTGGTTAATTGTAAATTATTATTTAAAAAATACATTATAGGATTTTGAAATTTACATTTTTTCATTGCGGTGCAATATTGGATAGTTAAAATCCATTCAAATACGAAACATGTGCATTACTTTTGAAAAGTTGTTCACCTAATTGCTGATCTTTTAGGATAAAAAGTTTCTCGAAAAAAAAAATTAACTCGAACAGAAGTTAAACGACGACTGGATTTTTTATGTAAAGTGAAAGTATAGAATCCATGAATGTTTGCAATCAATACTTGCATTTATAATACAGATTTTATTGCACTTAATACATCGGCTTCGATTACTGGTTATCACAAGGTGACCGCAAAAACGCCACATTTTAAAATCGCACAAGAGAACACTAAGAAGAGACTTGGTCGCGAACTTTCTTTGTGATATTTCATTTCTAATTTATCTGCACAGCGCATGCGAAACGACAACCAAGTTGCTTCATAGGTCTACATTTTGTCTGTACATAAATTATGCAATTTTATAAAGTTCTTTATTATAGGTAATAGATAAACTGGTGGTAATAATAGTCTATACGTATAGCGTTATAATCTAAGTATTTTTATATTTATAATAAACTGCTGGCCATTTATTATGTATAAAATCAAATACATAATAGATACTTAATGACACCGATAGAATGAAACCCACCCACAAGCCCATGAAACCGACCCCACCAACCACGGAGTAACAGTAACCTTACAACATGACATTTAATTGACTGGCAGTTAGAGATTATGTATAGCGAAAGACGTAAATCTAGTTAACTCACGAAAACTTACTTTTTTACGTCAAATGCCTATGTTACACTGGCAAAGAACCTAGGAAATTTATCACAAAGTAAAAAAGTATAAGACTCGTTAAACCATAAAACGCATTATAAAACGTACTTTATTAACTTCGCGACAGTTAAATGTGACACTTAAATTTAAGGTGGCAACAAATAATACGCTATTGACCGAACAATTAGTTTTATTTATGAAATATTAAAACAATCCTTCCGTCGCCACTATTCTCATTAAACATTTATGACTATTGAACAAGCAACAAAAAATATAAGGAAAACGTTCACTACGTTTCAAACGGAATTAACGAAGTTATCATAAATATATGCTCGATAAAATCACTACCAAAATATTCAAAGTACTATAAAACTTTCTAGTAATCTTAAGAATACATTTCTTCCAAAGTTTTAATAGAACAAAGATAAAACAAATAATGATGATCCGCGTATAAAATTCGTACAAAGCATCCAAATTGCATTTAACGCGAGTATGTGGATATGTCAATATAAATTAGCATTAACAAAGATGTACGGATAGCGTGTGAGTAAGGTCACCGACATTGTGCCGTTCGAATTCTGTTTCTATATTTAAATAGGTAAAATGGCAGTGCCTAACATTTATGCGACTGTTTGCCTTCGTCCCCGTGAAAACTATAGTCAACTAACTCCTTTAATACTAGTGTGTGCAGATGGTAGAATGCTGCACGACCATATTTAAGTTTCTGAACTATAATACTTCTACAAAAGATTACGAAATATGTAGCATATTCTTATCGAATAAGGAGAATCTGAGTTAGAATTAATCATATAAATTATAAAACTAAATTAAATAAAATTTTATAGTAAAACGCAGAGACAAAATGTTTTTACAAATAAGTAATCTCTATTAATATACTCGTACATTCTTGGAGATTTTATGAGTAATAGTCGTTCGGAACTGATAACCAGGTATAGATAAGTCGATGTTTAAAAAAAAACTGATTTTCAGTATCTTGCTCGTAAATAGATTGAAGTATACGAAACTATTTAGTTTTCTTAACATTCCATGACTGAGTAGTATGTATGTGTTTTATACATACACATGTAGTACTCTAATTTAATATGTAATTATTTATTTAAATAATCTCTTTGTCATACGTACAAATTCCTAAAGCTGTTACACTACGTTTGTCGTATGTAATAGACACAATCTAAGATAGGTAGATTTGTATACATATTATGGCATTGATATATCAAGGTTTATAAATGTCATAAATTATACTGCAATATGAAAATTTAGTTTATATAGGTAATTAACTGTGTCTATTAAATTTTATAAACACTTTACATACTAAAACATCCTTCTTGCGGAATCGTGACGTTTTTTTCCTTTGGAATTGCGAGTTATCATAGTTTTGATATGACCTCGAAAACAATCTGTCCCAAATCTAATTTTGTTCGGCAATGTCATTCAGTAATACATCATCGCTCTTTCCTATATGTAGGTCGGTCAACGACAGGGGAATATGCAAATTTCATTTTACACGTAGTTACGTTATTGAATCATATTAGCATAAAAACCAATATAAAAATGGAATGAAAGCTCTTTATATACTCTACAGTTGACTTGCATAGTTATAGTGCAAATACGTACTAAAATGTTTGTGTAAAATTGAACACAAGCCATTTGGATAATCTTCAAAATCTCACTTATACTCTTAACCGATTGTATCGCACAAAGCTAATTTTACTAACGATAAATATCAACAGGCAACTAAAATAATGCAAGACATATCAAGCAAGACGAAATACATCTGCCTTTCAAGTTCCTTGCCAAATAATAATTCATGGTAGAGGCGCAAACATTTACAATTAGGCTAAATCAAATATGAATATCGTATCAATTTCATATTATTCAAATACACGTAACATACCTACTTCTTGTCTCTTACAAACAATAGTGAATTAATTTATTGGTATTACAGTTTAATCTTTATCCTCTTGAGGACCCTTATTATTTGTTAATAATAATAATTATAAAGCTCATTTATATTTAATCGCTTTGCAATTGTCATCTGTTACTGACATATAAATCGCTAAATGCATACTTGCGAGATAGTACTATAATTAAAATCACTAACCACCAAATTGTCTCGCCATGGCGTACAATTTGGTGAAAAATAAAGTTTACTATCAATCAATATGCTTGATCCATGCATGGAACCATTTATTCTGGATACATTTTTGGAAATTTTTACACAAGAATTGAAGACTATAATCTATATTAAATACGAGTATGCAGCAAGCAGGTGCAGGATGTGGGTTCAAGTATGAAAGGGAGAAAATGTTATCAATTAGTGTGTATTATATTAAAATAATACACGGAGTGACTAACCTACTCATATTACATTATAAATGTAACATTTTGCTAACTCCAGATGCGTACTAAACTAACTCACGCATAAATAAAAACTTATGCCAATCAGTATAAAATGATCATTGCGAGCGATTCGCAGTTCAGTCCACTAACATAAACATCGAGTCGTGTATTCGTTTTATTACCGTGAATGTGAATGCTATATATTTTCTATAGTCGGAGGTTGGCAGTGTTCTAGATACAACAGAGGAAGATTAAGAATAATTTAGTATTATTGAGAAGAAATAGGTAATCAAATAACATTTGATAGAATAAATATCTCATTAACATATATGGAAACTCTGTCTACAAATAGATTAAATAAACGATATTGCTATTAAGTAATTATTATTTCAATCATTTAAAAAAAGTAAAAATAAAATTGGAAAAAAAATAAGAGGGAACATCATAGTAGCAAAAAAATCAACTGTATAATTAAGAATGTTTTTTGTTTAATACTAAGTTTAGGCAGAACAAGGTGGTTGATACAATGAGTGATATCATTTGGGTCGATGTAATTAGTTAGAATTGGACGACATCGTTCAGACTAAGATAAATCATTAACTTGCCGCGGCCGCTATTGTCAAAAATTGTTTCGAGTGGCACAAAAACTAATATTTACAATCCTTTATAACATGATGTAACCTTCGACATCCGGAAAACTGTAGCAAACATTTTTCAGAAATCGGCCCCCGCAAGGTTTTACCCGGGCTTTATTTTTAAAACCAAGGCTATTTATATTTGAATGAGTATTTTGAGGTATGGGCCAGATTTATCTAGGATTCACGATACATATGTCGCGGACAGGAATTTGTTCGTAATCGATTTGTTATGGTTTCCGTGGGATATTCTAGATGAATAATTTGGTCTCACTACGTAAAAAGACGTGGGACAGTCTAGGCGGGCGCCGTATCGACTACCGGGAGCTATAGAATTTTGCCAGAGCTCTTTGCCAAGTTGTAAATCTTGGACTTTACCACTGGCGCCTGCAGATCACTCTTCATAATTATTAAACATTACGCACTTTGCATACGACATAGCATTTTTAACGATTGACGCAAACCTACTACTTTAAATATTTTGAGTGAGATCACTACAAGAGAATATTCAATCCTTTTAGCTTTGGGCTTGCATATTTTATATGGAAATGTAGTCCGAGATAGTAATATTGTCATATGTCTGCGGCGAACATATATATGGCAATCCTTTATCAACTTCTTTTTATCAACAGATATTTAATGTGTACAGTAGGAACGTCACCGATTTAGATAGGGCTCTCACGAACCATGTTATTCAACCACACTTGGCATCTGACAAAATATAATTATTAAAAGTATTATTATTATTGTTTAAAATAATATGAACGAGTAGGTGTGTATTATTCAGCTGTTCCAGATTTTCTGTTTTGGCAACTGCATATGACGATGTGTATTACAAATAAAAAATAAGATATTTATGACATCAAGTATCGCAATTGACGACATTTATTCGTTGACACCGTAACAGTAAACTTTATCATCATATTTATTTTAAGATTTCTTAATCCAGTCCTTTCTGAAATGACACACAGCGACAGACTTTAAAATTCTTTTCATACGAAATATAAGCCAGCAGCTAGCAGCGGAGCAGTCTTAATTAGTTTGTTTCAACAAATTCAGGCATTATTAACGATCACACATAAACCCATATTCAAACGCACAGCAACATGAATATGTAGAAAACATGTGACGATAATCTGCTATAGAAGCCCGGTATTCCAAATTAGGTAAGAGAGGATTAATTTTAATTATACATATGCCGCACTACGCTAAAATAAACTGAAATTCTTTGTAAGCAATTCCTCATGTCATCGCAGTTTAACAGTTTAGACAATTTTATACAATCGAAATAGACACGACTACAATGTTTGCTTCTTATCTTAGATATTCTTAATGTTTGTAAGGAATAAGTGTATTTGTAAACGACACGTTACTGATTTAAATTTTGGCAATTTCCTACATATCAGCACATACCACCACGGTAATGGATCTTATCTCGCAGCCGACGCGATCCCATCACGTTATGATTGTTTATTCATAGCTACAACTCGATATAGTTCACATATCCATACAAATGCACGTGCAATCCGAAAATAGTGACCACATATTAGTAATATACTCAATACGTCGATTCCCTCCATATATAGAGTTCTTGAAACTTACTATTAAATTCTAAGAAACGACGCTAGCAATGCAAAACCGTCTGTAGTGTATTTCTGAGTTTGCACAATGAAATTGCTGTTGAAAAAGGTTGGCTATGCAACCTTTTAAGATAATTTTAATTGTCAGTTGTCAATAAATAGTATGGTGAAAAGAAATCCCTCGTATCATTTTCAATAGGTTATGGGCCCAGTTAATGCTTATAAAAGTCTACGAGAGGAGCAGTTATAGTTAATACGTGAAGTATATAAAAAGGGAAAACAAATAAACAAAAAATATGGAAAAAATTAGTATCGATCGGTTTGATGGAAATGTGAATAATTTCCGTCAATGGAAGTTTCAAATAATTTGTGCACTCAAGGCAAAGGGTTTAGCGGCGCATATGAAAGTGAACGAAGAGCAAGAAAAGAATGAAGAATGGGTTAAGAATGACGCGACCGCAATGTTCATTTTAACACAGGCCTTAGATTACAAACAAATCAGTTTAATTGAGACCTGTGAGACAACGGCGGAGATCTTCGCAAAATTGGAGAATATTTATGAACATAAATCTGAACTAAATTTATTATTAACACAAGAAAAGTTCTACACATACAAAATGTCACCCACGGATGATATCGCACAACATATTGCGAAAATTGAAAGTATGGCTAAACAACTAAATGAAAATGGAGAAACGGTCAGTGAAAAGGCCGTAATAACTAAAATAATCTCCACTTTGCCAATAAAATATAGAAATTTTCGCCAAGCATGGCTCTCACTAACCCCGGCCATGCAAACCATTAGCAACCTAACATGCAGGCTCATTGATGAGGAGTTGAGCTTGAAAAATTTTGAAGATGAAGACAATTCTCTTTTCTACACACATGGAAATATAAGAAATTCCCGGTCTAATAAAGATGCAAATTATAAGGGTCAACAATCATCGACGTCAAGAGAGAATAGGTTTCTCTGCTATAATTGTAACAAAAGGGGGCATTTCGCCAGGGATTGTCGCGCACCGAAAAGGAGCAACTATATGAAAGAAATGAAACCGTCAGCATTCTACACAAACGACAGTAAGGTGGATAGCTGCGATAAATGGCTAATGGATAGTGGAGCGTCGGCACACATGACTTACAGAAGAGATTTTTTCAAAGAACTCACAGAATTTCCAGAAGAACACGAAACGGTAAAGTTGGGTAACCACCAAGTATTAAAGGTGAGAGGCAAAGGTATTATAACAATTAAGAAATATGTAAATAATATGTGGTCTGATGGTGAACTCTCAGATGTATTATATGTACCGGAGTTAAAGAAAAATTTATTTTCTGAGGGTACAATCACTAGAAAAGGTTTCACGATTGTGAAAGAACATTGTAACGCTTACATTTATGAGAACGGCGTAAAACTGTAGTGTATCCAGAATGTAATTTAGTTAACAAAGCCAGTTGTGATTTAAAACTGTGGCACGAACGGCTCGGGCATTTAAACGCACAAAAAGTTGTAAAAATGGGGAAAAATAAAACTATGAATATCGACACCACAAATATATATACAAACTTTTTTTGTGAAGCATGCATGCTAGGAAAACAATCTCGTTATCCGTTTGAAAGTTCTAAAAGGAATAATTTGTCATTTGGAACTTTAGTCTATAGTTATGTTTGTGGTCCAATGTCATGCTTGTCAATGTCAGGAGATAGATATTTTGTAATTTTTAAAGATGCTGTTTCGGGTTTTAATTATGTATATTTTTTAAAACAGAAGTCAGACGTTTTAGAATGTTTTATACAATATAATAATATGGTTTATAACAAGTTTGGTCATTCTGTCAAAACTTTATATACGGATAACGGTGAGTATACCAACGAACAGTTTAAAGATTATTTAGTTAAAAAAGGTATTGAACATGAGCGTACGCTTCAACAAAATGACAGAACTAAAAGAGAACTAAGGACAATCGTGGAGAGAGCTAGGTCTATGTTATATGCTCGAGATCTTCCTTTATACCTTTGGGCTGAAGCAGTCAGTACTGTTGTATATTTAATGAATAGAGTTACATCAAGTGAGGCCCCAGATATAACTCCATTTGAGCAATGGACAGGGGATAAGCCAGATTTAAGTTTTGTTAAGACTTTTGGATGCGTAGGATATGTACATACAGCACAGCAAAAACGATTAAAATTTGATAAAAAGAGTAAAAAGATGTTTTTTGTAGGAATGCGGGGAAATGCCAGAAATTACAAAATGTTTGATATTAATACAAGGAAAATAATAATTTCTAGAGATGTAATATTTAACGAGTTCGATGAACTTAATGTTTCAGAGCCAAATCAGAATAAACAATTTTTAGAAATTGGGATTGATAGAATCTATTCTAAGAACGTGAATAAGATTGATGAACCTGTTATTGTGAATGATGATGATGAATTAAACAATAAGAATAGTATTGAGGAACAAACATTGGATGAGGTTAATGAAGAAGAAAATAATAATACTAATCAAGGTGATAGTAGATACAATTTAAGGTCAAGAAATTTATTGAAAGAACAGGTAATGTTTCAAGCCAATATGGTTGAAATCAATGAACCACTAACGTTTACTGAGGCTCCTCAAATGGATGATTCCGATAAATGGCTAAGTACAACTAAGGATAAGCTTAAGATTAAAAGGTCTAAACATATTGGCATTAAATGATTATGCAATGTAAAATTATGGGGAGGTGTTGAAAAAGGTTGGCTATGCAACCTTTTAAGATAATTTTAATTGTCAGTTGTCAATAAATAGTATGGTGAAAAGAAATCCCTCGTATCATTTTCAATAATTGCAACCGATATGCAAATATTCCGAGAAAATGTGTCGCAGTCACAACAAAACTTAAGCACGTGCCACAATTGATTCATTCATTCTGTTAAGATATAGTAATATATTTATAATGACTTGATGAGTAATCAATGTTTGTGTTATAACATTCAGTCGTAATAAACCACATCTGTAAGCACATTTTTATTAGTTATTATTATTGTAAAAATAAAGCGTCAGTTATTTAAATTGTGGCTGATGCGGCAATTTTAAAATAATGCTGATTTGAAATAAAGCATATGCTTGTATAAGCTTTTTAAAATGTAAACATAGTTTTAATGTTAATCGAAGCAGAAATAGACTAAGATTATAAATGTAGAGTTAAACTATTCGTTATTCTGCAATCATTGTTTAGATTAGTCTTGACATACGGACGAGTGAGAGAGAATCCAGTACGGGATTAATTACGTCTATTAAGCTCATTAAACATCTCTTTCTCAGGCGATGATTTAAAGAAATAAAGGCCGCCCACACACTAGGCGCGACTCTAGGATACATACTTGAAAAGTGCTCGAATTTAAAAGGCATTTGTCAAATTTGTAATTGTTTTGATCTTTTATTTTAATTAAAAAAACATGCGCAATTTTATAAATTTTACATTGGTTATTTAGAAAGAAGTAGGCATAAATCTTCTCTGTCCCAAATCATTTTCCGCTATTGCAATGACATAACAAACTCATACATCGGGCGGCGCTCCACGTTAGCGAACTATCACTTTAACTAAACATCTTTACGAGTAAGTAAAGAGCATCGAATAATATACATTGACTTGTTGCATAGACGTTTAAAATAAATAAATTGTAGTAGCCACGCAGTGTACAGCGTAAAGAAGATCCAATCGAATGTCTTCGGCAAACGTTCGAGTTATCCTAACCTATATTTAGATTCCTATGACGCGTCGACGCCGACACAATCGAAAGTTATTCCGAGTGCTGAAGCACACCGCACGTGATTACAGTTACCGCATTCTCTGGGACCACAAAGTTGCTGACGCTTCACACACAATACTATAAAATAGTATCCAAAAATACCGACAATTAAGTCTTACTTATTACAAGATAAAAATATACATTTTTAAAATTAATCCTAAAGATAATGCACGTAACAACCTAAAACAAATGTTGATACTTCTATACAAAGGTAAACCGATACAAAGGATGCGGTTACAATGCGGTTGAAGAGCAGGTAATAATTAAACATGCACTGAGGGCCTATTCACTTCAACTTCATTTAGAGATATAATCAATGAAATATAAAATTATATTATAGCCATATTGCAAATCCCTCAAGTCGATACAAAATTGCCGAAAGTTGAAAACCTCAATGCTTATAATTACGACACTATTATTTCAGATTAATTTCAAAAGTTATAAGTCTTACGAATCATTACATTAATTTTGTTTGAACAATATGAAATCGTTGAGGTTTTTAGACTACGCCTATGTCGATAGACATAACTATCATAGTTGAAGCCTAAAATGAAATTACAATAAAACCCTCAATTACTAACATCTATAGACAAAACTTTAAAAAGAACTGTCAGTTTGCCAATACGCCAATCGAAAAACGATTGCTAAACTATATTTATAAACTGAGTATTCGGTTGAATAGGGAATAAATTCCAAGTTCAGATTTGTTCAAATAATTATCGTTTGAAAACAGAACTGACCAATTTGCGAGGGAATTCGAACATAATTATGTACTTTCCTGTGAGATCGCCTTTCGTTATCTCGACATTTACCTGAGCAGAACCGCGGGCTATAACTAATTTACAATGTTAAGGCCGGTTAACTCAATTTTGGCTTGATTTGACTTGGAAGTAAAATAAGGCTCTCTTACTCGTAACAACGCGGTTGTGTTATGTGATATAAATTATTTTAAGACGAGATTATTAGACGAGATAATTAAACTCAATACAACCCTATACAAAAATAACGTAAGATAATATTGGAAGTAACGAGACTTAAATCACTCTAGAACCTAAAATTACACTTCAAAGTTGTATTATTATATTATATTAGCCTTAAGTATATGATACAAACAAAGAGAATAAAAAGATTTTACGTTTTCTAAACAAATATAACGTATTAAAATGTATCAAGATACTTTACTATTAATTTAAATGATATAACATTCTATTGATGTAATTTACGATTAAAATAATACTAGACCGCAATATAACTGGATCTTTTCTAAAGTTTAGAAATGAATTCAAAATTAGAATTATAAATATTATTTGGCATTAATATAAAACAACCACGTATTGGAGTCATGTCAGCGTCGTTTATCATTACATTTAAACATGTTTAATATAGAGTACTATTTTACACTAGAAATTAAGTATGTTTTACATCAATACAGACTGCTGAACATTAGTTAAAAATAATAGCATAGAATTTGCTTTGTTCTTTAATGAACACGTGCCTAATATTGTGTGCTCTTAACTGCCTAGCTAAACTTACTTATACATCTGGAATATTTGTAGTTGCTTTCGAGAATAAGTTTAGTTACAAATTATTTATGAATGAAATAATTTCAAAGTTTTAAAGAGATGTGGATTTGTCTATCAATTTAATAATCATATAATATCTGACTTACAGGCTGTACATTTAAACTTAGTAATTTGATATAATGAACTATGTTGACATAATGAATGCACATACCTAAGTACATGTTTATTGCTTATCTGCATAATTATTATCAGACAATTAAAAATATATAGGTAAAACTTATGATTATATATTGAATTTCACTTAGTAATTTGATTGAATTTCAACATGTAATTCTTAGAAAATGGCAGATTTGTGATAGAAAAAAGTTTATTTATTGCTTATTATATGAATGCTAATAACTAAATAATTATGATATGACAATATTATAATAATGGCAGCAGGAAGTCTTTTAATTGAAAGATGTATTTAAAGAAATTTCTTCAAACAAACTAGTTTACCAATAAATTTACTAATAAAATCTTGCTCATAATATACCCAAATAAGTATAATATAAATCACAATTACATCCTATTATATCATAACATCCCAAATTTCTGCTCATCTAATTTGAACGCGGTAATCCAAAATCTACTTTACTGCCTCCGATCTGATGAAGTTAAAAACATGTAAAACAATTAGATCAGCAAAAAAGACTTCAGCTTTAAACATTGTTATTAAACTAAATATAAATAACAAAAGTTTAACAATACAGGGTTTGTTTAACCAAACATTTCGGAACTACAACTCAATTAGGCAGAGTAAAACATAAATCAAACATAAAAAAAAGAAGTTACCCCATTCAAAACAACTCTCACTGCTATAGCATAAGCTAATAATAAACAGTATTGTAATAAGTCATAACAATAAGTCAATACTAACAACCTTATTCCGATGTTGGATATTCGTAAATATAGCATTGTGAGAACATAAATATCAATACTAAGGAGTTCATTACTACTATTGACATTTATATCAGTTTTTTTATGTAATAATTATCATATAAAACAGATTGATGCTGTTATCTGTTTTATTTTTAGTTAACGAATATAAACATAACACTTACCAGGACGACCTACTAAAATCATAAATTTGATTTCTTATTAAACTTCTTTGTGACAAAATTTGGTAAAAGCACAGTCAATAGTAATAGAGACAGTGATATGGTAAGTAGTTAAAGAACTATAAAAAAAAGAATGACCTAAAACAAGAACGTATTGAATTGAGCCGTAACAATCTCCCCTATGTGTAACTATTCATTGTTTATGTTTAAAAATTACGACAAAGTCACTCACCTGATGTAGCGCCGTGAGACCGTCCACATTTGCAGTATTTATATCTGCCCCCAATTTAAGAAGGCGCTGCACTTCTTCCTTATCTCCAGCGGTGCATGCTGCCAGGAACACAATTCCCGAAGAGAATTGGATTCGCGAGGCTTGTTTCGGAAAGGGAGACTGCTTGTTGGTGTCTGATTCTTCCCATCTTTTCAGCTGCTCTGCCCGTTTCGAGAGCGCTGACGATCTCGAGTCAGCCATCATTCACTAACCGTCGACACTCTGCGATTGACCGATCTTTTTATTACATTAATTACACAAAAGTTTAATTGCCAAAAAAGGAATCATGAGAAAACGGTTATAGGGATTTCGAGTTAATCTTCGTTTCATACAACACTTGTTAGAGAACCAGTTGAAACATCAAGGAAAACACTGAGAGTTCATTACTCAATATAACCGAGACTTACTTTTACGAGGATTATTTTACAAGCAACTAAACCACCGAATACAAAAAAAGCATAAAGTGGTATGCGCCCAACGAACGGGCACGATTACGGGAACACGATACGAACAGCGACACCTCGCGGTAGAACTCCTTTCTTCTTGCTTACTATGTCAACCTTATTGCCATATGAAATAAATATTTAAATCAAGGCAAAAGGAAAAAATACGGAGATTGTATTTTTAACGTTATCACACGTTTCAATATGTATTTATTGAATAATATATTCTGTTATGCGTGTATTAATAATAATATAGTATATTTCACGTTTATAAAATGAAGTAAATCACAAAACACAAATTGAAGTATTATACATATTTTTTTCGTATGGTAACCCTAATCATAAATAAAATAGAAGTGGTGAACGAATTCTTGACACATATTTTCGATTGCCAGCTCTTAAACAAATATACCACACGCTTTCTAAATTTCTGAATTTATTTTGAATTTCTTTCTGATTTTTTTTATTCATTGATTTATAAGATAAATAGCTAATTTGCTGATGAATCATTTTTATTTATGTCATATAAATCTATTTCAATAACGTAACGTAATGGCCTCCTAAATAACACATGCCTCAAATATATGTACATAGTAATATAAAAGTTACAGAGCAAATGAAAAACAACATAAAAGCAAGGTTGAGATATATATATTTTTATATATAATCTAAATTATAATGCTAAAGTTTAAGACTTTAAGACAAAAGAGCAAATATATATATAAAAGAATAGTAATGATATTGTAAATGGAAGTTAATTCATATTTATTTATATTTTTATATTATAATAACAATATTGTAATATGAAAGTCTTTCCCACAAAGTGAGGATATCGTCTTCTACTAGCAACACATTGTGTATACCTTATCCATAGATAATTTAATCGACAAGAGTGCCCTCTTGCGCTTAAATGTGGAAATAAAAGTTTTGTGCTTTCGTTCGTTCGTTAGAACTTCTACAATGTTAGTATGGATATGTATAGGTAGATGTATAGTGCGTATAGTATGTATCTATACGTCCCTCCTCAGTCCTCCGCGATACTTTGCTCCCTCACAAGTGTTTCGAAATTCAAGATGGCCATGTGTCACGACGATGTACTGGTGTGTTTTCGTCAATTTTAATTTATTTCGCGTGGACTAAGTGAATTACAAAAATGACTGACTTAAATATTGAAGTGTCCAAGCTACCGGAGGATATAAGAGATAAATTGGCTGAGTTGGAGTTGGAATTATCTGAAGGTAAAAAGTTGATTCTCATTTACTCTCGGTCTCGTTTCGTTCAAATCGATATTTTCGTAATTTAGAGTATTTTTAGGGGTTGATAACTTTATGTATTTATTAACCTGACCTTTTTCTTTAATTTATAATTTATTAAATTTTTTTTTTGTCACGGTTTCGATTTTAAAGCTAAAAAACCGACTTACGTTTTTATAAATAAAGTTAGCCGTGGTTCAGTACGTAGTTATCTTTTATTGTTTTTTATAATAAAGATAGTGTATTATGGTAGGGGTAAACGCTCGAGTTGGTACACGCATTGTCACACATGGCCTGTTAAGGAATGCAATTTGCTAAAATTGCAGTTCTTTCTTAGTTAGGTACTATATTGTTTACATGTAAAATTGTAAAAAAATATCGAGTTTCTAAACAAAGTAGAAGGAAAACTGGTTAATTTGCACAACTTAGTAATTAGTTATGTGGCAAACAAGTTTTTTTTAAACTTTAAATTGAAAGTTTAAAAAGTTTTAGAGTTGCATATTCAATACGAAATAAGTCCGCGCGAATATAAATTAAATTGGAACAGTAGCAAATTTGGTTTATATTTTAATTATTTGCCTACGTAGTTTTAATCGATTTTTAAAAAAATTACAAATAGGTTTTTCTACTGGAATGGTCTACTTGCTTCTTTTTATTTTTTCTTTGATTTGAACTTGTCCTATATATGTTTTTAATATAATATGGATACTTTATAAACATATAAATTAAATATAAATCAGTGTGTGATAAATATTTTTATATTAAATTATATACCAACCCTATAATAAATTACGCCAGGTACAAATTGCAATAAATTTGAATTATAACAATTATATGAATAGAAACAGGTATTTGCACCCTAAATCGTTTGAAAGGGATTTTTAAAATTATCAAACATTTCGAATAAAGGTAGTTAGTTTCGTTCTGAAAATAACAAAATTTCCCATTGATTTTGGGGGTTACCACACGTTTAGTTTACTTAGGTACTTTATCTACAATCCACAAACATCTTATAAATATTTCGTAAGTACTGTGTATACCTATAGTAGAGATGCGCCGAATGTTCGGCCGAATATTCGTATTTGGCCGAACATTCGACATATTTTTTTTGTTCATGTTGCGATCTGTTATTCACAAAATTAAAAGTCGACATAATTATGTATTCATAAATCAGCAATTTTTTAAGTATCGTAAAATTAAGTAGATTATAATTCTAGATTTATTTCAAATAACTTAATAATTTCAATTTAAAATTCAAGAGAGGCAAATTATAATATGATTTTTGAATCGAATAATTCAGCCGGATATTTGTATTCGGTTGAACCCATGTTCGGCGCATCTCTAGTATATGGACTATAAGAGTATTTTCCTTTAGTACATATATACCTAGCTTTAATCTTCCTCTTGATTCTGAAAATTCGCCCTTCGCATCCTTCTGAAACTAAAGAAAATATTGGCTTTACGCCACCTCATCCAACCAACACGATGAGCGTCCGTCAATCAAGTCTCTAAAAACAGCGTGAAACCCTTTTTTGCTTATTTTAGTTCAAGTTAATCAATTGATAGTCTTGAGATCACACGTAGGGTAACAACTTTAACAGTCGAAGGACAACGCCATAAGAGTGAGAAATTTTAACTCCATTGTTTTTATGGAATTTCAAAACTAATATTGCAGTTAGAACAGTATTACAGATTTATTGGACAAGAAAGATTACTATTAGGCCTTCCGAATGTAATTAATTTATGACAATACTTAAAAACAAAAAAAAAATCGCTATGTTTTTCCCTAGTTCAAAACGTGACTCTCACGTGGATGTTAGATCTACAAGAGCCATTAATAACCTGAGGTATATTCATTAGAAAAATAAACGTATCGTTAAACTGTTATATGATAGCCATATACTCATTCATAATTTAATAATTGAAGTAGGTAAACAATTAATTATTCCATTCATTATTGTATGAACTACTCACATTATTAGATGGCTAGACTAGACCACACCTAAATTTACTTTATTTAAAAAAAAAAAAATTCCATCGGCATATATTTATTTGTGAAAACTTTTATAGGCGTGCTCATGGGAATTTACTCATGGTTAGTGTATTGGCGAAAGTTTGTCATAGGCCACATATGCTTTGAATAATTAGTTATATTTAAACATAAAGCAGTATCACATTTAGCGGTTATTGAGAATAAATTGGGAATAAAATTACTCTCTATAATTCACACTCTTTACGTGTAAATCTATTCATCTAACTCGCTCTGAAAGTGTACAATTTGTATTTTAAAACAGCAGTAGGTACAATAATCAAATTGTGTCGCGTCGGACAACATATTATATTATAAAGGCAAAACGACAAGAATATTAAGGTTTTGTATCGGAAATTGCATCTCAGTTTATCTTTACAAATATTTTTATCAAACCGGAACTAGATTTGCTTTGGTTTATTTATATTTATTCACAAAGCACCAGCGATGCCCGTGTAAATAAATTGATCAAACGCTCGCTATATTCGTATGAATATTCTTTCGTTTTTTTATTGGACACACTAACGATTTTTATTTTATTTGGAAATATTTTGTAATCAAACATATTGCATATTTGATTACTGATCTCGGAACTATACTATATATCATAAAGTCACTTCAAAAGTTATTTTAATTTAAATATATAAAAAACCTATACTCATTTTCTAATCTTATTTAATTATAAAATATTTAAAGAAGTCTTGAAGTCCATCGAGTTAAAAATATTAGAGAGGCCGCGAAAACGATAAACAAATGAACAATAGTGCACCTTTTAGATATTTTAAAATACGTAGATATACGATTACCAACAAATTTCTTAGTAGGTGTATTAGAAATGGCTATTAAATATATTTAATATTATTTTATTGACAGTTCATATATGTTTAAATATTACATATACTTGTATAAAATAAATCAAAACATAAACCAATGAGTTTTATTTGTGCGATCTGAGTTCAGATATATTGCAACTTAAAATGGCAATAAGTTATATTTATTGGGCCATTTGTTTACTTTCCGATGAAATGTTACACTTCGACTCTTATTATTATTATTGTTATTATTTTGGATTGTTGAACAGACTTTAAAGACAAAGGAAGGTATAATCGCAATTTAATGTTTATGTGTTACTAGCTTTTACTCGCGGCTTCGCTCGCATTTAAGTCATTAAATAAGTATCAGAGATCATTCAATAGAAATGATCAATATTTTTTAAAATAAAAAGTATCCTATGTTACTTCTAGTACCTCTAAAAATATGCGTACAAAGTTTCATGATGATCGGTTAAGTAGTTGTTGCGTGAAAACGTAACAAACAAACTCATATTCACATTTATAATATTAGTAGGGATGTATGAAGAATTTAATATTAATTACCTTAAGAAATTTAGTTCAAGATGAAATTTATATTATATTAAATTCAACATGCATTTTAACGAATATAATATCATTTTTTATTTAATTGTGAATAATACATTTATTTACTTAAAAGTAATATTTATTTAATTACAATCAATCTCTTTTTCTTTTTAATTTTCTACTTGGTCGCGTACGTACTAATATAAGTAATTAAGTACGTGACAAAGCTGAAAGTTCGATCGACCACTATTAAACACAGAAACACGCCTTAACACGAAAAACAATAGTAAGTGACTAGACACGTCGATCCTTAGACATGTATACGTAAAAACAGCCTTCTTCCCATCATCTCAATAAGTTTCACATCATCAAAACAAACTACAAGATTACTCATCACGTTTGTTTTTAATAATTTTTACCGAAACAAATTACATTATTGAGTGTTATCTATTAGTTTTATGTTTGCCTATTATGTAATGCGGTAAACATTCAAATGTACCAACTTTCTTGTACTAATATTATACCTACAAATGTTTACTATAATCTACATATCAACACTTCCCTCGACAACTTCACGTACGAGTTTGTTCATACAATTCACACTGCTATTTACCTAACATATATGTAACATAGTTTTAAATTAAAATTATTAGATATATTCAAATCTTAGTGTTCTTGCTGTTCTGAATTTATGGCAAACAACAATTCTTTGCTAGATACATGGAAATAGTTAGTTTCCTCTTCTACGTTTTGTTACAAAATCGTCTGACAAACAAACTTCTACATTGTTGAATGCGCGGAGTCTATTTGTCTGTTTCGAACAAACTTTTCTGGTTAATAGAACAATCGTATATCGTTTTTCAAACATAGATCGCATGTAAATTAAATTGTATGTCATAATATATTTTATGTGTGACGAAGATTGAATCATATCGATATTATTACGTGATCATCACCCACGTTTTTAGATTATGTAGAAATAAAAGATAACGCATAACACGATCCTAGTCACTATTATCTCTAGATAGTAATTTAAATTATCATTCGAGTTTTATGTCTTTGTAAATATTATTGTTCACAGAGCTAATGTTGTAATCAACTCATATAAATTAAAAATTATAAGTTTATTATACTTTCTCCTACGTATTTCAAAATGCTAAAGATGTGTAGATATCATAATATTGTTACTCTTTTATGGATAAGACTGTTTACTTTTATGGTTTGTGATTTTCTTTTTTCGAAACTATTGTACGTAGTTTAAGTATTAAATTAACTTGTCTCGCAGCCAAGAGTAAACGTTTGATCCTATCTTATTAAGACAGACACAGTCCGGAGTAAACACATAATTATATGGAATCCGACTAATAATATTGAAAGTAATAATAGCTACAAGCTAAGTTCTCTCCAATTGGATATCTCTACACAACTGCGTTTATAATCTGCGAATACACACCCATTGGTTCGACCATTTTACTGAGAAATCGTGACGCATTTTCAGAACTTGTTTTCTGCGTCTGCGTCACGTTTGTAGACTCGACCACTGACTCAGCGAACATGTATTTAAGTTTTCTACAAATTCATCCAATATCAGTCTTATCCGTTTGCATGTTCATACGTCGACTGTGTAATGAAAAATCTATAACTTAATCTAGACTATCACGTCAAAATGTAATGGAAAAATTATTTAAGCGTAAATTTTACTTTCGGGCTATTTTTATATATTGAAAATGTTATGAGAGAGAAAAATACATTATAGTGCTATCTATATATCCCTATATATATACGTGGCTCAAAAACAAAAATTCAATATTTCTTTCAAAATTTATAATATCAATGTAGAATATAAACAAAATAGTGTATTAAAGTTTTGAATCGAATTTAAATTTAGTACGTCGTATGAGATAAACTTATTTCGATAACTATGTAATGGAAGGATGCTCATATAATAACATACCGAGGCAACCTTGCGTACTAGCACGGAAAGTTATTGCCGGAGATTTATTTAAAAACTGAAACACACGAAGGAAACAAGTTTTGCATAAATTGGAAACATGATCCTCTTGCATGATAGCACGCCTGTGTTGACGGTTCATCATTTTACCAAAATTTAATTTAGGTTTTGTTTGAGGACTTGATTCTGTTTTCATTGTGACAGAGGAGATAATTATTATTACAGAAAAATGCCTGCAGGGAGTAATTTTCCTATCTATGCCGGCTTGTGGAGACAAATGCATACCGCCTTTTATTATACTCCTATCATTATATTCGACTACTTCCAACTGATTGATCTCAAAACGCAAGGGTTACACTTAAAATTAGTGACACTAATGTAGGTAAAACTTCCAAAAAGTATTCAAGTGTTATCATTCTCTTTATCTTAATATTCAGTATCTCTAACGAAACGAGTCCACGCGTTAAAAAATGGCAGCTTTTAGTACCACCTTATATCATTTACGAAATTTATGTCTTCTTATTTGCAACGTGGTATGAATACACACAGATTTCTTATTATAATTCCAAACGATTACGATATACAATAAGTCAGCTATGCGAGCACTCACCCGAGGCGTGCCTTTAAACTGTATACTTTTGTATTATTTATTTTACACTGAATGTGTATCTTGTTATGTATATTTTCAACAGTTTTAATATATTTGTTATTAAGTTGTACAGTGAATAAGACACCAGCTGTGCGTGCAATGCCTAAGGTGTCTGTCTATAATTCTGTAATAATATGTCTGTTTCTTGTTCAAATTATTATTATTATTCTCCGCAAATATGCACTCACGTGGAGAGAACAGTTATATTGAAACACCGAAAATAATGTATATAATTTGCAATATTTTATTACTACTTACTAACATTTTAATTTAATATTATTGATAAGTATTATTAATTATTGTAAATGAATTCACTGCTATTGCGTCCTCTCATACATTTTAATTTAAAAATTAATACTAAAAGCTATTGCTGCGAACAAAATGGGGATGGTAAAATGTAATACTGGTTTATTATAATAAGAAATCTGTTATTTAAGTATTCTAAGTAATCCAGAATTATACCGAATAAAACAATATCTATTTATTTTTTATTAATAACAATAATACACATTTATTTACATACAATGTCCTCACTCCAAACAGAGTTTTAATACTCGGATCCGAAATAAATACATTTTACATTAATAATTATATTATATACCTAACATTTAATAATTATATCGACCAGAATTCGAACTCGGGACCGATGGTTAAAAATGGTGTGATCATATTAGATAACATACACCGCATGTTGTTGCCGGGAAATAGGTAATCAAGTGATTAAACTAAATAGGTAGCCTGCTTTTCTTCCCTCGCATTCACACAGATCGTAACTGTTATGTCAATACATATAATACTCAAATCACTCTGTTGGTCAGTCTATTTAAAGGAACTAAAATCAAATACTCTCTTCAATGCTCTGTTCAAATGAATATTTAAATGTCAGGAAGCTAGAGTTGTATATTTTTGAATTAATACAACTCCATGACTATAACATGTATGAGTGTAAAAAGTACATATTTAATATAGAAGATAACGTGCATAAACATGAAATAACATCCAAATGTTTCATATTTTTCAATAATTATATATACAGAAATCTATTTAATGACGTTTGTCTTAATTTGGCAATATTATAAGAAAAATATTTTCGGCTGAATACTCGTCTGCAAACAATGCAAATACTCGTATGCATGTAGTAGAGCAATAGTCGGTCGCGTATCCGGTAGCATATTCAAGCGCGAATGTCTAAACTATTATACATCTACTCGTTGCTTAGATGACTATAAAGTGTTTCGAAACTTAAGTGCCAACCTCGCGCTAGATAAATTTTGTCAAGCGTCAAACTTTATGAGAATATATTAGAATCTCTTAAAATGATCTAGGGAATATTGTTACTGACATGTATAAAATGTTTAACAAGAAATAAAGTTGTTGGTGTAAAAGTAAATAAAATACAGTGGTTATTTCAGCAAAATCTCTCTGCAAATAACCTGCGGCAACATTTTAAAAGTAAACAACTGAAAGCGAGCGCCATACCCCATTTCTGACGCTATGAAAAGAATAAAAAAAATACTGTAAACTCAAATTGAAGCGAAACAAAATCGGTCAGTTGTTAATTGACAGGCTTGTTTTTAATGGATTAACTTGTATACTCAATTTTAAGAGTTAAACTCAAGTTCACTCAACTGTGCAATATTGAAATTGGCAATAAAGATAAACGATGAGTCGGTTTTAAAAATTGCTATTTATTTAATAGCAACGTGAAAATATGCACGTCAAAGTTTGCATTTCATTAAAATTGAACAAAATGAACGACATTTATGTTTTTATTCATGTATATTATTAATAAATTTCAATATTAACATTATTAGAATTGAACCAGCAAATAAGCCTGATTATATCAAAACTAATTAATATTTGTGATATTAGCGGGATATATGTGTATTGATTTAATTAATATGATGCCAGTAGACCGACACCGAAATTATTCATTTACCGGTATTATTTGTGCGCAGACCGTTCAAATGAGTTGATCGTTGCTATAGTTACCGTTATACTTTATAATTCGTTAGTCGTAATACTAAAATATGTGCAGCTTGGTTAATACTATATAATAACGGACTCAAAAAATAGTAAACAAACTTATGATAACAAAAAACTTTGCATGTACAAAGTCATTATAGTGAAACAGCCCAAGGCGGCAACTCTTAAGTTCATGCCACTATTATCTTTGCTATAATTAGTTATAGAGCACTGAAACTTGGTTATTTGCACAAACGTAAAAGTTTTATACGACAGATTTATTCTTTGATAAAGACAATTTAAATGAAAGTTAATCACTTTATTCGTTCTTCAGTATAAATAGGTCTTTAACGCAGCTTGTTGCGCCAATTACGTGACGATCCGATGTTAATTAAATGTTGCACCCGACTCTAGCTACTTTTAAAAGAAAATGTTATTGGATTTCTTTGTGGTTTTCTCGTCTTATTTACTTCCCTGCATTTTCAGACTTACAAATATTTATGCAAAGGAATACCGATAATTCCACAAACAAAAGTTCTATCTTATGTTTAGGTATAATTAAATTATTACTTTGGTTGAATCGCAAATTAAAATTCGCAAACTTCGATAGACTATTTCATGCTTGACCTAAGCAACCACAGAAGTTAGGCAAGAGGAAATAGTCTCAATTATCCCAATTTGTATTTGGAGACTACAAAGTTCGAGAAAATCTCCTAAACATTTTAGATTCTCATCGTTAGAACTTCTAGTTAAATTAGTATAGGCACGCGTAGTTGTCATATCAAGTGATTGCAATATTTAATACTTCAAATGTGTACGCGTGACAATACAGCGATTGACATGCGACGTATTGTGTAGTGTTCAATCCGGAATATCACCACTTGTAAGGATTACATTATTATGTCAATGGGTTAACAATCAATTACGGCTCGCTCTTGTGTGCACTCATTCGTCTGATGTTCGTCTTGCGTTGATGCAAATTTATGTGGGTAGTAACACATTATTTATATTTAAAGCTTTAAAATTGAGACAACTTAATGGATACAGAAAAATATTACTACAATTTTTAAATAAATATTACATTACAATATATTGTTAAAATGATATGCTTTAGTCTTCGTGGTCAAACAATCATAAAACCTTTGAAATACAAATGCACTGTACCGTTCCCTATGAATTTATAATTCCTGGAACATAAACCGCATATGTTAAACATATACAAAATACGAGGACATTCTCGACGTTACAATGAGGAAAACTATTGTGGGGGGAATGAGTGACGAACTAGATATATAATGCGAAAACTTACAAGCGAATGAAACAGTGAAATATGAAGATCTACTTAGTACAATAGACAATATGCTATTTAAAGTTGGGGGTAATTCTTGGTAATAGTCATGCATATACGAGTATAATATGTAGATACATAATTTAACGACAGACAAATTCTATCAAAAATACATGTAGCGTGAGAAATATAAGACGGTGGCAGAGGGGATCCGTTTACTTAATAATAGCTGGACGTCAGGGATTTCCTTAGATCGATATAATTTTCCTACGAAGACATACGAATGAATAAAATATGATAGTAATTTTAACCCGCCACATAGGGAGTTATTACCAGGGATATTACTATGTCGTCCTAATCGAACTTTATTTTTATTTCAAAATTAATAGTTTTGTTTAGAACAATTGCCACATTTTCAGCGCAAATTCAAATTAAATATAACAACAAAGACAAGTTCGTATTAAATAGTAAATTAACATGAATTGAAAAGTGCATTTCGAGCAAGGGCGACGCCCCCACTACGAGAACAAGGCACGCAGACACCTTCTCACCCCTCAACGTACCAGACAATAAGTTTCCAACCGCTGAAGTTATTTGTCTATTCGTTATATTTCACAAAGAGAATTTCAACAAGAGTCCATAAAAAGTAAAAGAATTGTAATGAAAACTGTGCGCTTTTTAAGCCGTCAATAAATGATGGAACTCAACAATTGCAAAATGAAAGCAGCAACTTTTGAAAGGTTTTAAATTGCAAATATACAGCGCGGCATGATGTTTTCGTCTTTGTTTACATTAATATATCGTTTGAAGTTTTAATTAAAATCACGTTTTGAAAAAAAATCTAATTTTTCATTGTTGAGTATTTTCCGGATGCAATTACCTCGCAAACAATATTTCAAACTTTTGTTTCTTTTTCTTTTATCAGATCAACTACAAAAGTTCCTTTGTGAAAGATTTTCTTTTGTTTAAGCGAGAGCAAATATTACAGTATAAATAACTGTAAATTAAGTAAGTTATTTATGTAACTTCGCTTTGTAGACAGATGTTAGTAGAAAGCTTGTTCAAAGTATATTTCAAATGTTTGTTTCTTTCTTTTATAAAAACAGAAAACTTAATTCAATTGTAGAATATATTTGCTAATATCAAGAAATATGAAATTATCATGACTCCTGTGCCGTGACTGTCCATGTTCCGTTAAATGAATCTAAGAAATTATGAGAAACTTAATAGTTGTATGTGTTTTATAACTTGGACAATAAACGTATTGTAATTTGTATGTATATAGATAGATAACTTATAAACTAAATCTCAAGTAGGTAGGTACATATATTTTCTGTGTATAAATATTGAATTCAATCTTAATAGCGACCTATCGCATATAACGTTGCACGAATGCAAAGTTATTCTCCATTAGTCAGAGCGCTACGTCACAAAGCAGTATTGCGTCGACTAATGATGTGCTTTATACATGTCGATATAAATAATAATGTTACGTTTGAATGTGACTGACCGAAGTAACAATTTTACTATGTACAAATATGTGTTTTTGCTCGATGCTGTTATATGTGTTTGAAGTATTACTTAACGTTTACCTTTCGTCAATTAACACTTCATGCTCAAATACTCCCGATACTTTCTGTTTTCATATTCACGTTTCATATAAAATATTATGATTTACACTCTTCTTATTAATTAACAATTTAAGTTGATAATTTGTTAAATAAAATTTAGCTTTATTGTTTTTTACAATATAGAGAAAACTCTATATGTCCAAACTATCGATAAAATGTAATGTAATCATGCACATGCCTAATAAATAGTGCGTGTCAGCTAGTTCTATACAGACTCAGTAATCGGTTAATTGTCAATGATGTACACGTTCAAATAGAAATCGCATTAATTATTCTTAGAATATCTTCAAAGTGAGTTTTAAAATTGTATTTTTATTAAATATTGAACATTTTTGTGGTGCACTTTATTTTTAAAATATATGTTTGCATAATATCTCTCTCTGTTTGGTACTAAAATTTTAAAGTAAATGTTCGTATGCGCACTATTGAATTTTATGCACACGGTAAAATATTTATTTAACTTCTGTTATAATATTGTTTTACAAAATGTCTTGAGCGTAAAAATATTGTATATTTGTATGGATAAAAGAGGAAAAGTTTATTTGCTTTTGTGTTTTACTGATATTTTTTGTTTTAGTTTTGCAAAAAGTGTTATAGTAATATTTTAGCCACTATTATTTAGATGTTCATATAATCGTATAATGACCGTAAATTCACTAGTGGAAGGCAAACCAAATTTAATTGTATATACCTACTATGACTAATACGGCTGATATCAACTTGGCTTTATTAAGTGGTTTAATATACATATTTTAGCTTTCTCAGCAAACAAAAAAAAAAACAACTAAATCTGTAATAATTGCTGATTCAAACATCAATTAATAATTATTATTGCAAAAGAAAACTTCTCTTGTTTTTTTGTTGTTGTCGTTTTTGCTATCGAATCACGTATTCATAAATCTTTAACAAAGACATAGATCTTTAAATTGCATTTTAATGCAACTCGCACAAGCATTTATTATCTAAAGAAAATAAGCGCCTTAATGATAAGATACAGTTTAATGACTATTTCATTGAAAATTCATTATCTGTCTATTCTTTAATATAATAGAAGCTTAAATGTAATGGACTTATTATCTCAATATGTAGCTTTTTGTAAACACTGTATAAGGAAAATTATTATTTCCTTCCCAAAATTGGTTTGTTTTTATCATCTGCGACTTTGTATACAAAAATTAAGACAACCATAACCATATGTCTAGTTCCAATCAATTGTTTTTTTATAGTAGTTTGACATGTAACCACGGACATCGTACGGAGCTCGTACATATATAATCTATGTCACTATTAAATCTCTGTTCCCAATATAGTTCAAATGAGTTCAGTAATTTAAGTTTTGATTATTTCTTATATACAAATATCGAACTTCTTAGGCGTTATTTGCATTAATAATGCTTTGTTTCAGGTATCATTACACGAAAAGGTTATGAGATCAAACGCGGCCGACTTCTCACCCCTTACATTCCAACGCCACCTCAACCAGGTTAGTACATTTGGAAAATTGAAGATTCACTAATAACAATAGGTTTGTCCACTTTATTGTAAGTTTCTAGTGTAGCCATAGTACAGTCATTAAGTTATTGTTTGCAGTGATTTTCCCACATATTGTAACTTTAAGGCGTGCCTATATCTAATATGACTATAATATTCTCAGGCCCACTTGCACGATCCTGGTTTAACGCTCTTGACTCCGAGCAGCTAGCATCTATGATACATTCTACATTTTAATTAGAGTTAGTCAATCTGACACTTCGTGCAAATTGTTATTGTGGCTGTATCCATATTTCTTTTTCTATTGTTACAATTATTTTATGTTAACGAGCGTAACCAGTCATATTAGGTGTATGTAACGTTTCCTCTTATGGCCAAGCAAGGTTAACAGAGGCGTCACCAGGGTCGAAGGTTAATTGAATGCCGTCGATGGATGTTGGTCTATTAGACCGTAGAGAAATATAATGTCGCAAAATCAACGTATATGTCATTGGCACGCTTTATAAATAGGATCAAATGACGGGTCACATCGTAGAGTAATGGCTAATAATTTTGTTCCAATTTCTATAAATAAATTCAGTCGATGGTTAATGACACGCAGTAGCTGATGTCAAAGACATTGATATTATTTAATTTCACTTTATTTGGAATTTAATTACGTGTATAATGTGCGTGTTTTAACACTTTCGGAGTTTGCTTCAAATACATTATTCATTAATTAATTGATGCCATTAATGCTAATTGTTCCCGTCTGTGTTTACAGTTACTTAGGCAAATGGGCCATTGATTTTTGTGCTAAGATATATAGCATGTAATGAGGCGTCCTTTTAAGAACTTATATTACCTGGAATAAAATTAGTAGCCAACTTTATAAATTGACATACTAAATGCATTTGTCATTGAATGCCTATTTTATTAAGGATTATTAAAATGATATTATATTATAATCTTATCAAGGCTAACTTTTATTATCAGTTTTAATCGACACCGTTTTATTTTGCAATTTATTTTAGCATAATGTTTGTTATCTAAAATCACGTATGACCAACACCCATCGATCATTCTTTACTTTATTTTTTTACTACTTCTATTGCACAACAACCACACTTACACACAATATACTGTCAAACAGCACATAAAACCGACAATAACAATTGAAAAGTGTTTAGCCGCTACTGTCTAGTTGTGTTAGAGCAGCCTAATTATTAAAAGCTTTGCATCTTAATTTAGTTACAGAATGTATTTATATAGAAAACAAATATTTATCTCGCTACATTAAAGCTTGATTAACTATTATTTGTACAACCTAATAGTGTAATAGTACCGCATTAGTAATTTATCACATCAATTTAATCGAACAGAGAGTCGGTTTAGTCCGAGTCCGAGTCACAGCTGCTAATACACAAACCACAATAAGACAATCGGTCCGTTAAACATATATGTGTTAGAAATTGATTGAAATTCTCCCCTATTACCTTATTGGAACGGAGATACTACGGCCAATTAATATCACAAACTATTATCTAGAGTTGTCTTTGATGGTTTGTGTAAAGAGTTATAGCTAAACGAACTGATGAGTGAATATCCAATACATGTAGGTATGTATAGGAATAGATATATTCTCATGCAGAAACGTTGAGCACATGACAAGATTATGTACATGATAGAAGCTGTAATTATGTATGTATGTAAGTATGTGTATTGACGTCAAATAATTCATAGCAATTTGTTTTAAACGCAGTGATATTTGATAAATAGCTCGTGAAAGCTAGATATGGTGATAAAGCATACAGGTATATAAAACATTCTATTCAGCAGTTATCAGATAAGTTATTTTGTTGCAGAGGTTATATAAAAAATAGGTCTAATAAAGTTGTGTGCAACGGAACTTACTATCAGATTAATTACACAATAAGCCATAAAAGGACATGCACTATTATAAAGGAAATATAATTCAGTTAATTTATTATTAATAGATAGGAAAAGACATTTGTATGGGTAATTATTAATTATCAATTTGCTTGCAAATTTCCGTATTGTGTTATGTGCTAGGAGTGAGAGAGCGCTAAAGGGTAGTTATTCCGAATGTGAAATAAAGCTCTTCCATTTTTCATTCGGTTGTTACAAATGTTTCCTCTTCACGATTGCATTTCTAGAACAAAAATCTATTTCAAATAAATAATTGCTTTTGTTTTCGAGTTAAAAAGAAAACGTTTTGAATAATATTTGATGGATGACAAAATTAATATACATAATAATAAATCTAATTTGCTTTCAAACTATAGTAGCTTTATGAGCTTGTGTCTCAAAGAAGAGCTAACTACCTGCATTACGTTTACAATGGGTAAAATAGCACTTTAATTACAATATCAATAGACGCTTTTTGTTGAACCATGTACCTACTTGTTCTTTCTCTTCACAACAAACAATCCACGAGAAAATAATACATCGCTAGAAGCAGTAAATGAATTATGTTCGCGTTATTTACGTCCTCTAAGAAGTGGTTTTTAATCTTAAGGGGTTAAAATGGAGCAGTTGGTAGATGTAATAAAGGAAATGTTCAGTCCTTATGCAAAAATAAAATAAAATGCGAAATACTCTTAAGTTTCCTATTGCTTTGATCAAAACCTAGTGTTCGTGGCAAGTCTTCTTTGTGTTATTCGTTTTCTAGTTACGTCCACTGTACTATTTTTTATTCTTTCAAACCCTGATGTTCGGTGCACTTTGTCATTTAGTTGCTTTACAAAAGATAGGGCAGTTTATATTATAATACATGTATATTGCACCTATGAAAATACCTATACATAAGTGATGTTTAGGGTCATTGTTTGGCGCATATGGTTTTCTAGGACCCGCATTGCGTCAAAGTTTTATCAGTGTTCTTGGGGGCGATGACCTCATCCCACCTGATAACATTATTTTACATTTAACCCCAACGCGGTGTTTTCCTAATAAAATTAATTGCACTTTTTAGTTGTAGGTACCAGGTAATACTATTGAAACACTACAAGATTAAAAATCGTTGAATTTCATTCCATATTTTAATAATGATGTTAGATTTGTGGTTTACTCAGATTTCGTGCTCGGCACTGGTTTCAATAGACTGGGATTTTGCGGAAAACGATTTTGTAGCAGTCAGCCGCTCGGACGAAAATGGATGATTTTACTTCCGAAGCGTGTCTCTCCGTTATCGTAAACATTTAACGCGGGAGATGCGGTTTGTGAAAATAATGATGTTCGCTTCATCTCTGTAGTGAGATACGAATTTTGTTGGCTATTTTCATTGTGTTCTAAATTGAATGTTTATTTTTATTCACTATCGCACCAATTACCCTTTTTATTTCTATTCTTTTATGTTATTTTTAGAATATCGTCTTTTTCCTTAAAGTAGGATGGTAGCTTCTGTTTGTTGTTTTATCTCTACGTTTTAAGCAATCTCTACTTCAAAGTGAAACGTAACTATTTTGAATTGAGATCGAATAAAACGTCGGGAGTGGCCTATACAAATTACGAAAATGTAGTAATAACAATCAGTTTGAATGTTAACGTGGCAGGCGGTGTACTTCGAGGACCTCGTGGAGACAGTTCCGGCAGCAGGCAGCACACTCGGAATAGACGCACACATCGTCGCGTCACTCACAATGAGAAGAGATACCACTCAGGTTTCGTCGGAATACTTTTAATTTGTTTATAATTATGTGATAAGATTCTGTACATACTATAGTTAGTTACGATTAATAGTTGCACGGTAGTTTTCCTTTTTGCTTTCTTTTAAATATATAGTCACTATCAAAAGATTTGGTATTTTTGGTTTTTGTACACTATATATTGTAATATGAATAATATATCTGAACAAAAGAATATATAATTATAAATAAATAACTTTTGCGCTGCAGTTTAATATAAAGTTTTCGTAAACTATCTCAACTATTACATAGAGTTATCACAAAAAAGTTGCAATATCCCTAACCGAGAGTCGAGCTAGCGATGTCAGTTTAATATCGCAGCAGGCTAATTTACAAGTTAAACAGTTTCCACGGTGAAACTCTTAGGTGACATAATTCAAGTAAACATCAATTTAGTTTCCGACGAGGAGGATATAGTGCAAACCAATTTGTAAACATGAACACTATTCTGCAAACAAACATCTTAGTATAATGTTTCTACGTTATATTTTTAGATTTTGTAAATTGGTATTCTGTAAATATGTAACATTTCTCACATATTCTAGCATAATAAACAATCCTTGTAACATTTATCTGTGCATTTACTGATTAAAACTATGTGCAGATAGCGATATCAAATTATATCTTACACTAAAATAGAATGCGCATTTGTAAATATTAGACCAGCCAATCGTTATAGATTATTTAAACACGACTGACGCAATTGTGAAAATTATTTGTTTTCGCTCGAAACGAGGCTCTTGCATGTAAGAACGTCTTTAAAAATATGTGATTACGCTTGGAAGCGGTTACCGAGTGGCCGCACTTCTATAAAAAGAGTACTGGCCGTATCACGTAAATAACTGTACGCTATGATAGAGTAGATATGTTCGGAAATAGGACAATCGCTGGTGTATTGTCTCTCTCTAAATAGACGTTCCTATATATGTTTTTATATGTTAATTTGTTAATCGTCAAACTTACATAGAATTAGGAATATAGTTTAGGACTTCGACCTATTTATTTTTTTGTATAAATCTTTCAATTAAGAGAATTATATGTGCAATTAGAATAATATTTTTGTTATGGTAACACTAAAATTAAATATTTATGTTTTCTTTTACACGTTTGTGTGTTAGTAGAACGAATGAAACACCTGTCGGATTCTATAAGTGACGTCAGCATCTACTCGTAAACATTATTGGTTTAGGAGAAACTGTTCTGGTCATTAAAAGTCTCAATATAAAGATGATGTTACTTCTAATGCAAAAATGGTGACGAAAATGAAAACGAAAAAATGGTGTTACATTTTAATATCTATTTATAAAACAACAATTTACACTAGAAACAAAAGAAGTAAAATTTGTGGAAATTTCGAAGTTGTTGAAAGGTGTAATCCGCTTTCACGGTCCAGTGCCTATGAGCTGCGTTACATTTTGAAATTAATATTTTAGTAAGGCAACGTCGAATCATTCACTGACATTTTAAGTGCAATACTAACAACCGCGCGATATCAAATTTTAAGCCGCTTATGTTTCATTTGACTTTACATTTTGATTCTTCATATTAATTAGTGAAATTACATTGACGTGCTTACATGAATACTTGATGTTCATTCTGCCTACGATGAAAAAATCTTTTCAAGTATCTTTTTATTTATAAAACCAGTACAAGCCTATTCACTGGAGCCGGATCATAAGCGGATCTTCGCAGCGAGGCTTATTGAAAAATTGTTTTCTCTATTTGAAATATTTCTTAAGAAGACTCGAGTATTATTTATTCAAGTAGAAATTTCCGTTTGAATATTTTCTCAATATTAGAATTATTGGGTCGGATGTATTTAAATAATTTAAAATCTTGTGAACATTGTATATCTTTATTGTTTATAATATTGTTTTCTAATACAATTTTGATGTAAGCGAACAAAGATAAAATTGTTACGAAATATCAAAAAGAGATTAACGATCATCGTATGGTGTTAAAATTAACAGTACCAGTAGTGTACTAAATTTTGTGAGTATAAATTGACACGTTAATCTTCTGTTGATAGACGGGAATAGGTCAACAGTAAAATTTCCTTGTTTATTATTAGTCTTATACACCATATACATAGTTTGTTACAACTGGTAGGTACTATATAAAAGGGTAGAGATTTATTACTGAATCCATTGAATCCCGGAAATTTATCATTATATAGGTATATACATATATAGCATAAAGGTTTTATTTATTACAGCGTAATTTAAAGTCATTTCCCTTTATTAAATCATTATGAAATCAAGAATCTTATCACATGATTACTGTCATGATGTAGGCTCACTTTTAACCTTGTATTGAAGCACGTAGATTTGGACTCGCTTGTACTTTTTTTCTCTTTTTCTATTAGCCTAAACGCCGATAGTCGAGTTCTTTTTTTTGTTTGTTACACTTAGTCACTCTGGCATGACTGTTGAATGCATTGATTTTTATAGTGGTTTTTTTGTCTGATGCCAAAAAAGGTAGCCGGTTTTTTGACTAAAGGGCGGCTGTCGTCGTGTGTTTGTAGTTTATGATAGTTGCATGTAGAATAATAAATATTATATTTATTTGTTAAGGGTAATTGAAGGTAAGTACCTAATAAAAATGTTACATTGTATCTCTTTTTTTTACAATAGTGAGTTACATAGTTAACAAATTGTAAATATAATGACTATGATTTGTTTGTTCTTGACCTCAATATACGGTCATTTTAAGGCCCATTGCTGTGTAATAATTATGTAAATAGTGATTCTTCAAACATTTTCCACAATATAGTCGTTATAGATTACATCAATAAAACCATTTGTCAAAATTCTTTTGTTTTATAATATTCTCTGGTTGTAGCAATTTTAACTATGTTCATAATGTTTTCCCCATCTCCATGAAAATGAATCTAATGATTATTTATTCTTCTTTTTTTAATTATCTTTAATTGAAACTGTCCAATGTAACATATTATCAAATGTTATAACAGGTTTTCCAAGAACTTGTTTTCAAAGAAAACGTGCAATATATTTCTCTTGAAAAATCTTGCTTATTTCTATGTAATTTATTTAAGACTTATAGCTACCTGAAAAATGAAATTTCTAAGAAAATAAGACAGCATTATTCCAAGAAATTTCAGTCGGAGCATGCAGTGAAGGAGCGAAAAATCGAATAAGTCTTACTCCCAGACCTTTAGCCGTTTTCACCTTTTCAATTTAATTTACTCACTAGAATGACAAACTCCTCCGATCTTTGCGATGTCAAGAATTTCTTTTAGAACTCAACGCTCGAACCATTCGCGAATATAACGTTTTGTATTTAAAGTCCAGCCACATGTATCCATACCCTATGTGACGAACGCCTGCTGCATACGTCACACATTCTGCGCATCATAGATATACGAACTGACTTAGATGCTAACGTCTAATTTATGTACCTATAAGAAATTTTATCCTTCAACTTGACAGTTATTCGCGATTATGATCTAACTAATTTAAAAGACCTTTTACAGCTTACGCGTTTATTTCTGATTATTTATACAAGTATTAATAATTTTTCTAATTGTTAATTTCCAATTTAATAAGTAGCTACTTAAATCTGGTTTAATAGGAGTATGTACATACTAGTTTAGATATAGAAGCAAAGAAGAAGATGGTACCAATTACCGTATCATTGGCCAATCTATATTTAGCTTGTTTCTGTCCAATCTAGCTGTCGAATTTAATTGGATTCTAATTTGACAATAAGTGGACGGTATCGATTCTAGAATTAGACTTAGAAAATACACTTTAACAAAAATTCATTAACAATTCATAAAAAAATGCTTTTATAAACCAAAACGACTCAGCATAGTTACATCTGCATGTGTTATTTGATAATAAACTAATCATAATTCTAAAATTTATCCAATATTAGATTGACAACGCTATAATCAAGTCTTTGTATTTCTTAAAGTTACTATATAATAAATCGCAGATTCGAAAGTAATAATGTAATTTAAAATTGTATGTCCTAATTTAAAGCTTTTTGACACAAACAAATGATAGTGTAGTTCAACGGGGCGTCAGTGTAAATATTACATTAGATAACTACAGTTGAGCATACTAAGTAAATATCTTCCCGCCTTGTTTGATTCACTTAGATTGAAGGCGTTGAACTGTATTCAGGACTAACCTAACATTCAATTAGTCTTAAACTTAGTTATTTTAACGTGACATGACGTGACAAGTATGGTTCAATCTTCCAAGGCATATATTATCATAGAGAGGATACATAATACATAAAAGTTAATCTGATGTAATTATCTTGAATTGTTTTATTAAATATCGCATAAACCTTTTAAAGATAAATAAATTGTACTTTCCTCTTTGATTGAAATTTTCTTTTCTAAAGCTCAGTTCAATGCGGTAAAGTTATTTCCTTTGATAAAATCGTCTTTCTACGTCTTTCTCTGTTCAAGAGCAGTGATATAAGTCCGCTTTTGCTTCATGATTTTATTCTTTCTTCGTACCTTTACTACTTTACAAAATTCTTATAAAGAAACTTCATAGTTATCAAGTTCAATCTCAATGTTTCTTTAGTTTAATTTAAAAGTTTTGAGGGTATTATTAAAAGAATGTAGACTTTGTGACGATGAATGTAAATTATGCAATAATTCATTCAATTTATTTTGTATTATGCATTAATTAATGTACTTGTATTTATATTTCTTTATGCCTTTCGCACGTTGAAATGTGTTTCAAATTCCCATTTACTAATTGTATTAATGAGTCAGATGCAGAATTGATAACTTGATTTTGCAGTTCGCCAGCAATTTTCCCTGACAGCACCCGAGGGTAGATTTTGAATTTGCAATAGTCGAATAGTATTCACGGAATTTGGTTCGTTGAATTCACTGTTACGGGTGAATATAACTTCAATAATCTCTTGATAGTATCTGTTTCTATATTTTGATTTAATGTTGCTGCGGTAATTGATATTATGATTTGAATATATTCTCTCTCACAAACGCATGTTCTTGTTTGCTTAGGCACATAAATTTGCATAAGGCTTACAACAATGGCTATCTGTTTTATCCCGTCACTGCATAGGCATCGCATCGCATCGCTCGATACATAATAGGTGTCTGGTTGTATTCTATTCATAGTAGTATATAACTACGGAAGTCGACTTCCGGAATGTTCATATTTGTAATTAGTCTTGTTCCTAATTTACTACCGATGGAAAGCGTCCGGAAACTACGCACGGCCTTGGCGTTTAATAACATGTATAAAATTTATAAGTTTCTAATAGTAGATGTATATTTTTTAAAATGTACGAGTTTTGCTCATAAATTGAAAGCTATTAATTAATTGCATTTAATGAATAGACTAACGGTGGAGAATGCTGTGATAATGTGTGCGAAATACTCAATTAACACCACATCATTACACTGTTAGAGCTCAAATCACATTGAACGCATCCACTTCTAATCCAAAGCAATCAATGTTTCTGATGTTCATTTACGACGTGTTAGATGTACATCGAGGGTTTTAAGTCATATGAACAGCATCTATTACAGCGGGCATTAAGACTTATTATTTATTTATTATCTGTTTTTTTTTCGTCTAGAGTAGAAATTTTATTTTTTTTTAAATATTCTATATAAATATACCTGCAATATCTTATATATTACGTTCATTATTAATTAGTATGAAAACGGCAGTAGGTTCAACGTTACATATCACTGATGTATATACAGAAAAAAGCTTTTGTGGGTGTCGACTGGTGAGGCACGGGTAGAGTGCATTTACACCCCATTTGCTGGGAGAACGGCTTTGCCGGATGCATGCGGTTGTAACCGGTTACTTTTGCCATTGGAACAAACGTTTCAAACTCGCTCTCGAAACGTTTTGAGACTGGTTATTTATATTAGATGTTAAAGAATTAGCAGTTTTTATAATTATACCCAGTTTCACTTTATACCTAAATCAATTAATTTATTTATTTCTATGTCGAGTTTCACATCTGCTCAATTAATTATTTTTTTTATATATTTCGACGTATGTATGTATGTATTAGATGGTAAACTAAATTAGTAAATGAAGATAGGTTTATGGAGGTCAACCGCATATTTTTCATCGATAATCGACTGTGTAATCCATAATATTATAAATAAAAATTATATATTTAATATATTACGATTAACCACTGTATAATGGCAATTTAATTTTTACTAGCATAGAACTTGCTGCTTGACTCGGGAAGCCTAATGAAGGCAACGTAGCATGAAAGATACAATAATAACTATTCAGACAGGCTTAACTCAACCCTCGTCTATCATCGTGAAGTACTTACCACTTCACGTGAGACTTCACCCTTAGTAAGAAAATGTTTTTACTTATTCCGTGTTCCATTACACGGGAAAAACGAAGTCATTTTATACGTTCGTATTAAAACTTAAATCGGAACATATTAGTATTTATTTAAGCCGAATTAAGAATGGACAGTTAAGTTTGTCATTTAGCGGACTGTGAATTGGGCGTCCCACCAATTGGTCATTTAGTGAGCCCAACTAGTGGCAATTGAATACGACGCGAATGCTGTTGACTGACCTAATTCGTGTTAGCTTTCTATCGCAATTGCGTAAACAAGTGGAATAAATATACGAAGAACCGGCGTCACTTGATGCTGGATACATATTATTACATATATTATTTGCATTATCCATTATATATAAATTTTCAGTTAGTATTTATTTGCTGAAGCATGAGACTAACTAATCATTGAAGCTGTTGAATAATGCAGTGAAGTTAGTGATGCAGAGATAATGTCAACCCTTCTCGCAAACAAACCCGTTTATCTTTTAAAAGTTTTACATATAATAAAGAGATTGTCAGATCAATACCTAAATGCAAATATACATAAAATAGAAATAAGTATAAACACTTAAATCATTCTATGACTTACTATTTAGGCGTAGATATAATCTGACGGCATTCATCCTTTTTTTGTACCCCAAGAAGTAATAAAGACGTGTTTGGTGGGAAGTGGTAAAATAAAATGATAAGCTTAAAATTAAAAGATTTCTTCTAATGTCGAAAGTTTTATTTCTTCAAACTGTTATTATTTTATTTTAATCAGAAAACTCAAAAATATTGTTACACTTACTTTTTTTTAATTTGTAGATAGGTGTAATCGCGTTTATTTATATTATACAGTTTTGTGCGTTGTGTGGTTGTGTTCTCTATACATGTGTCGTGAAACAGATAAGTTTCATCGCAGTAATTTTGTTTGTGATATGCAAGTCACACTATATAGTTCACCATATTCACTGCTACGATACAACACAGTCCAATTTGTCTACAAGTTAAACTTCCCAAAGGTTGGTGTAACTTGTCGGTATGTACTATCGTGTTTGTCCATAGTTAGTAAAGTTGATACTCATTGCCGCTTAATTTCTATAGTCATATTAAAATTATTAATAATAAAGCAGTGTAATGTTTTCTGGTATGTATATCACGTATTCGGTTATTTGTTGTGGATGTAGTGAGGGCCGGTCCGCCGCTGCGATGTCCCACAGCCAGAACTAACCGCCGACTCACACGCACAGAAAGTCGCTACCATTCTGGTGAGTCACTGCTACCTACTCCGAAACATCAACTTGTGTCAGAGATGCCTGTATGTGTGACGTTATTTGACGTGGCCACTGTTGAACATGCCTATGCGGTATTTATTGAACCTAAAAGAAAAGCATTGCACGTGAATTCTAGTCTTTAAGAGGGTCACATAAAGTTGCTTTTACTAATACGGTTTTGTCGTTTGTTTGAAAAGATGCAACGATATTACTAACACTTATTGTCTGGAAAGGAGTCCATTAATCCTGTGGTTTGGTTTCTGTTTCTGTTGAATCATAGAATGAACTAATGTTATCATTTCTGTTTGTTATTTTTTAACATTGTTTTCAAAACCTTAACAATTAACCTCAAGTGTATGTTCCACATGAACTAATTAGTAAATAATTTTAATTAATGTTGTGTATATTTAGGGGTTATGTTTTATTTAGGTACATATTAGCATACTTTATTTATATTAGTAACATACCTATTAAATGTTTAAGTTAGTATTTTCTTTATAAAAAGAGTTTCGACTGATCAAGGAATGGTGTCCGTCTTGAGCCTAGAGTCTAGACGAAAGGAGTGGACGAACGCCATTTCGTAGTTTGGACTGTTCTATGTAGTATTAAGAGGTCTTGTGCGTTGAACGATATGAGTACAATTTGTTTAATTTTGAATTTCATTAGTATTTTATGAGCCTACTAAATATTACTATGTACTGGATTCTATTAGCTGTTTGTCTAAGAATTACTAGTACCTACTCCGACAGACATGTTACAGATTACAAAATGTACTTAACTATATGTATGTTGTTCGTATTTTTGTTATACCTATAGATACAATCAACTAGGCCACAAAAAAAAAATAATTGAACACAACCAAGCAATAGGTCACGAGATCAACTAATATCACGCTTTAAATGATTGTAAATCATAATTGTCAATTAAACTATGTTTCTTAAACATATAAATAGACACAGTTTGTGGGAGTTCATTCACACGAACATTAATGCAAAGTTTGTATTTTACTATCGAACTTGGAATAATAAGCGAAGTACTTTAAATAATGTTCTTTTGAAAAATACGCGGCACTTGCATATTTAGAGTGATTTGATTCTAATGGTATAATGTATTCAAATTAACCTCTATACATGTTGGTTTGAATTAAGAAGTAATAAACTAGCCAATGAAGTTTTTTTTCTTTTATTATTATATTTCTAATCAAATATGTTGAAATAATAATAAAGGAAATACAATTAAATTATAAATTCACTTATGTGGCATTAAATAAATAGACCATGAATTCCCAATTAATGATAGTCAGAGAAGTTTGCTATATTCTTTGAATTAAAATTTCATAACTATATTCTTCACGTGCACATAATTACATATATGTGAAACAACGATATGCTAAATAACAACACAACTTAAAATTGTGTTAACAAAAATTGGTATCGTTCATCCACTTATATTGACCACATTTTACCTGGCTAATAGTATTAATTTAAGATTAAAAGTATTTTCTCAAACAGTTAACATCTATTGAGTTTTTTTTCAAGCGCAAAATTAAAAAATATAAGGGATACCTTAAAACAAGATTTTTTATATTTTGTATGTATTTTTTGTATATATTTTTTGTATTTTATATGTATTGTATAGTTCATAATCATGTGAGAAATTGCGGTTCCTCGATGCAATATTGATATATTAATAAATTATACAAATTCGCCAACTGTTGTACACGTGTCGAGTATCGAGCGCGCATCATGTTTTTAGCTTATCATTTGGTAACCGCATTTTAGCATTTTATAGTTAAAGCAATATCATTGTGTATGATCTTCATTATGAGCTGTTTTGACATAAAAGGTCAAATAATAATAATACTAAGACAATGGCAGCAATGATAGATGACGTAACTTAGATTATAATAAATAAAAATACAATACATTGTAATGATAAGTTCTATAGTAACGTAAACGCAAACAAATCTGTAACATAGACACAGTAATAAATAAAAATGGGATTGTATTATTAATTCTATATCAACTAATAACTAGGTTCGATTTTATTCTATATTTTTCTGCAATCTTCCGATCGATGTGTTTTATCAGCATGGTTATATGGTTTTATGGAATAGTTATCTTTATGCTTTAACTAAAAGCTTCTATTTACTGCATTTGTTTAAATATTAGAATTATCCGTTACAGAAGTGAGACAGGAGGCAGTACAGCAGGCTTTGGCAGAAATGCAGAATAGACCAAAGCCGTCATTGCCGATGCCATCTAAGCGAACATCCATAATGGCTAAAAGTCCTGATAGAGAAAGGCATGATTTATGTTAGTATTACTTATGTATATCTGATAATAGCCTTTGCATTAATTATGTTACGGTGACTATTTTATGTTTCAATTAGCTTCTAGTTCAGATGAAGACTCATGCGCCGGCGATAACGACTTGCCTCCTCCTCCGGAACTTAATTCTCCCCCCGCACGCCGACCTGCCGCACCACACCCTCGCGCTCATCCACATCCTTTACCACAGCCCCTCCTTCCAAGAGAAAAGAAACACCCGCCTCCAAGAACTGAGATTGATGTCTCACCTTTGCAGACTCATTTACCCACATGTAAGTATTTTAAATTTAGTTTGTTATTATCAAGAGAACTACAAGGTACAAATATTGATTCATCTAGCAAGTCCCGGGTATTAAAGTTTTATACATTAATACAAAAATATACATTTATTTACAAAGGTATTCAACGTGAAAAATTGAGAACAAAGCTCAAACAAAATAATATTTTATGAACAGTGCGAATACAAAATAAACACAAAAAGCATTAAATATTAAATTCATATTCGCACAAATACATCTGCGTTGTTGTGAATTCTACTTGTTAAGCATTTACTTTGAATTTAATCTTATACAGTTAACGAAATATGTATGAATACACCGTGTGAACTCATGAATGGCATGAACATTTTTCATCTGAATGCATTCACAAGTACACTTTTTACGGTTTTTGAACTTGAGTGTCATTTTAAAATTATGCTGTTTATTTTATTTATACAATAAATACTATTTAAGTGTAATTGTTTTACTTAAGTCATTAATTAAGTGTTATACACGAGGTAAGACTGACGTGTAATTTGGATAACATTACGTTTACTTAATAGAAAAAGTTAAAGGTTTATTTCAGTTGTCTTATATATTTAGCACCACCGCAATAGGTAAAGTCCAGATTTAATAGTTAAGCGCTTTATTTAGATATCCAGCCAGACGTAACTCACACTTCTGGGGGTGGGAGGCGAGGGGGTGCTCTCATCGCAGACAGAGTTCAATGTTACGCTCAACCCGAAGACACGGGGACCGGCACTGGACGCTGGAAGGTACTAAACTTTCATTTTAATACAAAACGCATTTGCACTTAATATTCTCTAACTTTATTTTTATTCTTCTCCATTTTTATATCTTTAGTGTTAAAGCTTCTAGCAATTTTCTTTTGTTAATTTTTTCCAGATTTTCCACCCATTCGCATTATAGCTAATATTTCGTCACTTTAGTTTTTAAGTTTAGTTAATAGGAACACTGGGACATACAAATTACATCATTATGTTGTTGTTAATGGCCTCATAAGTTGTTGTTAAGTTACCTTGAATACGGTCAACTCGAGAGGGATTCGTATCCAGTCGCAATCATGGGTGTTTTTGTTATTTTTGATCGTCTTCTGCTTTATTGTTTTTATTTCAAAATGTTAATTCATCCTAAGTTCTTATTTGGAATGGAAAATTACAAGTATTTTATAAGAGAACAAACTTGAATATAAAATAAAAGCTTATCTCTTCTTTGTAAATTAACAGTTCCGTAACAATACAACTAACTATTTCATTTTACCAAATTTTTGATACAATTTATTATTTTTCACGAATTCATTAGAAAATAATTTCTTAGTATTACATTAAATCATATTTACAATAACAGGTGTCAGCGAAAATTCAGCAATTGCTAAATACATTAAAGCGACCCAAACGTCGACCCTTACCAGAATTTTACGAAGACGATGACATTGAGTTAGAGATAGCAGCGAACCCCAAAGATCCAAATGCTCCTAAACCAGAGGGAGGCACAATGACCCCAGCAGTGGGCGAGCAATTAGTCGTACCTACTGGATTGCCGAGAAACTTGGAAGCCGCTCTTCAACGTTACGGGACAGCTTCTTTTAAAGCTAATGTTGCGACTGTTCTCGATCCCAACGGAAAGCTTAGCAATACTTTAACTTACGGTAAATAATACATATTTATGTTGATTAGATAGCATAGGTGGAATTTTCTTTAAAAAGCTATTTATTATCTTTTTTAAAAGGGACATAAATCTATGTATACTACACTTAAAATGTTTTTAAGATGTAACAAAGTGCAACTGTGTAGCAAAGTACGTATATTAATTACGCCATATAATGGCTTCAAAACAGAACAGTTTTACATTCTCATACGAAATTTTATAGCAAACGTTGTGAACAATTATGTTTGAGTTTTCGGGTCGGTTTTTGCATTATATGCAAACGTCAATACTGTATTTTAAACTCAAGTACACATTTCAACAGGATTTTTTCTGTTTGATAACAATTCCTTTGAATAATGCGTATATTGCAGGTAAATTGCTGAGTCGCTCATTGAAGATTGCTCACGCTATCCTTAACAGAAGTTTCACCACAAAGAACACCAGCGGTGGTCCTTTAACTGGTGACCTTTCTATTAAACCTGGCGATAGGGTCGCTCTAGTCTACCCTAACAATGACCCTATTAACTTCATGTGTGCGATGTACGGGTGTTTACAAGCTGGTGTTGTACCGGTACCCATAGAAGTGCCGTTGACAAGACGAGACGCTGGACTGCAACAAGTTGGATTTCTATTGGGATCCTGCGGCATTCAATACGCTTTATCTTCAGACGCTTGTTTGAAAGGTAACTCAATTTACTCATTCCAGCTAAGTTTAACTTGTAATTTACCTACTACTTTGAGTGTTTTTTTATGAAGGACTTCCAAAAACATCATCGGGTGATGTAGTCTCTTTTCGTGGTTGGCCATCTCTCCACTGGGTTTCTACTGAAAAGCTTCCACGCCCACCCCGTGATTGGATTCCACCTATACGTCCAGCTGATGAAACTCCTGCACATATTGAGCACACATCTGCTGCTGATGGATCCGCCATGGGAGTTATTGTTACTAGGTAATTAGAAAGAGCAATATGCATTTATAAAACTTGAAAGTAAATAGTAGTTATAAATACTGTTCACACGAAATGCAAATATTTGACCTCTTTTATCGCATTAAATTTCACCCTTTTTTTATTTGAAGGGGTTGACATTGAAAACAAGTTACTATGTGGGGATGTAAGTTTTAGGGTCCTAAATAACCCTGGCCATCTTGTCAGATTATTCTATACAAATACTTTTAATAGTTGTATTCCATATAAATTTCTATTAGATTAAATAGACCAACGTAAATAATTTGGCAACCGATTTTATTATAAAAAAATCAGATATGTAGCATTTTATTCTAATTTTAAGTTTTTTTTTCTGTTATCATAGCTGTGGTTTATAATAGTTCGAAACATTCGCCCAGGCTTGCGATCCCATTCATTGACTTTCTGCATTAATTTTTCCCAATTTATTTAGGTTTGATCAAATCACACAAAATATTTAATAGAAAATATTTTTAGATTTTATAACATATTATATTTTCAGGGCGTCAATGATTGCACATTGCCGTATGCTCTCCGTAGCTTGTAACTATACGGAAGGTGAACACATGGTGTGTGTGCTTGACTTTAAAAGAGAAACCGGCTTGTGGCACTGCGTTCTAACATCAGTTCTTAATGGAATGCATGTAATCTTCATCCCCTATGCTCTGATGAAAATAAGCCCAGCGTCATGGATGCACATGATTACTAAATACAGGTACGGATCATAGAGTATTCGTTTTACGTTCAATACCCTCGTCCCATAGATTTCTTCTGATTTGTCATAATATTTTGTTTTAGAGCTTCAGTGGCCATAGTAAAATCTCGCGATCTACATTGGGGTTTATTAGCAACACGTGATCATAAAGAGATATCGTTGTCATCTCTGAGAATGCTGCTTGTAGCTGATGGTGCCAATCCTTGGTCCCTATCATCTTGCGACCAATTCTTATCTGTGTTTCAAAGCAAGGGTATGTACAAAAATGTTCTAGTATATCTTACCTGATCTTATATTGTTTAATTTATAAATTAAGTAAATTTATTCATCATCATCATCATCTTATTATTTCATATGGATTTATAGGAGTTCGAGGCGATGCTATATGCCCATGCGCATGTAGCAGTGAATCCTTAACAGTTTGCATACGTCGAGCTGGTCGCGGAGGAGCTTCAGCTGGCCGTGGTGTGCTGTCAATGTCTGGCCTTTCTTATGGAGTGGTCAGGGTCGATGCTGAGAATTCACTCACTTCCCTCACTTTGCAAGATTGCGGTCAAGTTATGCCGTCGTGTAAGTTGATGTTTTAATGTCAGTTTAATTATAACGGTTTTTTTTTGTTTATATATGTACCTACTCCAAGTTAATTCTTAAAATGTTAGCTAATTTTCAGGTAAAACATAAAATATGTCTTTGGAATATTTTTATATTACATTTTTAACTTTATGTATATATTACAGGCGTCATTGTGGTGGTAAAAATGGAAGGCCCCGCTTTTCTATGCAAAACTGATGAAGTTGGTGAAATTTGCGTTCTGTCAGGGGCAACCGGTTCTGGTTATTGGGGTTTACCCGGACTCACCAATACAGTGTTTAGAGTCCGTCCACTGGATTCTGATGGTGACCCTATTGGTGAAGAACATTATGTGCGAAGCGGTTTACTGGGATTTTTGGGACCTGGTGGTATGTTTATTTTACATTACACCTGTACTTTCTCACCCATTCCTAAGCATTGGCTTACTCTATTGGTTATGCGTCAGTGTTATTATATTCCGTATCTTCAATACAACGTTCGTTCGTGCATATATAATCCCATGCAAATATTGTTAAATATTAGTTTTAAGTCCTATTTATTTATACAGGCTTAGTGTTTGTATGCGGATCCCGAGATGGTTTAATGACGGTGACTGGTCGTAAACATAACATGGACGACATTATTGCAACTGTCCTTGCAGTTGAACCGATGAAGTTCATTTATCGTGGCAGAATTGCAGTGTTCTCTGTACGAGTACTACGAGATGACAGGATCTGTATTGTAGCTGAACAACGACCTGATTGTGGCGAGGAAGAGGTAACATATGTATATTAATCCGAGCTAATAAAGTTCAGGAATTCTGCACTTGAAACGACTGCTACCACAATGTCTACATACTATATTATGGGGACCTAAGAAAACGAGTGTGTATAAAGCAATAAGTGCAATAAATCTATTCTCCAATTCAAATTAAATTTGATAATTACAAATTTGTAAGTTAATATTTTTTTGCAGTCATTCCAATGGATGTCGCGCGTATTGCAAGCGGTTGATTCTATCCATCAAGTAGGCATATATTGCCTTGCATTAGTACAACCTAATTATCTTCCTAAAACACCATTGGGAGGTATACATCTAAGTGAATGCAAAAGGCGATTCTTAGAAGGAACACTTCATCCAGCCAATGTGCTTATGTGCCCACATACATGCGTTACAAACTTGCCCAAGCCAAGGGAAATACATTCAGGTTAATAATCATGTCAAGTGCTTATAACATATTCAATGTTCGGAGATGTTGCTATATCCTATTTACTGTATTTAGATGTCGGACCCGCTTCGGTCATCGTCGGAAATTTGGTTCAAGGCAATCGCCTCGCATCTGCTCAAGGTCGTGATATGGGTTACACTGATGATTCTGATGCTGCGAGAAAGGTATTTTCAAAACCAAATAGTATTGTGTATAATAACTTCTTAATATAGTACATTATGTTACATTATGTTTTCAGTATCAATTTATATCTCAAATCTTGAGATGGAGAGCCCAAAGCACCGCTGACCACGTGATATTTACATTGCTCAATTCTAAAGGCGCCGTTGCTAAAATATTGACTTGCGCCGAATTGCACAAGAAAGCTGAGAGAATTGGAAACTTGTTGCTTGAAAAAGGTCGCGTAAACACAGGAGATCATGTGGCGCTTGTTTTTCCACCTGGATTGGATTTGATTTGTGCCTTCTATGGTTGTCTCTATGTGGGTGCTGTTCCTGTAACGATCCGTCCGCCGCACCCTCAAAATCTACATACAACTCTACCAACCGTTAGAATGATAGTTGACGTGAGCAAAGCTACTCTCGTCCTTTCAAATCAATCTGTGATAAAGCTACTGCGCTCCAAAGAGGCCAATAATGTTTTGGACAGTAAAACATGGCCACTAACTCTAGACACCGATGACATGCCCAAGAAAAAGTTGCCCATCCTTTACAGAGCACCTACGGCCGAAATGCTAGCGTACTTAGATTTCAGCGTGTCCACGACTGGCATGTTAGCTGGTATCAAGATGTCTCACGCAGCCGTCACATCCCTTTGTCGCTCTATGAAGATCGCCTGTGAGCTCTACCCATCGCGACACATTGCTCTGTGTTTGGATCCCTATTGCGGCTTAGGATTTGCCCTGTGGTGCCTTAGCAGCATTTATTCCGGTCATCATTCCATTTTAATACCACCTTCGGAAGTAGAAATTAATCCGGCACTGTGGTTAAGTGCAGTATCACAATACAAAGTTAGAGACACATTCTGCTCTTATGGAGTAATGGAACTTTGCACAAAAGGATTGGGCAGCTCAGTAAATCAGTTGAAATCGAAGGGCATCAATCTGGGATGTGTCAGAACTTGCGTCGTTGTAGCAGAAGAAAGACCCAGAATCAATTTGACAAACTCTTTCTCCAAACTGTTCTCTGCCTTGGGTCTAAGTCCTCGTGCTGTATCCACATCGTTTGGATGTCGAGTCAATATCGCCATTTGCTTACAAGGAGCCTCTAGTCCCGAGCCGTCCACCGTATATGTAGATTTAAGAGCTCTAAGAAATGATAGAGTTTCTTTGGTGGAAAGAGGCAGTCCTCATTCACTTTGTCTTATGGAATCTGGCAAATTGTTACCGGGCGTTAAAGTCATCACTGCTAACCCAGAGACTAAAGGTCAGTGCGGTGACTCTCACCTGGGTGAGATTTGGGTACAGTCGCCTCACAATGCCAGCGGGTATTTTACGATTTATGGCGATGAGAGTGATTACGCAGACCATTTTAATGCGCAACTAGTGACCGGAAATAATGGAGAAGTGTACGCCAGAACTGGATATCTGGGCTTCTTGCGTCGAACCGAAATCAACACTGGGACATCTATTGGTGATGATACAACATCCCTGATGACAAGAGACAGCGACACAGACAGCTTGGTGTCAGGGTGTGGAAGCGCTAGTGGGATCAGCAACGACGTTCATGATACGCATGACGCTGTGTTTGTAGTGGGTGCACTTGATGAAACTATAATGCTGCGAGGAATGAGATACCATCCGATCGACATTGAAAACTCAGTAATGCGCTGTCACAAGAAAATAGCAGAATGGTAAGTTTTTTAAAAATAGTAACTACATGCTATGTGACCACATCCTACCGGATGTTAAGCCAGAGTGTGGTTCATGAGCAATATTTTGTTCTATAAAATGCAATAACTAAAATGTTTTCTTTATCCAGCGCTGTGTTCACATGGACAAATCTGTTGGTCGTGGTCGTGGAATTGGATGGCAATGACAGTGAAGCCCTCAACCTTGTGCCACTTGTTACGAACACTGTTCTTGAAGAACATCATCTCATTGTCGGCGTGGTAGTGGTCGTGGACCCGGGAGTTGTGCCTATCAATTCTCGCGGTGAAAAACAAAGAATGCATCTCCGCGACGGTTTTCTCTCTGACCAGATCGACGCTATATATATTGCATACAATATGTGAAACGAAATTAAACGTCGACCATACTCGAGGTTATACAATTCTGCACGCATCAAGCAGAATAAAAAGAAGTAAAATATATAAATAACATCGGCTGAATTTGTATTGTTGCCATTAAGATTTGTTTATTAGCAATGAACAAGTTGCTCTACCTTCTATTATTGTATTCACTAGTGTTATGTAATTTTATTATACGCATTTTGTATTCGCAATGGTGTTCTTATGCTATCATTATGTATTTTGTTAGCAAAAATCGAATGAAGACTGTTTTACTAATTTACAACACTGATTATTGTGAAATCTTTATCAGCACTTTATACAAACTTTTTCAGACTGTATGCGACTGTAATTAAAGAATAGTTGATTGATTTACAAAACACTACCATTATAACACTAAGCCCTTAAGAACACTTTGAAATTTTATAAAAACTTTAATTAATTTAGTAAACTTTTAAAAGATTTATATAGTTATTAAATCATGTCTAATCAAAAATTTAGTTCTATTAAAAATTTATAGATATAGGCGGACGGTATCCTAAATATAGCATAGGAAACCCTTTATTAGTATAGAAAACATCACGTTATATTTATAGCATGCTTATATTTATATGTAATATTGCCACTTTATAATTTATTTATCTCACATATTTAGATTTTAAGATTAACATTATACATTTATTACAATCCATAATAAGTAATTTGAAAAATAGATGCTAGATAAACTTGCAATTTTCATTTCTTTATCCATCAATAGCAGACTACATTCTTTTCATGTAAGGGTACATAATCTACGGTTCCTCTTTCCATAGATCTGGTTAATACATTTAATGATAAGTAGATAATATAATCTATCAACCAAAAGTTATAGCTCAAACATTCAGATTTTGCGCGTATTAAATATTCAGAAGTCAACAGACCAGCTGTGATCGGAAACACACAGACGGTGTACCCTTAGAATATATGTAGTTTGTTACAAGGGAACATTTCGATGGTTGACAGAATGTTATTAAGCATTGAAATTGTCCCTAGGTTTAGAATGCATTATGATTTCAGATGTCTAGCATTTAATAATATCTGTATAGGTACTTATTATGGTAATGCATGCCTAAAGTTTTTAGTACAAGATTTATCTATTTATATTTAAATCATTAAGTTTTCTCCTAACTCGTGCAATTAACATCATATGTTGTATGTTTAATTTATTAGCCAAAAAAAAGCACAAAGTAACCTTTAAAATTTTTATTATTTATTTCATTGGGATATTCTACTTTCATTACTTGAAATAATAAGTTTTATCCAATTTGTTTTCTTAATTGTATTTATTATATATTATTATTAGAGTATATTATACTTATTATTAGTAAATAATTTTAAAGAAAAATGTTTCTGTCAAAATTTATATGTTGTAGGTAGTTGTACACAATAATTTTATAGATCATATTGCATTAATGCTTTCTCTTTCTGTCATCTAATGTGGATAGGCTTGATGTTCTAAAATATAAATGAAAAACACAAAGAAACCTACATCAAGGCTGCGTAATAAAAATCAGTGATAAACATCTGTCAATCTTTCTGCCATATTCGTTTTTAACTTCAACAAATGAATTCATCATACTTTGTTTCATATATTAAATTACGCTTTTGTAATTATTTATTTTTTGTTGTATATACTATTATTTAAGTTTATGTTGTGATTTTAATATATAAGATTGAAAATGTATTTTAGAAACTTGAAATCGTTGTGGTTTTTAAAAAAAATATTTCAGCTTTTATGAGAACTTTCAAATTCTAATTAATTGACTTCTTAAAATAATAATAATATATCAATATTATAAATATACTTGGATTCCTTTAATCAATTGCAAACATAATATGAATGTTTATATAGTCATTTATAATATATTCGAAGTTAATGTTAGTTATTTATTATACTACTGAACAAATACGATTTAGAATATTGTAGTCTTCAAATCTTCGCCTATCACACAATGTGTTGAATAAAACAATAATACTAAATGTGTAGCACACTTTGTTTTTAACAATATTTTACGCACTAGTATTGTATTTTTTTGGTCGTATAAGATTGCTGTGAAGAAATTTCGTAATAGTTATTATCAGTATACAAATTATCTGAATAAATCACATTCTCGTTTGAAAACGTATTTTCTTTGTTGAATCTAAACCTACATCTTAGAGCTCAATATTAAATTAGTCTTCCCTTATACTAACGCTATGCACTAACTTTCCAAATCCTTCGCGGCATTATCTATCTGGAACTGCTTACTTCTAAGTATTCAGCAGGCACCGAGTAGAGAACATGGGCGTAGCCAGCCGTGGGCTCAGGGTGGGGCAGCAGTCTAAAATAATATGTAACTAGCAAACTATACCCGCGGTCTTATCCCGGTTATTTTTTTTGTGTCCATTGACGACTCTCAAGTGTGAACTTTCTTAAGGATATTAAGTATTGTAGTACCTAGATAATTAATTTTTTTAGGTTTGATTAGGTACCATACATGTCAGAGCCAGGGTGGGGCAAGCACTATGGTAGAGAAGTATTTAAAAGGTGGTATGCGTATATTTTATGATACATACCTATTACAATAGGTATATTTCACACCAGATATTATTTTAGTGTTTCAAATAAATAAATTGTTGACCACAGCCGGCGTGCTCCGTATTCTTCGTAGTGGACGGCTAGCTAGTACTTCATTATATTTCGCAAAGGTTTGGGTCTTGAAATCCAACACGTATTCTATATCAATGGCAGCCGAGAGGATTTCTACGCAGTACTGACACACTTTCGACTTATCACCGCAATGTCTCGAACTCGACTCACTCTGTTGGTTTTCAAAATACAACCCCAATTGAACGGCTAGATGCCGTTCATCCTCTCGTTTGTCTTTTTATTTATTATTTAATAACAGCAATAATGTTCGTGCCTACCTGAAAGTTTTTCCTGTTATTTAAGTAGGCACGAAACTAACAAATTAAAAAATAATAATATTTTAGGAATTAACTAAACAATGATCTCTAAATTTTAACACTGCCTACCTGCCTGCAACAATGACCTATGAAGGCAGATGTGCTAAGACCTTAACCGGCCGTCCGTAACAGATATTGATTTAATTTTGTTGAGTTTATTCTTTTGTATATTCAATTTGGTGTCTGATCCTACTTAGGTTATCTAATAGAATAATATTAACTTTAATCGGCAACAATTCAGGAATTTAAGATTTTTTGCTTCTTTATAACATTTTTGGCCAAAATAAAATTGAAACCTGTTTTTGCAGATCCTCTTCTTTTTATCGATGTTCTTATTTAACTCTTATTCTAAATGTTCTTATATTTCTGTACAGTTGGGATTGTAGACAAATACTTATGCTCAGATAGGATAGTAGTGCTAAGGACGAGTTATGGACTCTTAATGGAATAAAATAGAGATGATACAAATCGAAGGGTTCATTTTCAATTAATGAAGTGTTTTCATATTGTATACCTGTTTGGTGTGGTGCTACCAAAAGTCATATCTAGAAAGAGCCCAAAGGGCCTTAATTAAATTAATGTTTTTCAAACCTTTTCGTTTCCCCACTTTATTTCATTATGTGACTGTTCACTGAAAGGACATGGTATCCTGACCAGAGTAATTAAAAAAAGGGCGATGACCTGATGTTGTCAGAGCAAAGTAATGGTAAGGCAATAATTTTAAGTTGTTCTTTGCCTTATAATTGATGTTTGTTCGAACTTAAGATCAAGGACATACAAAGTATTAATTTTATTTCGTTCAAGACAAGATAAATGAGATTTAAAATAATTTTCTGGATTCCAAAGACCGAAGTGATTTAATCTTACGCAAGAAAAATATAAATTTTGTTTTTCATCAGAGACTAACAAATCAACATTGTATAAAGTCTTTTGTTTTTCGATATATGAATTTGTTTAGGAACATGCACTAATAGGGACATAAATAAATATATTCTTATGATTTGATTTTAATAATTGATCCGGGTATATTCTTAATTCAGGACTATCAAAAGAAATGTCTATGGATAAGAATTGATCATAGTTCAAATTTAAATAGTTATCAGGATCGTTAATTATTTGATCAGTTACTGATTCATCGGTCTTTAAGTTAATTAAATTGGAAGTTATTACCGGAGGCCGAGATGCATTGGCATTTGTATTACTTTCCCGCTTTTCTATACTATTTCGTATTCTATAATATTAAATAAATAAATTGAAGATATAGGAAATACCATGCGATTGAATTGCGGATGCCTACTAAAGAGACTGCTTTGAAGAATCAGTAGGATTTTGACCTATATTATCTCTTTTTAAGACTGATATAGCGGCTCCTGAATCTATAAATAATTGTGCAGGATGTCCGTCTATATGAAATTTACAATGCAATAAGTTCTCTCTAAAGACGATATATTATAAGACTCAGTTTTAGACTTGTTCTTTGATTTCTTAGGCCTGTATTCAAAGATAACGCTTGAGCGTAGTTTGTGCTGTAATCACCTGATTGTATGCAGTAAATATTTAAACACGCGGCTATCATCAGTAAAATAGTAATATGTTGCATATACTTATATATAAAATAGCCAGTTTAAACATTAATTTGCATTTTTTGTCTTTCTGTTATTTATATATTAATAAGTAACGATTGAAACGATTGCTTATAAATGATTGTAATAGAACGTAATGACAGCTAGGTGAGAGTAGACAACAAAGGATTGTTATCATTTGTCAGAAATCACGTTAACAATTTTTCAAGCGTGTGATTGGTCTATTTTGTTTCGTACGACTGACTGACATTTTGTTATCTACTCAGATAATTTCAGAATACGAGCCGTAGACTTGTTCATTGATTTTTTAGAGGAGCACGGACTTCGGGGCTCGGGGAAACTATTTATAAGATATTAATGAATTATCAAACAAACTCGACAAACAATCACAATTAAATGTACAAATACTAACAAATCATACCACACATTTTATAAACTACATTATAACACCACACACCTAACACAGGGTATCTGTATGGATTTCACCTGGTATATAAAAAAGATGTTCACATTGGTCCTGACGAGTGGCAGATGATTGTGCAAAACAAATATGAATTTAAGTTCTCATAATTCTGTATTAAAATCAACTACGCATACATCACAAAGTAGCCTTTAAAATTTTTATTATTTATTTCATTGGGATATTCTACTTTCATTACTTGAAATAATAAGTGTAATACAATTTGTTTTCTGAATTATATTTATTATTATTACAATATAGTAAGCTTATTATAAAGGAAAATGTTATCTTGAAATATTTAACATTCGTGGCAAGAGAGTTGAAGCATGTTGCATTAAGGCTCACCAATTTGAATTTCTTACTGTTATCAAATCAATCCTAAAAACGCCTTCATCAACATATAAAATAATCGGGTGAATGTTAAATATTCAAAATAATAATATACATTCAATTAAATTAAAGTTTATAACTCATATGAGATTATTTTTTATATTAAATACCTATATACTCGTATATTATACACCTATACTTTAATTTAAGATTTGTATTTGCATGTGAACTTTAAAATATCAATTATAAGTTTTATTACAAATGTTTTATACATAAACTATTTAAGAGAAGTTTTGAAACAAAGGTGAGTCTTACTTCTATTTTTGCATGCTGTGACAAAAAAAAAGAATATGAAAACTGCATTGGTGACTGGAATCAATCCGGTTTCAGATGACAAGGAGTGAGTGTAGATGACGTAATGCTTATCCAAGATAGCAGATTCTACTTGTGTTTACGCTGTTTGCGGGATTTGCGGATTTTGCCAGACTCATTTGAAGGCTTTGCCGCGGCTGCACACTTCTCTATAGTACTATTCTTAGGCGATTCATCATCCATGGACAATGCTTCATCTTTAGAAGGTGTGTCATCTTTAGAAGGTGTGTTGTCCTTAGGTGGTGTGCTGATCTCAAGATTTGCAATTCCCCGTGGAAGTCTTTGCAAAGTTTCCTCAATAGTGGAACTGGTTTCAACCTACCAAAAACATAACATTAGCTTATGGATAAAAACAAGGTAGTCAGCACATACATATGCATACACATATACTCACTATGTTCAATACTGAAGCAAACATATTTATGTGTTCATCTTGCAGTCTCCCTCCCGAAATTTGACGAATTGCAGCACTTCTTAACTCTGCTGTTGGTTGTTTTAAGATGTTTAGCATATCAGCAAGCGATGGAGTTCTTTCCCCGGACATTATGCTGTGTGTGAACTGAAACATAATATATCAATGTAAATAAATTCACAGATATCACCACTAGGGTTGATAATATATCAATAGGTAATCAGCATATACGCAGCAGACATTGTTCAAATTAAAGAACACACACATTACGCATATATTTTCATAATTATTGAATTTGCAACAAAATTATGAACACTAACGAATAAATGAATGAAGTGACTTAATTTTTTTAAAATGTGTGACCGGAGGAATCAAAATAATTTTAAATTTAAATTAATGAGACTAGATAGTTAATTAAAGCAATTCCAGAAGCATCCACCCCGAACAATTTTTCAGATAAGTGGTGCACCTCGTTTCGAAAAGACGAGACGATTTATAGATCAGTCTACAATAAAGTCTAATAACAAGATTGTTCAGTAGACAATTAAAACTGATGGTCGTGTAGCGTACTCACTTATGAAAATCAGCAGAATGCGCCGAGTAATATTCTTACTATTCGTAGGGCTTCTAGTGTTCACTAAAATTAATTAGTATCGCAATTACAATATTACAACGCCGGTAACCGCCCGATCGTTAATCGTCGCCGTCAAATTGAAGACGAAATGTTGCTACTTGAAAATATTGATATTGTTACACGCATGAATAATAAATATTATGTACCACGACTAACAAACAATTTAAATTTAAAAAATATCCGATAATAAATCATTATATTATTTAAAGTAGATAATTATGTTTATTTACATTTAATTAAAAGTATCATAACAAGTTAGAACGCTCAATAAAGTCTTTTAAATTAGGAATTGATGCTGCTCTGTCTACTCTCTTCTTGATACTTGTGCCTAATTTTTGATGAAACAAATCTTTTTAACTGTTGTGGTTTCCAGCGCTCTCTGTGTATTACTTATATTCTTGACATATGAATTGTATGTGTCAACTTTAAATAAATGAGCTTTCGATTTAATTAAGATTGGTAAGTTCCGCTGCACTATCTCATTAAATTGCCCCGATAAATTTTAAATAGATATGAATACAGCACATTGAATTTTCACTAAACCAAATATGAAAAATATATTCTAGTCCTATTATATTCATTTGAAAACAATTTTTATTTACATTCTCATTGTGTGCGATTTGTAAATATAGCAATTATCCATGTTTAATTGTATATAAATTGTAATTACTAGATATTTTTTTATTGTAGGTTATGTTAAGAAATGCTTAGTGAAAAAAAATTAATGACAAATCCCAAATTATAACAGTGATTATATCAATACACACTATATCTAAATTATATCTACAAATGTCTCTCTTTTAAGTGATTGTTATTAATCAGAGTTGAATTTATTTTTTCTAGATTTTGCAAGCTCCTATGATGCGTCTCTTAAGAATTATAGTTACATATGGTCAGTTTACTTCATTAGTTGCAAGGACATCCCAAATTGGGCATATCAATACTTGCAGGTTAGCATAATTACCATTTTCAATTATAAATATGCATAACAATAAAGCAAATAATAACAACTTGCTTGTCATTTCAGGTTCTATTCTAGTATGCCTCAGCACAAGAAAGAAAAAAATAAATTACGAACATATGTAGCTGGACGGTATATGAAATACCTTCAGAGCTACTCAACTGCTTTAGAAAAAAGATTTCCTGCAGCCATGAAGATGTATAGATTAGTAACTGTAGGAATAAAAGAATTTTATAGTGATGTAAAAGACTATGTTTCCTTATGTATCAAAATAAACCATGGGAAAGGTTTCTCAAATGTTAGCAGAAAAGAGATTGAGTTGTATCACAAGATGCCTTCTGATATGTGGAGAATTACACCAGTACTTCTATTGTCAGCAATACCATTTGGAAATTATGTTGTTTTTCCATTAGCGTAAGTAATGCATTACATTAATAGTAATGTCTGACTTTAGTCATGTAATAAACTGTGGTTGTCTTATTATTATCACCCTAGAGCTGTGACAGCTTTATATATGGCTATCTCTGTTTTTCTAAAACATACAACATTTTTTGTTTAAAAATTTGTTTTATTGATTACAGATTTCTTAAACCACGCAAACTTCTATGCTCTCATTTTTGGACAACTTCCCAAACAACTGAATTTAACATGCTGGATCTAAAAGAGAGATTTAAATATAACAAGCCAATATTAAAGGTTCTTCAAACGAAGCTCAATGTTATTGTTAATGATGACTTAAAGCATTACTGGAAGAATATTTTAGCGACACTTGGCAGTGGTTTCCATCCCAAAGATGAAGAAATCATTAAGTGCAAGCAATTATTTGTGTCTGGGCCATTCAATATTGAAAATATTTCATTCCAACATGCAGTAAGTACATTCATTTATAAAATAATAATGCACATCACTGTAATTAAAGTGACCTCTCTATTTTTGATACTATTTTATACTATAGGGAAATTCTATAGGCAGTCGTTACTTCATTGTGCTGCTTCATGAGTATTACGGTTGAAAATGGTGATACTACCCCCAGGTGGCACCACACGATATCATCTATCACACTGAGTTTTGTCACATTTTATATACTTTCAGGGATACCTACTGGAAATCCATGGTCTCAGAAAGGGTTTATTCCGTAAAAATAAGTTGAGATACCATGCGCTCATTATAAAGGAAATGGATAAGGCAATAAACCGAGAGGGTGGTGTCGAAGTGTTATCAATGGAGTCCCTTAGGAATGCCTGTTTTATACGCGGCTTACACACTACAAACCTGTCAAAGCAGGATATGTCTATTTGGTTGGAAAAGTGGCTTAATATATCATTTGTTGTAGATTCTAAGTCATATTCTTTATTGTTACATTGTCCGATCTTATTAGCTTATAACCATCCAAATAATAGGTCGTTAATTTATTCTTAACAACAAAATGTATCAAAGTTAAAAAAATTGAGTAGATGTTTAGACAGTGTACACTGGTGAGACTGGTAATTGAACAATGACCAACTTATAGCTTAATGACAAAATCACAAAGTGGTTTAAATTACTTTTTATTTGTTTAAATCACTTGCTGGGCATAACTGGCAGATAAAAACTAATAATAGGGTTCATTTGTTGTTAAATATATTTATAAATTTATGAACTTCTTATAATTAATGTTGTTAAAATGTGGCTTATGTTTAACTAATTATTATTATAATTAAATTTTATATAGCAAAAAATAAAATTTAAATGTTCACTAAATAGCAACATCTGAGTGAATATTTATTTTATTGAGCTTAATGTTTGTTGTCTTTAAATGAACTAACTATATGAATATACGTTATTATTTATTAATATATTGTTTAATTTTTGTGATCATTAACCTTGAAAATTTTTTCCTTATTTCCATCGGAGCTCCTTTGCTTTAATACAACTTAAAAACTTTGAATACACTTAAAGAATACAGTGTCGAGACTACACATTATTTCTGGGGCGAGAGAGTGATGTAGTATTTATATGTATTTCTTTCCTCTGTGAATAGTCCGTTCCATTTAAAAGTAGGCTGCTTGTGCACCACAAATTATATAAATTGGTCATAGCATAATTAGTTTTGGATGTTGAATCCAGCAACCTAATATGAACAAACACGTAGAGGAATGTTTTTATCAGGAAAGTATTTGGATTGGCTCTGTTTAATTTTTATTGAATGATAGGACATATATCGTCATTTATTGAATTTTGTTGTTGCCAAGTATTAGAAGGAACTGGAAAGAAATTAAACACAAACGACTGCTCTACAATTTATTGATATATCACTTTGATTGTAGCAAAAGCTGACTCATTATAAAAAAAACACACATGGTGCAATAAATTTAGTATAAGCAATGTGATATGCTCTTCTACCTATAACCAAGAGTCGTACTACTCTAAGAGTGATGCTTATTGACTCCATAAATTCGTATAATCCTTGTAAATTTAGTCACGAAGGGGACGAAGATCCAGTGCAGGGCGAGTTTGAATGTAGAGTGCGGTTAGCACTACGCAAAGACTCAGGACCACGGATACACCATGGCTTACCACCAGATAAGCATCTGCGTAGTAGAACATAGCAGTGAGGATGCGACCTGAAAAACAAAACAATGGACAAGACTTTTTTACCATGAGCATTGATGATTAAATTTAACTTGTTATAATTTATGTGCAAAACAAGGTTCATTGCATATGTCTCCCAGCAAATATATTAATTTGAGCCGAACAAACGTTAACGATTCAATAAGCTTTGTGCACATATTTGCAATAAATAACTTTGTATTTTTCCTTAACTTACCAATATCAACTGAGATTGCGAGCAACCAAGCTGGCATAGAGACATCATCAGCACATTCGTCAGTAGCAATTTCACATACCGTAATAAATTTGGAAACACCACTCAGAGCGGACACGAATGGCTGAAATTATATATTAAAAATAACATTAAAATATTGATCAAATAAGTAAATATATAATAAGAAAAAATACAACATAGAAACACACATTCAAAGTGCAATAAACAGATTAAAACATTACATCACATACAGAAAACTAAGAGGTACATGAAATAGCAAATAATTTTTAGTTAGAAATACAATTCATTACGGTAAAGAAAAATTAACTACGGTCTTTTTGAATCGCATAAGTTGTACATACTACATGCCTTTAAAACATCGACATACAAAATAGAAATATATATAAATTACAGACCGCATAGCTTCGTTATGAACGAAAAATATACATAAGAATGATGAAAATAAAAAATATGCGAACAAGAAACAATAAGACAAAGAATTAAGAAATGACAATAATAAGACATATCGTTGTAGTATTTATTCGTTTGTGATACGTACGGTGCGATTTGCCTTAATAAAATGAAATGCAAAAGCACTGAGATGATAACGACAAGCTGTTTATTTTGGGGTTCAGCACAGGTTTGAATTAGTTAAAACTTAAAAATTTCGCCAGTAACTTTCTTATCAAATCAAGTAATATGATGCTGTGCTTAAGACCCGTGAACGAGAGAAGGCATGAAGAATGAGACATAGACAAGCACACTTAAATAATTACTTACTATTAAGAGTGTTAAATTATTTTTGTCAAATGTCTCAGTTATAAATGCAACTACCAAAACAATGTAACTTGTTATAGATAAAGTAACAAATAATTTGCCGAACATATTTCGATGTATCAAAATATGTATTGCCATAAAGTAAAGTTGTACCAAGATAATCAGGGACTCGATATAACATATGTATTTGTATTCATTTAAGATATTGTATAACGACAAAATTGAGTATCTGAAAAATAAAAATTACATAAGATAATTCAATGTTCGACAATATTAATTGTTGAATAAAAATATAAATGTAATTTTGATATTTATTCTTTTATAATTAATTATGGTGATATATAACCTGGTTTTTATGACACAATATTGGTTTTCGCTTGATCAATTGCTTCGAAAATCGCAATGCTTATAATTGTATGAATTATTGTTTAACATTTCTATAAAATTCGTTGAATTCAGAAATGATTTTAGCTAGTTCCTAAAATGATAAAAACTATCGTATTTTAACTAGTAATAAGTTCACCCTTACCCAAGGATTTCGAGAGCAATCCCCGAAAGGTAAAGATTATCGGAGTAGCTGGCGACATACATACGAACGATTGCCGGTATCTTCAAACATACCGCTGGTAAAACGATCAATATGTTAACGACTAGCATCAAGTAGTCCCCAAAGTAATACATTGTATCCTGAAAACAAAAGAATATATATTTTACTGGCTGCGTTTTAAAACATACAATTTAAAGGCACTTTAATGTAATAAATCAATTGCAAAAATAACTACTGTATAAAATCTAAACGATAGTCCGGGACACGCGAGATCACAATTGTGTAGCCCACAATTGAGTGGCGATCAGACGGTTCAAAGGTCAATTTAAAGCTAACATTTCCGCAGCAGGGAATCTGCGGTCGTTTAGGATCACAGATCTCATAGATGCGCTAAACCCTAATAGTTTTAGATACATTTTAGAGACATACAAGAAATTATTTTCAAATCTATACAAAAATATAGTTACTTTTCATACAATAAATTTAATTAAATTAATATTTAAAAATGATGTAATTAAAATATTTTATAGATAACGCGAACAAACACGTGAATAATTTATTGAAAATATGATCTGCATCATTTTTTACGTGTAAAATACTGTGTTCTGTGATGAGTAACAAGTATTGTGTGTAAAAGTAGGTAAAAATAATCACAGTATTATTATTATTTCTTTTATTTTATTAGGAAAACCAATAATTAAATAATTATAATATACGATAAACAAAACACAATAAAAACACATATGTGAACCTACTTTATTAGTAATTATTACTAATAGGTTAAATTGATGAATCTATTAGTTTTTCAAAATTTACAAAAGTGCACTTTCCTTTATTGCAGCTGAAAAAGCAGAATGCCATCTAGTGGACAACTATTTCTACACGATTATTACGTAGAAATATTTTGTGAAGTTACGTTGCAACTTTTCGCTAATGTTCCATAGAGGGAGCCACGACGTGTCTTATTATGCTCTTATTTTTAATTATATGTTTTAGCTACAAATGTAAGTTTTATTTCCTTCCGTCTCAACTAGAATAGTAAAAATAATAATGCGTTTAAAAAATTGAATTATGTATAATTAAACTTAATAATTATAAATTAAATGCAAAGCTTTAGATACGTTGACCGATATAGGAAAGTATAATAAAAATATAACAGTAATAAGCCGAAAATCATGCTTGCAAACAACTTCAGGTATTTTTATATACTTGTATTGTTATTTTAGTTCCTTAAATTTTTGGAGAACTTTTTGAGCCGGGGATAAGTTTAAAGTTCCAGATGATATTATAGTAGGCATCGTAAAATTAAGTTGGCAATGACGTCTTGGGTGAGAAGCGTTAATATAACTTTTTTGGCACTTTCGCCATGATATGCTAGTGCGTTTAGTAATAATCCGTTTTCCCGAATACAAACGTGAACAAGGAAGTCTTGGCGAAAAGTCAAAAGGAGAGCCAGAACTAAGTTTTGCGTCCGGTGAGCTCCGAGATCCGTGGCGAGGAGAGCTAACAAAACTTTGCTCACATCTATAAACTTGATGAGCGGGCGTCGGGGCATCATGGTTTTCTGACCCAGCTGGTAAAGTCCCACAATCACTTCCAATTGATGACTTTTCTGATGGTTTTTCAAATTGTTTGCAATTGGTTTCGTGGCGTGAAGAACACTTAGAAATTTTTCTCATCGCCATTTTCGCAGTTTGTCTGGCGCGGCACTTTGACATTTCGATTGCATTTTTTGATTTAATTAGGTGGGCATTATTATCTATAAATTCACATATTGCCTCGGCTTCTAACTCAGGTGAAAGGTGCTGATCACGAAAAAATCCATAACCGTCTCGTAAGTCCTTGATACATTCAATTAATAACCAACCGAGAGTAATTATTAACAAAATTACTGTAGTACATAAAGATATCGCTGTAATTGTATTGGGTCCATGAGAATTTAAGGCATTTCCCATAATACCATAAGTGATAATGTTTCTCGCTAATCTGTTTCCATATGATCGACATGTGTAGAAAATGATTAAATCATCATCAGCGTTTGCTTGGAGTCTTAGAACTCTACCATTGTCAATTGATCTAACTTTTTTTCCAGTGTAACTGTTACGTATTCCTACGTCCAATTTTAGCCATTGAGACCTATGTGTCGCTCGCAGACTTCGTGTATGCACGCATGACAAATTTAATAATTTAGATTTGCCCCAAAAAGTTTCATGGTACGAGTTAGATATACTTGCTGCTCTTGAAGATACTTGTACAGTGTCATGAACGTTTGTTTCAACATCAGATTTAATTAAGTCTTGTAATATATTATTAATAGCGACCGAGGCAATAATTCCATTAAAAGGGGGTGTGTAATATTTATCATAAAATTTGGGATTACCGCCTATAAATAAATCATCGCTGCACAGCGCAAACGGAACGGCCTCATGTAAGAATCTTGTAGTTATGTTATTATTAGATGTTTTATATAAATTATTGTATATATTACGTTCGTTAATTCTACGTCTTCTTAATTGTTCTTCGGCTAAAATTACATGTAACTTTTCCTGACCATTTAGTGTAGCTTGTAATATATCACTATCCTTCTTCTTTGACACATAAATATCAAGCCACTGTTCAATAGGATAATCTTTTGAACTTACGCTCTCCGACTTTACATCATTTAACATCAAACTGAATTTTATTCTACGATTCCGCATTGTAATAAATAGCCAATTGTTCGTATTTTCATCTCCTAATAGCAATAATGAGCCCGATTCTTTCAGTGATTTTAGTTTAAGTTCTAAATTCCATTCTTCTTGATTTTCGAAACAAGCCATTCTTAAATATTGACCGTTGGATAATTCTAAAAATGCTTCTTCTATGGTTGCTTTTTCATAAGCTATGTTAGTAGTGAAAAATGGATTCAATTCATTAGTGTTAGTACTGTTTTTTTCTGCTTTTAATTTTAGAGGGGTAAAATTTATGATAACTTCCTGTATTTCACCATAAAATTTTTCTCCGATACGAAAACTTAATACTTCATTTGGTAAATTAGGTTCACAAGGAAATTTTTCCTTTAATTTTGGCTGAAAATTGTCAATACTGAGATAAACTGCTTTAGTCGTAACGGAAACCATTATTGAATGCCATTTTTCGGGTAAGATTGCATTTAAAGTGCAAAGTCGTGACAGACCACATGATAATGTTTCACCGCTGGAATCTACACAAATATGCAATCTTTGCAAAGTTATTCTAATATGTGGACCGTTTATCGTGCCTCGACGCAAAAGTGTACCGTATTGAGATAGAGTTTTAAATCTTATATACACGTGCAGCAATGTTGAACGTTTGTTTAGGTTATTATAATGTAAATAACCTTCGCCATTTAAAACTGCGACGACATGCGTGTAAGCTTCACATGGAGTTAAATAGCAAGAGTAAACTTCAGTTCGGGGCCCACTACAAGATTCACCATTCCTAGAAGGTACGGGCCGTGTGCATGACCTTACTCTAGATCTTTTCCCAATCCCACAACTTTGTGAACAGGGCCCCCAAGGACCCCATTCAGTCCAACCGCCATTAAAAATACATTTATTACTTGAACAAACTTCTAGTTGATCATGTTGTCCACGACAATGAGTTTCCCAGATATCGCTGCTTCGTGGTATTCGTTTTTCAAGACATGCGCGCCTTCTCCGCCTTACTCCGGCTCCACATTCAACGGAGCATTTTGACCATTCACCCCATAGACCCCAATTCGCCCCCCGAGTTTCAGTTTCAAGACCGTTCACAGCGCAGTGTTCACCATTACATTGCTCTGCGTAAAATGGCATACCATCACATGTGAGGTAAGAAGCAGACGGCGCTGGAGCATCGCATTTCCTGAGTTTCCACTTAAAGCCACGACCACAACGGGCGCTACAAGCGGACCATGATCCCCAAGAACCCCAGGCGCCAACTAAAGGACAGCCTATATTGTACCTCACACACTGTAGGGAATTCCAAAGAGCTTCCGGATCAAGTTTCCATGTATTGTCAGTAGCAAGAGCGGATTCTATTGATTCAAATCGACATTGTATTTGTAAACACTTCTCCAACAATGCTGGCACAGACTCTAATTGACGAAGTGCTTTACTTCTTAAAGTGTCACCGGCAACTAGTCGACGAAAATCTTCAAGCGTACAGTTGGTTAGGTAACAAATATCAGTTTGATCATTGGATCCTGAGCAATATAGGCCATCATTCGATGGAGGAGGATTAGTGCATTCTCTTATTCTTTGTTTATGTCCTATATCGTCACATAATCCGCGGCAATTGGACCAGGAACTCCACTGAGACCAACCTCCGTCAATTGGACACTCAGAATCGACGAGAAATCCTAGTTCACATTCTATTTTCCAAATCGCTTGGTCTTGTCTTCTATAGGGTTTCTTTGAGAAAAGCACTTTTATAAATATTGCTATTATTAATATTTTGATTTTCATCTTACATGACATTTGTGACAATAGAAAAAATGTGCATAAAAAACTTATTAGTAGTAGTTTATATCATAGCGGTATGCAGTTATAAAGTTCTGGTAAAATTTCAATATTAAAAATATCACGAAATTGAATCAACGTTAGCTTGAATGATAGTTTGTGAAATTTTTCATATTCTCGGCTAGAATTTTCAAAATTAATTTTTAATATAATATGTTCTAAATAATTTACCACCGTATATTCATTCTACTGACGGCCGACTGCGTTTATATGTCAAAGGTTTCAAAGATCGATATTCATAATTTATTAGAAAATTTAATGATAGCGTCTTCAATTAGAAACGTTAAGCATTTTAAAATTGTAAATTAACCAATCAGGTTAGGCCTATTAGTTATTATAAATCCGTTGCTGCTTTAAAATTACTTTTGAGATTAGGATTGAGATGAACTGTTTATCTCAATAAAATTTTGACTGTAGCGAAAATTGGGGGAACCAAATGCGTATCTGGATCGATGCCAACAAATATTACCCATTCACGCGTGCTGAAGCAACCGAGAACTACCATGAAATTAAATATATTTCTGTAAATTTCTAGTTTAATATTTTTATAAGTAATTAGATAACTGATAATTGTGCGTTGTTTCGTGTGTGTGTGTTTCTGTTAGTGGGTCACACTGGCTCATCAATTTTGGATGTCTTATCACCCACCCACTGGTAAGTTTTATTAATGTTAACAAAAATGGAGTCCGTATTTAATTTGAATTATCTAAATATGCCATTTGATAATAGGAGAATAAATTCAGTGTATCTCTTTACAAATATATTCGAGTAATTAATTTCAATCTAAATATTATTTAATAAATTTGTTTCAATTATTTTGGCAGAAATTTAATTAATTACGATTAGTTAAGGTTTAAAAGAGAAAATAACAATTATCAAATAATACACTATATATACACTATATTGTACACTAATTTTATTATTATTTTTTATTCAGTGAAGACGTGATGTTATCCATATGATGTTAAACGACATGCGATCTGAGAATAATCGCGCTTATAATAATTTTTAAAAGAAATATATTTTCAAATGATAGAGTATGCCTAGATTTAAATAGACATGGTTGTAGAAAAACATATATATATATATATATATATATATATATATATATATATATATATATATATATATATATATATAAACAATTGGTTATGTTTAAGAAAGCAATTCATTCTTAACAAATTTCATTGAAATTTTTCCGTCAAGCGTATCTCCAATATGTCGAAATGTATTGCTATATTGTTGCATTGTTGCTGAAACTATTTGCATTATATATTTATTATTATATATAATATATATGAACATTCCCATTTTATTGGATAGAAAGAGTATTGAACCATATTATAACAAAATCTATAATATATTCTTCTCTATACTATTCTCTACCTTAATGTTGGCTACTGTCTGATACTATAAGGCCGCCGTCTTATCTATACATAAACAAGTTTTTCTTTATCATAAAGAATAAATAAACCTATAAAATTATTATAGTTTTGTTTTAGGTTAAACGCGAACATTATTTAATTAATTAGTAAATCCAACGTTAAGCTTCACAACCGTCATGATCGCAGCGCGACTGAGGTGTCGTTTCTCATAAAGACAGACGTCATTTTTTTATGGCTTCTATCGCGTTTATTTTGATTATTTTCAACACCTTTCGGAAGCTTGCCAGCCATCGTTGTCGCTGTGGAACTCACTTTAATTAGTTGATCATGTTCGTGAACCTAAGACAACACTACAGGAAGCAATGTAAACTCATAGTTGCCTAATTTTTCTAAATTTCCAGTTTTAATCCTAATACTTTTTATTTCACTGTTTATGTCTTTTCATAATATCATATAATAAACACACGCATGCTGATAACCTTTGCTTTGTAAAACAATGTGTGTTTACTTTTTAAACTAACATATCTTTTAATACTTTGCTTATATCTGGATAAAGCTCTCTATCACTCGTATAATATATAGAAAATGTGTTTCAATGCAGGCGTATAAATGATAACACCTCCGTGTGCAATAGACTTGTTGTTTATCTACTGAAGAGTTTCTAGTGCAGCTTTTCGATAATATAAACTCTCCTCGTATAAACTTTAATGCATAATCGATATATGCAGTGCTCTTTATACAACTTTTCGCTTAAATATTTACTCGGCGTTCGTATAATTTAGGATGAAACATTAACACCTTTAATAAGCAAATTTGAAAAGTCTGAAAACAAATAAATAACCCAATATTATGACGGTAAATAGGTCTATATATGTATATGGTTTTATATTTATTGATGTTTAGGTGGTAAACACGCTTCCAGTGGAGATGAGACGCCTCCTATTCCCGAGGAAGAATTGGAGCAGCAGAAAATTGAACATGAACATCAAGTGCAAAAGGTTTATAATATCATAATAAATTATAACCATTACTTAATGTTACCTCAAATTAGAACCTAGACTTTTTACCATTAAATACGGGTTTAATATATCAATCAAATATAATATATCAGAGAAGAGAAGCATAAAATAAAAAATATGCGTAAAAAATTTTTACTGTCGTTGAATGTCGTTTGAATACAAAAATCGACTCTCCGTCTGTTCATTAAGCAAGCACTATAAAATAATATTTCGTTCTAAATTGGGAACAATAAAGTCTGATTCTTGTTCCACTCGCGCCGAGTTTTGGCAGATCCAATAAATCTCTCTATATGTCTGCCGCTTATACTGTTCATGTAAGAGAGAAAAAGTTAAAGTTGTTTTATTACACATATATTTCATTTATCGACGTCAAATTGATGTTCCGAGAATTTTTCACTACATATAGGTACTAGATTCCTATCAGCCCCGTTTGATACAGTTAATTCTTGGAAATGGACAACCCGACGTATATAGTTAATTGCATTCTGGAAGTGGTTATGATAATGGCCACTCGACATGAACCTCATAATGTACGGTACAACTCATACTTCGTAATACACGAACTTATCCATTTTTCTTTTCTAGAATATAATCCTACAATCTTTTATATTATAAATTCACAACTTTATGGTCTTCACTGGCCTTGTCACGAATAAATTAAGCTATATATCATACTCAATATGAGATAAAAGAATAAAACTTATTTTCTAAACGAAAATACATAAAATTTATAATGAAATTGGAAATAAATAATTATCAGGAAAAAGTTCGTCAAGCCAGAGAAGCGGAGGAGGTTAAGCAGCTTGACATAGAGCTACTCCATCAACGTGCAATCGAAGCTCAGGAAGAACAGAAAAGAGAGGTACGAAGGGATCAAAAACTATTAACCATTTTCTAATTTCTCCAATAGTTTGCACCGAGATTCTAAATAAAAAGTGGTAGAAGAGACATCAAAAGTAGGCGTAAAATGATGAATATATTTAGTTCAGTAGACCTGAATAAAGTCAGCTCGCTTAGTGGAGTAAAACAAAGAAACTGTCAAAACTATTGTTACAGTTTCAGATGTACCTATATTACAAGTAAGATTTTTAATCTACTTCAATTTCTATTTTGTCAAATCAGGGTTTTACATTCACTGTGTAAGCCTGTATTTGAACATACAGCGATTGCTTTTTCATTGGAAGTAATTTAGTTAATGGAAAATAATGTCCAACCTCTTTCCGTAGTGAGGCTTCGCGAGGTCATTGACTCTTTACTAAAACATTTTGTGATTAAATTTTAAATGTTAATTAAGTACTATAATATATTTAACACTATAATCAAATTAATTTGAAAGTGTGATTAAACGCGATTGCTCGTATTTAATACATTTCAATTCATCTATCAATTAGCATTCAAAGTACGTATTCTCCTTTAATTTTAGTTAATCATGATATGATTACCAAATGCGTAGGTGGAATAGATAATACCATTAAATTAATTATCTTAATTAACGAAGATCTATTCGAGCGAGATAATATTAGAAAGTTAAATATTAATTAATGATTTAACACAGCTTATAAATGTCAAAACTTAATCGCATAATTAGTAAAGTTTGTTTATAAAACATAAGGGTAGTGATTATTGTAAGGGCGTGATTATATTATTCATGAAAATTGCTCTGATTTCCCATGCAATGCGGTATTAGCATTAATATGGAAAAACGTACTTGTGTGATAATAACAAACGCTGCAATAAGGGGTAGTTTAGTTTATTGAATATTAAAAAGGAATGGTTTACGCAATAGAAGAATTTTTTTATTGATTTTTATTGCTTCTGTCGGAGCTTCGTGTTATATCATAAATTGTTTTGTATTATATACGAATATTGATTTATCAATATATTATTTAGATCGCAGAATCAACTGAAGAGTTTTTGGGATTGAAAACATCATGGTCACATCATAGGTTGTGTGATTTGCAGCGACAACCGGCGCGATGGAAAAATAGTCGTCCTTCCATACCCGATTATTCAAAGCATTATAAAGTAAGTTACTTAAGTTTCATAGTGAAATATATGCATTTATACATATATTAGAAATCGTGTTAAAAATTACTTAAGAAGTACATATGAATACTCGTACATATTACACATTAGTTTCTTTGAGCGATATAAAAAGCCTAGGTTCCACTAGTAAAGATACATAAAATTGTACTAAAAAGCCCATAACTCCACTAAAGTGCAATCATTTAACGGTAAAATATTTTTTTTCTAAATGGACTATTATTTACCGAGGATATTTTATTGTTAATAATTTCAACGTAATTAATGTAAAAAAAACATTTAAAAGATACCTATAGTATGTGATATAGTATTGTTGTTGACTTGATCTAGCAGAAACACTATTATCTACTAGAAGCTCACTAATGACATTAGCGTGCAGCGACTGAGGAAAATTTCAATTGAATTAACTTAGTTAAGTGACTTGCTAATGTCGACCACTAGAACTATAATAAATTATTTCAAGATAGATATTCTACAATTTAGAATTATTTACATACTTTATAATTTATAAAGTTGAAAATTCCTAAATTGGAATGCAATGATTAATAATAATTTTCCTTTTGAATTAATAAAACAATATTATATAATTGATCTATTTTATTTTCTTAAATCCACTTGTAAAATTTTTCCAAGCAAGAACTTATTTAGATATCAGATATGTATTTTAAAGTATATTATTAAGTGATGTTTATATCTTAGGTGCAAGTGTTGTAAATTGTTGTATAATTTAATTCAAAAGTCGAAATTGAATATCTATGTAATCCAGTTGTCTATTTTTTTCAGAATGTTTTAAAAAAAGCTTGTAGTGCACAATTATCGAAACTCGAATCTTGTGCTACAACTGATGGAATATTTATAAATTTATCAAGACGCGGTTCGGCGAATAGTGAGTATTATAAATTAAACATTGCTATTTCAGCAATTAAAGTTGATGGTTTAACAACGGAACTACGAAATGTTAAATAATAAATAATGTTAATCAGATGATCCACAGCCGTTTGAAGGGTGCGGTAGTTGTGTTAATTGCGTGAGGACCACAGAATCTGCAACTTGGAGGGCCTCAGCTAACGACATTTGGAGTCAGAGACGCGCGCCTCTTGTCAAAGCACCATCTTGTCCCGGGTTTGTTAATATCGAAGTGCCTATTGTATTAACATTAACAATATGTAAGTAAATTACTAATTTTAATGTGTATATTCACGCTTACAATTCTAACGAGGATAAGTAGACTAACGTAAAGCTTATTTACCCCAAATTATTTCAAAATCTTATAAGTCTATTCTATATTAAATAAGTGCTTACAGACAACATCGTCATTGTTATATACGCCTGTATATAGATTTTATAAAAGTTACCGCATGACACGATTTCTACGAAAACCTATAAATTAATGACGAGATACTTACGTATTGTGCTTTACCAGACTGGAAACAGAAATACTTATTATCTTCGACTAAAAAACCTGTCAAAAATATCCATCATTTGTCACAATAGAAACTTTTAGCTATTCTTTCCCTTTGTTTGCTTTGTAAAATGTTTGTCAAAGGTAAAAAGTTGTATAACTTTTATAATGCGATATCAACTATATTTTATTTATTATAATAAATAACATTTGTTTAGGTATATTTAATTCTGTATAAGTTATATTTTGTTTTAAACATTTTATAAGCACATTATCTATCATTCCGTATTAGCACATTTTTTTTACATTTACTCACAATTGGAATTCATTTTATTTTTCTTTATGGTACTCTTTTATTACCGTTTTTAATAAGAAAATTAAAGGGATAACGCATTAACATATTGCAATATTCTCACGGAAATGTTACTGCTTTCATTTCATTTTATTTATTCTTTTGTTTTATTCTTACATAAATTGAGTTTCTTGAGAGTTCTTTGCACCAATACATTGCTAGGTTAACAAGCTAAATGATATAAAAAAACTTGGAAAACTAAGCGAGCTGCAGTTAACCGCATGAAGTAATACCCCACGGAAATAATTTAGAAAATTTTATTCAGTTTGTTATTACTTTTTATTTCAATCACCATTTTAAATTAATTGGCAGGATCGAGCTGAATTGATTGACAGCTCATTATACTAAATTGGGCCACTTATGGCGTCAGTTCAGCAAAGAAAAAACTTTAGGCTCTCCTCGTCTGCAATGTTTGATAATATTTAAAGACTAATCACTAAAACTATAAATTGTTTTTCATTTTTTAAAAGTATGTATATATAGAACAAACGTATCTAAACTGTATTATATTAAATCAGTATACGAAAATCATTGTACTATTTTTAAATATATACATAGGTATAATATATGAAACTATATTATATAACTAGAACACGTTGATATAAGACCCTTCAGAAATAAGCTCAATTAATTTTTCACGTCATCGTTATGACCGTGAAATTCTAAGTATAAAACACATACACGAGCAAGGTTGCCTACGTATAAGAGCAAGTTAGTATAAATGTGTCACGGACAAAGCCCGGGTTTGCAATTTGCTAGCGACCCTGAATGTTATATAACTCTATTCTACGGGTTAGTTCAAATATACTCAAAATATATCACATTGAATAATCTTCGAAAATTTTTCACTCGTCGTGGCTACTTTCATTAGAGAAACATCGGAATAAATGCGATGGTAAGTATTTTTAATTAGTTGAATTATATCCGTAAATAACTTTAGACTCCATTATAAAATTTTATACTTAATATAATATGTTTAATTAGAAAAAACTGAATAAATTCAACTATTTTTTACGGCGTAATTACTTATAAAATTCTAATTTAAGCTTCCTATGAAAAGTGTATATATAACTTGATTTAATAGAATCTAAAATTGCTTAATCAAAACATATCAGTTTTCTATTTATGAAAAAAACAAAAAGAAAATTTTTATTGAATTTAATATGGAAAATTTACTCAAAGGATAATACGTAATTCTTCTAAAATAGGGTCAGTGGGGATAAACCCCTGCGCTTGAACCCTGAATGCGGAATATTGGAAAATGCATTATATACGTAGCATAGGTACAGAGCTGCGCCCTTGAACTCGCTCACCTTTAGAAGTGAGGCTGTAGCATGGAACGAGAAAAGAAACGGTAAATTATTAAATTATTAATAAAGTATTATAATTAATATTTTACATTATTGTTAAAATATCTAATTTCAAATTATTCTCTAGGTAATGTGAAATTTGACAAAAAAAATACGGTCAGTAAAATAATTTTTTTTTAAATTTATAAATACAGTAATGAAACTGAAGTTGTTAGTTTTTAATGCAATAGGTACAAATAAATGTTTTAATAAAGAAAATTACTTCAAAAACATAAATTTATTAGATTCCATGCTAAGGCTGCAGCTTACACGTGTCTGGGAAATGAAGGGAGCGTCAGCAAAACATTGTTTACAAAATATTGTGTTTGTTTACGTTAGCAATGTTCGTATTTTAATCGATATACCATCTATGATTAATTAAGTACATAGAGAAGTGTAATTTGTCTTTTAGCCTAATTAGTCATTTAATATTCTTATTTGTTAAATAAATAAAAAATAATTGTAGTTCATTAACTTTATATTAACTTTCCAAAAAGGAATAAGTAATCAAGTTGTGTCTATCTTGAGTTAATTTAATATACAATATATAAATAAATTAATCAAATTGTTTTAAAATGTAATAATTCCTATATAGTTTTCAGACATTTAGTTTTTGTTCTTCCTAAATGTGTCGCGAGAATGTACAGTCTGTAAAACAATTGCAATTTATTTTATTTCTAATAGTTTGAATTAAATATATTAGGAGAATGAATTAACACGTAAATAGAGAAATGTCACCACATTAATATATACTTATAAATACTTTATACTTCAGGTATTGTTTTAAATCTGTATAATTTTGTTGCTATTATTTTGACTTATAGACAATGCCATTTGAAAATATTTTGTTTAGGCTCGCGGAAAAGGAGCACTTCAAACGCTGCGGGTGACTGCGTCCTTTTTCGACCAGTTTCTGAACACCAAATATAATCGACCCAAAAAGCGAGGGCGTTACCCTAGCCGCAGATCGATCAAAGTTTGTTACAATGAGGGGTTTACACTTACATAATGCCAAATGTCTAGTTTGGTGCATTGAAAGTACTTAGTATTATTATTATTATCTTCATTTCATTTTATTAAATGCGGTTACTAATTCCTGAAATATGTTGTTAATTGAATAATTTCTAAAGAATAAATTTTTAAAAAATTGTGATATAATTACTATTCTCTTGGTGACTGTACTTGAGTGCAAATGCACCGAATATATAACACTATAGCAATTTCAAACGAGATCTGAAAAACAGAACTGCGCATGCGTTCTGGCTACCCCCCGCGCAGCCTTAGCGCGCTTATTCAAGCCGCAATACAGTTGTGGCAGAGTTCAATGTCGACTCGCCGACGCGACAGCCTCGTGCTACGCGCGTAACTCTTCGAAGCTACGAAACTCGGTAAGTTAGCGCGGCAAAACTTTTCACGTAACTGGCGAAAAAATATGTAAACTATTAATTCTGTGTATCTCTTCTAATTGTTCGTTGATTTCTTTGTATGTTCGCATAGATGTTCACCTTGATCGCGATGTTTGTGAAATACCCTTAGCTGCGGACTTAGATGTTTGCAGTAGGCTTGCATGTTGTAATTTTTTTTTTGTGTGTGTTAACGTCACTAACTCGGATGTTTCCTCGCTGGGGTCGCGTAGGGTCGGTGTATCGTTCCAGAAAAAAATAAGGGAACTAAGATGCCTTCAGTATTTTGATGGAAGGCATTCAGAAGCAAGACATGCAGGGCAATCGTGTGGAGAGTTGTGGCGGCAGGGATGGCTCGCAGATGTCTCGCAGCGAGTCTACTATCAGCCGCTGCACGCCGCACACCCCAATGGGTCCACCAGACAATGCGAGCGTCGATTCTAACCCAATGCCCACTATATATCGGTAACAGGACTTCTAACACTCTCACAGGGAGAAGACGGCCTGTATAGCAGTTGCCCCAAGTTTATTTTAAAAATTGTTATATATTAAACTTATATGACTTAGTTAATTGTATGTATGTCGTCTTCTCCCCATGGTACGACAATTGCGCCGCACCTACAACACTGCATCGTACACTGCGTTCTTCGCATGCGAGTAGGTAATTGTGGGTCACATTGACTATTGGTCCATTTGAATGTTAAACTATATGAAACTATTACGAAATTATGTATATACTCAAGTTATATTCAAATGCGCCAGTGATTTTGGCTCAGATTGGATATAGTGCAGTTGGCTTGGCTTCTCTCATGCTGGTTCGAGATTATTCGCCAGCTCAGGTAAGGGGGCATTAATAATTTGTTCAGGTCTTGTATACCTGCCATTTTGTGTTCCTTGCTGCCGTGAGAAGTTACACGTTTGTTTCTTTTAATCGCTTTTAATAATCATATTAATTATTAAATATAAGTATATTACTGCAATTTATTTTAATACTTTTAAAGGTAATTAAGTTATGTGTAGATATATTATATTCTTTATTATTATAGACATTGTAGCTACGGTAGGTAACTGAAATAGATTATTATTTCTTGAAGTACGTTATGTATTATTTGTTACGGACAAATAAAAGTTAATATGGCTAAATGATGTACTCGATCTACCTAGTAAAACTGCGTCAATGAACAATCGCGGTCAGAATGTTTTAAACTATTTTTTAATTAAATATAAGCTTTGTAGGCAATTCTAGAACACAATCACCGCTAGAGAATGATAGTTAAACTTGGAAGCATGTTTATTTAGGTATCTATATTTCCAATTAGTTTACTGACAATTAAAACTTTACTGCGAAATATTTATATTAATTTAAATTAATACTTCAATATTGTTTGGAAGCTTCGAATCTGATTGAATTTAGTTGCTCCGTTGAGTTAAAGTTTCCAGCAATGCAATGCAATGAGACAGTTACATCAATTAAAACTTTCGCAACGTAAACTTCGTGACTTACATTGTTGGTTCTCTCTCATTCATTAGTTTGAATATACTGCAGTATACCGACATCAGTTAATAAATAAAACGAAAATATTTTTGATAGAAATGCCCGGTCTCACTACTTTTGACGTGCTTGTGTGCATATTTCTCTAAGCAATATTCTGCTGGTATTTGGATTATTGGTGGCATTCTAAAATTTTTTATTTGTTTGTTGATCAGATGCCGGGCGCCGATTGCGTCACTGGACTGCATGGATGATTTCAGTGCCAATTCCCAGCAAATGCTGGATCAAGGTGAGTTGTTTTATTTATGCTTTATGACTTTTTACGTAAAACCTAAAAATATGGTCATAGGCTAAGAATTATATTAAGGAATTTAAAACATTTTTTGTACAAATTTGTACAAGCTGTATTTTAATACTTGAGCATGTAACTATTATATTGTATACTGTATTTTTAAGTAATTTATGTGAGGTTTGTGGATGGATTTACGTTGAATTTCTCTTGTTATTAGTTATGTTACTGCAAATATTGTATGCAGTTTATTATCTTTGAGAACTTGTTAGTGTTTTCGAGAGCAAGTCGAGTGTTGTTCGAAGCGAAGTTGAGCATATATAATTTATTAAAGATAAACACGAAGCTTATCAATTATTAAAATTTTCTCTTCTTGCTTTATTTGTTGCTGAAATTTATCGAAAAACTGATACAGACGTACTTTTTATACCTGTTTTTATTAGACTTTATATTACATTCTACTGAAAGATTTTGCCTTAATATACTGAGTTTTTAATTATTTTTTATATTTATTTTCAAAAATTTTTCAACAATTTTTATCCTAAATTCTTCCTTTTGACAATAAAAATAACATCATTTTTATTATGATTAGTTTCTTGCCATTGAATTTATAAACTTTTTATATACTTTTATTTATATACTTTTCATTAAAAATTCATATATGTGTTCTTTTTGTGTCCTCGTAACCTCTTCTCTCCTATGTAACACACTGTGTTAAAAATCCTGTCCAGAATCAACTTTTAAGGTATGCTGTTTGTGGGTATTATGTAGAAACTTGTTCGAAAAATTCACTAAATCATACGACACCAGATTGATATCGCTCGAATCTACCAATCCTTTCACCTCCACACCGCAAATGTACATTAATTTAATAGATTTATTAGTACTTTCGTCTTGGTTCGCATTTAATATACATATATTGGCAGTCGTTTCTTTCCGAACCCTAAAAATTTGTTGTAAAAGTTGATCATCGACTTTGTCAGCTCGATTTCGCTTAGTAGTTTGGTTATGACTCGACTGGTTTGATTATGATCCAATGGTGCTACCTCGCGTCGAAACGAAGAAATTCTTATTGTTTTGATGCTCTTCCTCTGCTACTCAGATAGTCCACAGAAATATGTTCAAACACGCCACACATAAAACTTTGTTTTTCTATAGGTTCTCTTGCGGATAGTTTTGAAACTTACAATCCACTTCACTACAATTAAAATAGGTTAGAGCAATTCCTCTTACTGCTACCTGTGGCGTCCCCTTTATTGTCGAGGTTGGGCTGACACTTTCCTCTTTCGACTTCAATTTCGCGCGTTCGAATAGCTTAATATTATCTCGTAGCTGAGCGAGAGTAGAAGATACATCGTACATACATCAACATTTTATTCGATTTATAGTCTTTCATTGTGAGAAGGTAATCGTAATACAATTCGTCTCTTTCCTTCTTGCACGCCTGCATCATCTCGTGGATTTCCTTGACGTTTACCTCATTTGAAAATTTAGCGGACAAAACATATTTTAATTCTTCAAACGTTTCTCAAGCAATTATTCCCGCGTTCAATTCCCCTTCCTATCTCTTTCTCGTCTTTCATCTCTTTCACACACGTTCCTCTATTTAATAATTTTCATTATTATTTGCCGTTAGTTCGAGTGTCGTAAACTTCAGTATTTATAGTTTAAATTTACGGTTTTTGCCATAGTATAAAGCTTGTACTTCAGACTCGGTTGAGATAACTTTTTGTGATATCACATTACTATTTAATGTTTTTTACAATAAACTGGCAACTCAAATAGTATTAAGAACACATACATTAATCAACTTTTACATAGGTAAACTATGTATGGAGAATCGTGGGTCTAGAAAGTTAAATGCTATAGATTGTTGGTGCTTATTGATATCTACATAGTACGTATGTAGCCTAAGAAATTCTATTATAGGAATAGGGGTGAATAGGTTATTTATTTTCAGCGGGAGATGGGAACTATTCACGTCATATGTCAACGTATATGGGAAATCATACAACGATGCCTGCGACAGTGACTCCGGGGTTGCGACATAAAAATCTGGGTAAATCAGGACTCCGCGTGCCAAACGTAGGACTTGGAGTATGGTCAGTATACGGGCCAGGTATTCCTGAAGAGGTATCAGAGGAGATAATCAACTCTGCTCTTGACAATGGAATCAATCTCTTTGACTTATCTGAAGCCCATTGCGGTCAGTATTGATTTTCAACTGTTCAATAGAAATTGCAAAGGACAGAGCGAATAATTTTATGATTAAATTAGTAAATCGTTTGGGCATTTGCAAATTCTATTGATGTTGATTTGTAGCTAGATAACCAATTGGCTTTTAATGAATTTTGGATTCAAAATTTTAGATAGGATTTATTGTCTGAAGGTATTGAAGTACAATAAACTGATATTAACATCAAATAAATATTAATGAAATTTATAAGTACTTGAAACTACGATTGATATATTTATGTATATCTAATTTATAGTACAATACATAATAAAAATGTGGTTATTATTATACATGTAAATAACTATTTGAGGTGGCTATTACTAATCACTAATCATTTGCTTTCTTTTCATAGGTGCACGATATAATGTCCACCTAAACTTAATTGTAGATGAGTTTACTAATAAGTTTTCACACAGCTTTAATAGCTTTCCAAAATGCTGACTATGAAGATTATTTAAGGAGATTATTGGAGATCGCTGTTAAATATTTAATTTATAATTAGCTTATAATTATAATTAGATAATTACCATTAGATTTGTTTAGAATTCGAATTTGTTTATTGATTAGTTAAATATTATTCGATTTTTGAATTATTGTATTGTTGTATAATTAATAATTAAATTGTAGGTTGTTAATTGGTTAGTAATAGATAATATATAAATTGATTTTATTATAGTATTATAAATAACATTGTTAATTGATCTAACTCCTTTATTGTACACATATCAAAAATGTTTAGTTAACGAAAGTGGATTTAGATTTGTACCTGGTATTTTAAGTACATAACCAATACAACAAACATTTGTGATGTGTAAAATTATTGAATTCGAATATTATTAATGATAACTTAATAATTAATATTTCTTTTTTCAATAGCCAATCGAAAACATGCAATTTTATGCATGTGTACGTAAACAAATCATTTTATTACTAACTATTGTGGCTGCCTCAGCTTTTCGGGTGCCATTCATTGACAATGCGTTACCTGATCATCCTATTTTCTTACTAACAAAATGCATGCACCCCATCTTTAAGTCCAATTTCGCTGATACAATTGCTATTGCGAAAACCTTGGTGTTTGTGTTCCAAACTTTACAAATATACAGTTTAATATAGCTACATAAACTAATTTTCAGCAAAAGCCGAAACTGAGTTGGGAAAGATACTTAAAAAACGGAACGTGAAACGTACTGGCGTTATTATAACTACGAAAATTTATTGGAGCACCAAGTAATTAGATTTAAAATAATTAAAATGAGAAAAATAACTATTTTAAAATATATATTATATATATTTCGATATAATTTCCTCGAGCATGATATATGGTGCTTCTGCTTAACAGATCAGATGAGAGGGGTCTTTCTCGTAAACATATTGTGGAAAGTATTAAAAACTCGTTAGCGCGTCTTCAAGTTGATTATATCGATGTGGTACTACTACACAAGGTCGACCCGGTTTGCCCAATGGAAGGTAATATCCATATAATTTAACGAAGTCATATTTTAAACTAGACGTGGTTAATTTCGAGTCACGTATAAAATTAGACATAAATTTGTAAGATATTTTCCAGAACTCGTACGTACAATGACTTATTGTATCAGTCAGGGATGGATAATGTATTGGGGTACTGCGCGCTGGTCACCCGCAGAGGTACACATTTAAGTAATTAAAACATTGAGCGTGTTTTTAAATTCACATTGTAAAATAACAATATAATTCTAGATAATGGATGCATATACTAACTGCCGCCAGTTCAATTGCATCACACCAATCGTTGAACAGACGGAATACCATATGTTCTGCCGAGAAAAGACAGAGTTATACATGCCGGAACTTTATCATAAAATCGGCGTTGGTAAGTTGTGGTGGTCCATACACATTTGACTGAAGCAACAGTTTTAGTAGTGAGCATTAAATTCAACTCGTTGCTTTCTGCAGTTCAATGCCCGCCGCATATAATTCGCTCAGTACTATAAGTTAACAGCTCGGAGTTCGGCCACTTAGCACACTACCCGATATCCGGTACTTTATACGTCGCGACATAGCGCCCTCTGACCAAGATAGTTATAATACAATCACTTTATAAATACACCACACTACTAAACTAGATATATACACACTCAATTTAATATTTATAGGTGTATACATAATTTTTTTTACAATATTAGGTATGATGGCCTGGTCCGCTATTACAACCGGCAAGGGATTGACCCGCGAGGATATCACAGCACTTTTCGCAAAATCGCGTTTTAATAGAAAATATAGCACCTTCAGTTGGTGCGAGGACGAAATTACAACATCTGAGGTTTGATATTTCAGACCTTTTTTAAATAAAAAAATTATATAACATATTGACCTACTTTTAACATTACGTAACTCATTTAAGGTTGCCGAAAGCAAGGAAAAAGGCGAAGAGCCACGAACATATGTGGAAAAACTAAACGATTTATCTAATCTTGCCAGTTCAATGAGTATGTATTAGAGAATTATTAGGAAATAATGCACGTAATAAAAACATAATAATAAAAAACACTCATTTAACAGATTGTTCATTGAGCCAATTGGCTATAGCTTGGTGTTTGAAGAACGAATCTGTAAATTGCCTCCTTCTTGGAGCCACAAGCATTGAGCAATTTAAAGAAAACATCCTGGCATTGCAGGTAAAAATATAATTTAGGGCTAAAGTATATTTTAAAATATTAACATGAAACATAAAAATCAATACACGTTACCAATGAAAGATGTCTGACATGTTAAATAGTTGCATAATGGCTGAAACTTACCTTGTTAATTAATTCCCTGCGTAGATAGTGCCGCAACTTACAGTTGGAATAATGAACGAAATCGAACGCCTGCTTGCAAATAAACCCCAAAGGCCTCCAATGGTTTCCACACTCGCGATGAGGAATCAGCAAAACGCCACTTCACCCAGCGCCAATAACACAACTGTGCGCATTGATTTGAGGTGAGTGTTACTCGATTGCACCTCCGAGTGGATGTTCAGTACTGCCAGTAAATATATCAAAATCTCCAAGTCGGCGTGCGCACTTTAATAGAACCTTCATTGGATTTATACCCCGTAAACAACAGCCTTTCTCAACGCATATAAAAATGCAGGTCATGAGAAAAATGCATCTATCTCGCTCAATTAGGTGCTTTAAAGCGCCGAAAGTGTTAAATCAATTCGAAGATATGGCTCTTATATTCTAAAATATGACTAGAAAGTTGCGTTTCAAAATAAATATTGATAAATGTCTCATTGATTTCAATTTTATAGGACTTTTAGTGAACAAACAGAAAGGGACCGATATAACGTTTCTTGTCTGATGACATGGCATTTGCATATTCATAGATATTGTTTTGAAAATTTGTCATAAATTTTAATTTCATATTTTATATAAAGAACTATTATAATTGTTTGTATATTTGTTTCATAATTAGTAATAAATAGTCCTTATAAAAACTATACCAGTTGAAAAAATCATAAATATTTAACATAACTATTTGTCAATGTTATTGGTTACAAAAACCATCCCTCAAAACTGTCAGTTGGCGGCTCGCAGTCGCGGCAGAAGGTTCTCAGGGTGGGGCTTGCGCTCTCTTGAATAAACTGTCCTCACGATAACATATTTTTTCATTTCGCTATTTAGGGGGAACCAATTTAAAACCTTTACAATGCTTAAGAATAAAAGTATAAAAATCTTAGTACCTTTATTATTTTACAATATTAAAGATATTAAGTAATAAAATCAGTATTTTTAAAACATTACACATCGTTTTCAAATTGAAAAAGTCATATTAGAAACAAAAATAGTAATGTAATTAGGAAAAATAAATATCATCTTAAGTCTCAATTTAATGTTTTATATAGCGCCGGCCCTTCAGCGGCCGCAGCTCCTAAAACTGAAGTAGGCGAAACTGTAGATGCTGAGGCCGCCAAAGAAAGCAAGTCTAATTTTTGCCTAATTCAGTGACTGTGGATGTTCGGGAGCTGGATTGCTTCCTGGTTCAAAAGATCAAAGGTATCATCAGCATGCCAACATTTAAATTTGCCCCAATCATACAATTTATTACATATTATTTCACAGGAAAAAGTAGAGAAGGCTGAGCCACTGCCCTTTTTCTTTTTAAACAATGTCGGGGCAGTCGTAAAGAGGACAGGTAAGTTACATATTTTTAGGGAAAGTTTGAAGAAAGAATAAACGTCAACTTGTTAACAACAATTATCTTTTAGATGAATTTGGGCCGGTTCAGGAATTTATACTGTCAGATGGCTTTGTTAAAAAAAAGAACAAAAACAATAATAACAACCGAAAAAGATCTATGGCGAATGAATGCCCACCTACCCGTATGCGATCCCATTCAATGCAAAGATCCACTTCCTCTGGATAAGTATCTGGGAGTGATCACCGTTGTTCTAGATTCGATCTGTCTTCGCCGGCTTGTATAAATGTCGTTAAGATGATATTAATGTTCTTGAAGGATTCGCTTGTCAAAAGTAGACGATACTATCGAAAATCAAAAGGCTTTGGAATGTGTTTATAAATTGTTCCCGAACGTATTAAGAATGGTACTGGTTAGATAGAAATTATGAAAGTATCTTATGTTAATAGGATATTAAATGTGTGATATAGTGTTGGTTTGGGAACGTTTTTAAATCTAAGAAGGACGAGAATCGTATGATGATTTATTATTGAAAGTATCTATCTACCAAATATTTCTTGCAAAGTAGGTTTATATAGCGCACGGACAATTTAAATGTTTTTAATATAGTAAATAGTAAATTTGGTGTTGTGTCTTGAAATATTTACTGTCGGTACTATGTCATTAGCATAGCATAGAGTATTTGATGTTGTAGTTAATATAATCATTTAACTCTATTCAAGTATCAAAGAAATGTAAAGATTCCTCCCTGTATTGCATTACAAACCCTGACTTTAAGAGAATATGCGCTAGCGCATTTATTCACAACTCCTTTTAATATGTTCTGCGTAATATATAATTATCTACTTGACGTATATCCTATTTAAAGAAATAATTTACTAAATTAAAAATACCATAATTAACATCTCGAAACGATCGCCTTCTAAATTATACTTGTCGTCTGTCGACTGATTCCTTTGAAATTTTGAACCATGTGAATTCCTTAACTTTTTAATTATATGTATGTAATATGTATGTATAATAATAATTTCGCTTACTAAAGCTGTAGATTCTTTGACACTTGATATCAATTGAATTTCGTAGAAATTTTTAAGTAGGTAGTATGTATTTATATATGAAGAAAATTGTAAGAATAACACCATTATTTAGCATAGGAGAAATTTTAGTAGAAATATTAATAATTATATTTTTGTAAAAATTAGTTAATCGTAAAGTCATTTTATTATTCATATTTAGTGTTATATATATAATGTTTAAATATTTCTGTCCCTTTAGCCCTTTTGGGTTAGGCAGAGTTTATGAATCTAATAATTGTCTCTCAAAATAATTATTAATAGCAGTAGTAGAAGTTTGTTGTTAAAAGTTGGATAATATATATATATATATATATATATATATATATAATACCTAATATGTTATGTATTTTATAAAGATTATAAATGTTATATTGCATATTTATGAAAGAATATATTTATTTTATAGGATGTCTATGTATATTATTGTTATTTAACGTATTGACATGTCTACTTCGTCATTTATTAAAGTTAATTAAAATTTGGTGTTTCAGAATTTTCAATAATAATAATAATATTTCTTAATTTAATATCAATAAGAAGGAAAATCCTCAGCCTCAGCTGTCACGTATTTGTTAATTAGCAAATGTAATAGCTTTATCTAATTGTGCTGTTATGTGTGTGAAATAAAGATTCAATAAACTATTATTTTGTTTAATTTAATACTCTTTACGAAATCACTTTGAATAAAACAACTATCACTGTGCTCTCTCTTACTGATGCCAGTAACTGTAAAATCCTTCTTCAAAGCTTAATAACGTAAATTGAAAGATTGAAATGAAGCTTCATCGACTTGTTGTCGAATAAAATATAAAATAAAATAAATTGCACTTCAGGTCATATAAATTAATTTAACTTTGTATAGATATTCTTATTACATGTGAACAGTAATTTTGTGTCTCTTTGTCGGTAAGCGGCCAATTAGGGTTTCTTGTCCTGGCTCCCTCCAATGGGTCAGATTCAATCCTTAAGTATATTTATAGCGCGACACAGTGTGGTCAGATCCGCTCAGTAAATAGTCACTCTGTACTGAGATGGAGAGTACGGTTCAAACGCCTCAGACGTGCTGCTATTCTACATATAGTTGTATACAATATCATCAATATGTACAAATATTTCGATATCCTGGATTACATAGTGTTTGGGTCGATGCTGCTTTTATCCGCTCTGATTGGCATTTACTTCGCATTTTTTGCCCGTCAGAAGCAGAATTCAACGTCGGAGTACCTTATGGGTGGCAAAACTATGGGCATGTTTCCCATTTCCATGTCTCTCATAGCCAGGTAAATGTTCAGTATAAAATGAATTGTAAAAATATTCAGAAATCTCAACAGACTAAATTATCATTCGGATATCAGCATGCATTTTCGATTGAGTCTTACGTACGTGGATAGCCTCTATTATGAACTCTTTCGCTTTATTTCAGCTACATTTCGGGCATATCACTCCTGGGATTACCCGCTGAAATGTACACATATGGAACTCAATTATGGACAATCGTTTTATCTGAATGGGCGGTTTCGTTAACTATAGCAGTTGTTTATTTACCTGTTTTTTATAATTTACAAATAACTTCTACTTATGAGGTAATTTCTTAATTATTATTACCATTGCGAAAATTATTCGATAGTGGTCAATCATCCAATACTAAATTATTTAACTGTAAGTATAGAAAGCTCTATCAAAATGGTTTTCATTTTGATTATATACATTTATATACAACTTGATAATGCCCAAATTATTGATTTTATTTTCCTTTATTTTTTGTCTCCTACGTTTGTACGAGTTGGGTGAAAGTCATGAATATTCAGTGTTGTTTTATGTAGACGTGCCTTCCCTGAACAGTTGTAAAACTAACTTTAAACTGTCAAGTAAAATCCAAACTGTTTTAAACAGAGTCGTATACAGTGCTTACCGTCTTTTTACCAGTATTACTGAACAATTCTAGAGTCCCTAACTGATAGCATTTGTTTTACCTAAAATGGTTAGCTTTTTATAATTAAATAACACAATTATATAGTTGATTTACGGTTTATGTGGCACAAGACTCGTGTGTTTCCTAGATAATTGTGTCACCTTCTCAATTCTGCCAATTCAACTCTCGTGTGTAGCCAATTTTATTGTCAAAAGCATTACATAGTTAACGACAGGAAGTCTGCAGCCATTGTTATATTCACCTACGTTAAAATTGACAATTTATTTCGTTAGCCTTGTCACTGTTACCTACCACTTTAATCTCATGCGCATCTGTTTAACATTCGCTGGTGCATATGTATAATTTTATAATTTAAAATAGTGATTGATAATGATTCTTTATTAGTGAATTTACTGATTTTTTAACCCCCCAATGATACGAAAATCTTGCATTTGGGGAATCTTTCCAATGTCTAATATAATATGACTCTAAACTTTATTTAAGAATCTCCGCATGCTTTATATCAACCACGTTAATCCTCTAGAATCTCGTATGCGGGAAGTTGTTAAAAATGACCTAATATTATATGCAAGCCATAATAGAAGTTGTTAATGAGAGTCAAGCTCGTTCTATTTCACACTTCCATGACCAACTAACGTTATAAACTTTGTTTGGAAGTTTCAAAGCCGAACGACCTATGTGCTTTCGTCGTAGCAAAACAGAATCCTCTTAACAATTTGGCACTTGACATCATTCGCCTTGTTATATGAGGTCAGAATCATTTCCAATATTGTGTAGTCGATATAATTAAAATTGAGCATTGATTTCAAAAATACATTAGTATTTCCTATTTTATTTATCTAGTGATGACGTTATGTAATTTATCTCTTAAGTGCGACGGTAAACTATTAGTTATCTTTATATACGTATGAATATAAATTACTGAGACTCTTTATATTTAAAAAATAATACAAATTTAATTATCATTTAAATTCATTTAAAAAGTATGTCTTTATATTGTTTCTAAATAAGATAACATAAGATCGCATATTAGCGATGACTGTCATCTCTGCTACGAGTAAAATGTTTTATTACAAAAAACATAATCGTATTATTAACGTGTATACAAGCTGTTTGTTAACACTATCTAATATTGCGAAGTCACAGATACATCGTACCCTATTCACTAATGTAATGAAATTGCTTTTAACCATCAAGAGGATTAACTTGGACAAGATCATAACATTGCATCGAAAATTGTTCATTTAATAATTCCTTAAGTATATCTTAAGTAATTAATTTATATATTATTATTCAATTTATCTTATTTAATTATATGTTATTTAGTTATATGTGTTATAAATATATAGAAATAATAATTTCGAATCTGAATTATTTAGCTTACTTAATAATATAACTTAATAATGTTTGCTATGCGTCTAAAATTTATCTTTTATTTTATTTGATCAACTTACGATTTATGATTTGATTTAAAAAAAAATGTACGCATCTTTGACGATATGCTTTAATAGGCAATGGATCTTTACGGTAATTTGTATGTAAGAATTTGCAGTTGTTAGTCCATAATAACGAGATACGTTACACGGGCAGTCGTACAAAAAAAAAAGGCTCATGAGTAAAATTACAAAAATTATGAAATTTATGAATTTCACAATTATAATTGATATAGCGTCGCCGTGTTACGGTGCCCGTCTTTTTGGTTTTAAAGTACGTTATGGCTCCTTCATTTAAGTCTTCTATACGAAACTATATTATTAAGTTCAAAGAACAAAAATGTCTTGAAGTGTTAGCAGACTCTGTTAATTTAGTAACTTTTAATGAGAACCGTTTAAGTTATCTCCTTTGAAACTTTAGTTGCAAAACTTTACTTGCTAAAAGTTTGCCGACAACATGTTTTTATACGTTTTAATAATGCTATTTTAAAATAAAAATTAGATGTCTAATAGTAGAGGCGATCTTGTATGAGTATACATTAGAAATCGATTAAAGCAAGTATTTATTAAAAAACATATGTAGGTATACACTATACATATTAGATTCCGACTCTTGATTTGTCTTTGATTGTAATTCCAGTCTTTATAATATTATTTCGATTTTCAGTACCTACGTCTACGATTCAATCAAAATGTACGTTTATTGGGTTCAGTGATTTTTATTATAAAAATGATACTTTACATTCCAATAGTTATTTACGTGCCCGCTCTAGCCTTTAGTCAAGGTACAGTACATTTTTATATTTATGCTAAAAGTTAAGAAATCCAATAAGAATATTACGATATACACTTTTTAATATTTATGTTTGTCCTGAGGTTTGATTAACTATGCTCGCTAACTCAGCACCAAATGAGTTGAACATTTTAATTTGCGATTTTCTATTGCAGCGAATATTTAAAAATCTAATATTTTAATATTAAATTTATTACGATTATTTTTCAGTAACTGGAATAAATATTCATCTTATAACACCGATTGTATGTGTGGTATGCATATTTTACACAACATTGGTAAGTAACAGCTTAAACTTGTATCGGAACAAGTTTGTTTATGTTTTTGTTTACAATCGTTTATAGCTTCTGAACGCGGCTGGAAAGTTACGCCCCAATTTACCACCAAAACTCCTTCAAAGCTTCCAATAGGCGCTTACCTTGAACTTGCGTAAATTCTCGAAAGTTTATTAAGACCTATTATATATTTATAACTCTTTTAATTTACGTGATAATTATATTAAGAATGGTTTTGTAACATTTATAAATACATTAAAAAGTTTTAAGAACACTCTAGAGGCGAGTGCCGTAACTAAAATTGATTATTGTCTTAAAATAAGTTGTGTACTAATTTTAGCTAGTTAATACCCGTTTTCACCAATCAGCTCTTAAACTCTTAACGTAAATACCAAGTCAAATAGGTTTAATATGATTCTAAATTTAGTGGTTGCTGGCGAACGCGACTGTTATCTAATATACAACAGGTATTTATTATTGAAATAGAAGTAGATAGTTTTTAGAGTAGATTTGTCCTCGGAACCATTTGTCATGAAGTTTTTATTTAGAACAATTTTCCAATTTAACCGATGTCTAAGAGAGACACACTCAGCACTGACCTCATTTATTAATCTTCCTTAACAATGCAATAATTCGACTTACATTTTTGTACAAAAATAGCACCATTCAATACAAGATTTTTGTTAGGTTTTACTAAGTGGATATTTTTAGAAATAAAATTTTTAAGTATCATATATTCTGCATCAAATTGAATTTAATATAAAGTTTATCTATTGCCTTGAAAAGTTTGATTTTGTTTTATATATTAGGTAAATTATTTTAATTAATATGGTTAATGTAGTGTGTAGGTCATGAATATATTACTTTGTTATATACTTTTTGTAAATATTTCAGGGCGGTCTCAAAGCAGTAGTATGGACGGATACGTTACAAACTGGTTTAATGTACTTTGGTGTTATATTCGTTTTAGCATACGGTACATGGCGTATTGGTGGTATAGAGAATGTTATTAAAATAAATAAGGAAGGAGATAGACTAGAATTTTTCAAGTAAATTACTATAAATAAATCCAAAATTAAATGTACTATAGGTATACATAACATTCTTAGCGTAATCTTTAACTTTTTAGTATGGATGCGGATCCAACAATACGCCACACGTTTTGGTCAACAGTTTTTGGTAATTACTTCAGTTGGCTTGCTTCCTGCTCAGTAAATCAAGCGATGGTACAGAGATGCCTCGCATTGTCATCTCTAAAACGTGCACGGATGTTAGTGAAACTTGCTCTTATTGTATGGCATTACTGTAAACGGAGAAAGACATGATATATTTCTTCTTTTCCTCAGTACAATCTTCATTATGGCAGCGGGTATTTTTATAATAGTATCATTATGTTGTTACACTGGATTAGTTATTTATGCAACATTTGCTAGCTGCGATCCTCTCGTAATTGGAGCAATTAAAAAGAACGATCAACTTTTACCTTATTTTGTAATGACAATTACGGGATCTATTCCAGCATTGCCTGGTATTTTTATGAGTGGAGTTTTTAGTGCTGCACTGAGGTGAGTATAAATTTTGATTAAATGTTTTGCTTGTCTTCTCTTTAATGTGACAGAGAAGACGGTAATATGGAAGACCCATCATGAACAATAAACCTGAGAGACAATCCTTTAATAATAGTTATTTTACAAGCCGCTCCCACCCACTTGTCTCTATATTTTTAATGGCTTTATGATATTCCAGTTCTATGTCAACGGGTTTAAATTCTATGACGGGAGTAATTTTTGAAGATCTCATTAGACCAGCATATGGAAAACCTATATCTGAAAAAACGGCTAGTTTCATTATGAAGATGACAGTCGTTATTATAGGTAATATTCAGTAAACACTAAAGTCAATGCACGTTCAGGAAATGTTCCATTAAAATTGACCTCTAAGCAATGTGTCCCTCTTGAGGTAAAAGGATTTACTTTAAGTATTTTCAAACAATTTCTAAGTCACATGTTGGTAAATGTTTATTCTATGTGCTAGATACGTCTCTTGAGCATTGAGAGGTCGTAAAAGCTCAGTTAGCTTGAAGAGTGTATCTTTTATGAAAAGGATTCGCTTTAATAGGAACCGTTTACAGCCGAAAGAGCTTATACTCTACTTTATTATAAATATTTTATGTTTTATAATAATATTCCGTAATAAACTCTTTTAAGTGAAGTTGTGAGCTCAATATATAATTTAGTTAGAGTTCATGCAGAAACTTGAGACCCGAAGGCACAACGTACCAAACATTGATAATTAAATTTTAGGTGCCGTCTGCGTGGCGTTAGTGTTTTTAGTCGAGCATATGGGTGCTTTGATTCAGGCTGGAAAAAGTTTATCAGGCATTACTGCTGGTAGCCTTTTAGGATTATTTTCAATGGGTTTATTTATGCCATGGATAAATTCAACGGTAACAATTATATATATAGTTTTCAGTGAAAAGATCCTTTTAAAAGAGCATTAACGTTACATATTATTTTATAATAAAGTTACAATTCTCTCCAGGGATATGCTAATGGAAACTTATCCAAATTGAATAATGGCGTACTAATATTATAGGGAGCATTCGCTGGAGGTGTCACGTCAACGTTATTAGTTGGATGGATGTCCTTAGGCACTCAGGCGGCCATGTTGCGAGGAGAAATATTAATAACACCTAAACCCGTATCGGTGTCAGGTTGTTCACAAAATGTAACCAGCACTTTGTCAACTACACCGACACCGCCTATTGGAGCTGTGGAATTTGACAGGTTAATAGTGTTTTTAATGCTTACAATTTGAATATAAATACTAAAAAAGTTCACCGCATTTAATATTATCTAATTTTTAGTCCCAATATTATTTTAGCACATGGTAGGAGAGTGCAGCATTTTTGTACGCATTGCGGTGGAATCGTTAAAGCTGTATCTATTACTATACTAAAGATCCTACATTGCTTTGATAGTATGGGTAATAAAATCCTTGGTAACTTGTGTGTTGTTCACTGCGGCTTGTACAGATAGCTCGAAGCCAATAAATTCGAATCAAACAATGCCAGCATGTACGGGTTTTTATATATATTCTACTAACAGCATACCAATCTCATATGTTTAAATTTTGTTGTAGATCAGGAACGTTTGTCTTGTACCGCCTCAGTTATTTGTATTATACATTAGTTGGTATGATTGTTTGCATCATAATTGGGCTAATTGTGTCATTCTTTACTGAACCGAATGATTCTTCGATGGTAATGTATTTTTTTATAACTAAATAAATTTGAATACCTATTTAATACTAACATTTGCATGTACTTGGGACAGTTGGAAAATAAATGTTGGAACATATTATATCTCTGGTATTTTTCACGAGGGAGAAGTCACGCTGTGAAATTTCTTTTAAATTTTAAAACCTTTTCATATTTTAAAAACACCTATTTGAGTATTTTTCTATCCAAGGCATATTATTGTTAAAAGATGTTTGAATTCAATTTGTGACTCGCTTTAATAACTTTCGTTGTATACTTTAATTTATTTTATGCATGTACCACGCAGGTACATCGTGACCTGCTAACACCAATCATTCACCGTTGGTTGCCCGCACAGGACGTGCATTGCAGAAGACCCAGGCTTACTGCTCACGATATAGAACTGCACGCAAGAGAATTGGAACAACTGAACTCGAGAACCTATGGCAACGTTAGTAACTAACTGGTGCAATATTTTGTTTATTTACATGTCCAATTATATATAAACTAACATTATGGCATATAATTCCGATATAAAACACGATTATGCAAAAACATGGCATGTATTATAAATGGGTGTGTTATTAATGTAGCCTTTTCGTGTTTGCTTTAATACAAGTAGGTACATACAAATGCACGCGATTGAGTAAATCGTTCAGTTTTCACTAAATGTTAAATGAATAAAATATGAGAGTGCAAAATTGCGTATTATGCATTACTTTTGAGCTTTGACTTTATTTTTGATTATTTTTTTACACTTTTTTACCTGAATATATAATATATTCTCGTGATGGTAAATGTTAATTCAGGTGTCGGGAGTTTTATGGGCACGTCTTACTTTACTATAAACAAGTTTACAACTCCATTTATAATTTTATATTCTCTACACTTTTCACCCGAGAGAAAAGTATAATGAAAAATAAATGCGCTAGTTAAGTCAAAACTAATTCTTAATGAGCAAACTTAACAAGAATGCACAAAGAGTTATATATAAAATTTTATTCAAATGGTAATTCATGGCAGCGAATAATTTTCCTGACTACGGGCCGGCATGATGGTTAATATTAATTTTCATTAATTAAAAAGCACTATCGTTGCGAAATACAAGAATATTTTCATATTTTATTAAAATTATTTTAATTAATAGGCACCTCTATATAAATAGCAATTTACTGTACCTTCCGTGTCCCGATGAGTTTAAAATTATTATTAAAAATGAGTATCTTTATATGATAAGTAATGGAAGCCCCTCCACTAATGATATTTGACGCAGTATGTATGTACTCTTTACATTTTATTGTTTTGCATCATTGAAACGAATCATCTTGAAAAAAAAAGCATCAATGTCTTTAAAAATGTATAAATAATATAAATCCGATAATAATACTCGACGTATAGTAGAAACAGCACAAACGATTTGCGACAAGATTTTTATAAGAACCTCTTAAAGTCATTCTTGTAGAGCATTGATTCTCAGCGGGAGCGCATTTGCTGTGGGTGCTGGGCCCATCCAGGGGGAGGCGCTGGGCCCATCCAGGGGAAGGCAGTGAGCCCAGAGGCATATGGGGGTATTAAAATAGTCAAGAGAGTCACGCCTCAAGCATTGCTGTATAAGACAATGTTTTTATTATTATGAAATTGTGTGTGTACGAGTACATACGCGTTCAATATTTTCATCCCTCTATTTAGTATATTTTACTTAATTTTATCTTCGGGCTGCGTTTTTTGTTATAAAAATAGAAAAATAAATATACATAAAAAAGTAAAATTAGATTATAATATTCGGTTTAGTCTTGTCAACTGAAATGAAGAGATCAGTTAACAAGGGCAGAAATAATTGCATCTGTAAACTTTAACAACTTCATTATCTATAATAAAATCAAATTTTATCTGTTGGAATAGTAGTAGTTGTATATTTTTTCGTTAACGCAGCTGGCGCCTTATGTAGCTGCAATGCGCTTCATGTTAAGCTAGAGCGTGGTCCATTACAAGAGATTTCATGGAATTGTATTAGTAAACGTACTAATTGTTGCCGAAGCTAGTCGTATAGGTTTCGATTTTACCATGACGTCATATCAGATAGCAGATATACAGTTAGTTAAATTATGCAATACAGACGTGTCAGCTCTATAATTTAGAGGTTGATTACGTTGAATTTGATTACGTAATAAATACCTACAGGTGAGTTTGTTCAAATTTGATGTACCTATGTTACCTTCATTAGTTGGTGATTGATTAAAATATTTATTTTATTCTATGTTTGCTATGGTTTTGAGAGACTTCCAGGAATGGATTGTAAAGTGCTTTAGTTTTTGGACTCCCGTGTTCAATTCTCACTAAAATCCCGCAATGACAAAGTATATTTACTTTGATCTCTTAGTATCGGTATATGATAACTCTAAGTTATAGGCATTACAAAAATAATTTACACTAGTCTATCTGAGGCTAATTGCAAATATAATTCAACTTCTTTAAAAGATTTTATGCAGCATACTATCAAGTTTATTTTGTTTAATTTAATCAGACGTTTCAAAAGCTTTACCATTGTGACTGGTTCCATTATAATTATTGGTATAATTAATATATCAAGTATTTATTTATATTTTAGCAATAAATTTACTCAAAGCCATAATGAAAGTATTGACTGAAAGAAATACGAGTATTATAAGTCTTCCTTTATATCTCGCTATGACCTTCTGTGGAGCGCTCGGTCACGGACAAATCGACCTCGTCCTCGGTTAAATTAAAGGCGCTTCAATATTACGTTCTGAGAAATTCTGTTTCTATTTTGTAATAAAATTCGAATTCAACAAGTAGATATGATTACGCAATTATATTAAGTTTTATGAATACTTATGAATGTTATTCGACAAGAAGAAAAGTGGTTTTTAATTACTTTTCAAAAGAGAATCGCGTGGGTTTAATATTGAGTTTCATATTAATTAACTTATTATATTATTACGTCAATATTTAGCAGGCTTGTTTTTGAAGATTTTATGGCTAAATGAAATATGAAAACTTAGTTTAATTCTTTAATGTTGTTACAGAAAAGTTCATCTAGCAACCATGGTATAGAGCTCCTGGTAACAAAACGACCTAATACGAACATTATCTACACAGATAGTTAACATTTATTAAATACAATTTTAAACATTGTATATTAATCAATATATTATTACTTATTTATTCAATCTGTAAACCTAATAATAAAGCATTTAATCTGTTTTGTTGTATTTTATTTTTACATGAAGAACTACTCAATATTCCCAAGTTTATCTTTTCCCTTAAGAATAATTGGAAAAGTTCGCTTCAGTTTTGAGGAAATCGAAAATTTTTGCTCCAAGCTTTCAAGTAACCAACTTATAGTCAATATTTTAGTATCGCTCAAGAAGTAAAGGGTGAATTTATGTATAGTCTTTTGTGCAATATTGCGTCCCCAAGGAAACTTCCGAAGTAAAAATAACGTTTCCCCTATTCACGTCGACTTCCATTTCCGAATATCCATTTGAATTTTGTTTGCGACGCGAAATAAAGTATGTAAGTAGATAACTATATTATAGGTAAAACTTGTAGCAGTGGACGTTACTGTACTTTTGAGGCTAAAAAATTCGAATTGATTGATTAATTGCACGAATTATGTCGATCTGTAGTTAATAGTCATTAAAATTGCTTTACCATGTAGTGAAATGCTAACATTTAATTTAGTATCTTCGTAGGTGAATGTAATTCAACAAAGGGAATGCAAATGTCCCAACCACAAACCCCGATGTGACAACATACTACCCAAAAGTAATTTGCCGACGAACTAAATAGAATCGCTCAACAATTCTCTTGAAATCATGTTTATGTAATGTAACTAAATGTTGAATTACCTACGCAGCTTAATGTATCTATTCCATTACAAAATACAAATAAACACGATTGCAATTGTTTGTTTCAGTGTATTCATTTATATATTTAGTCATTTAATCGTGTGTTCATTTGTTTTCATATACAATGTTTTGCTTTTGGTATTAATAAAAAAAGGAATACGATCGTATGTAAAATGCAATCGAAATAAAAATGCGCTCTGAGAGGGATTTTATATATCCAATCAGTACATTTTAATCGGATAAAATGTACTTGTATATTAAAACGAGATTGGTTAATTCCCAAACAGTATATGTATATTATGTACTACTTATAGGTTAACACTGTTTTCTTGGTCTTTTTATAAATTAATATTACATATAACTAATTGTTTAGAAGCCACAGACACTAATAAAACGTTAATGGTTTGTTATATGTGTATTATATATATCACAATTAAGCCCAGATCAGACTGTAGTAATACAATATTTAAAGAGGCCTAATTAATCTCAGCCATATAGCATGTTTATTATAGAACTGAATGAAATGAACAGAAAGTTAATTATTCAATATATTTAAATCAATATTCTGAAACAATTTTGTTTGTTGGTTATTATAATTGCACGTTTATTTTGTTTATTTTTAACTCAATAAACATGTAAATAAAATGCACAAATTGATGATAGAATTTAAAATCAAGTTTAAAATGTTGTTGAAATTAAAATTACACTAGCTATTTACTAGTATATAAAATTCAAATGACTATGCAAAGTGACGATACATGATCGGTGGACGACTAATAAGTGTTAGTTGCTCGAGTAGATTGCATGTAGATTGACATCCTTTATCTGCGGCGGACTGATTATCATGAGACAAGTGGGTCGTTACACTACATTGCCGATCATAAACGAAGAGGTACATAATGAGAGAAACCAAGGAGTCTAGTTTTTAAACTTTCAAGAAGAAATTCTAAAAATATAAAATTACTTTTAACTTGTATTAAATAATAATATGATACCCCTTTGCCTCATGCGAGGATATTTTATGAAGTTATGGCAAATGTGCTTCAGTTGAGAAGAAAGAAGAAAGAAAGCTCTGAGTATCCATTAGAACATAGTCTAGAAAATGTAAACCTTTTAGTGTTTATTTCTTTTTACAATATTTTATAAATTGATGTTTTATACTGGGCGTTAAGTGTTTTTCTATGATCGTTCATAAGACTATAAAGTGTTGAAAACGTGGGCGGGCAATGAATGGACTTAATAATATTAAATATTTTATACGTATTATTAGTATAATACAATAAAATACTCTAAATAACATAATATCTTTATTATTAAAGAAATGACTACAAAAAAATTATATATATATATATATATATATATATTAATAAAAATGAATTGAAATTCTAAAACATTAACGTCTACCAATCAAACTAATGTTCTTCATATTTTCTTCTTTTTCTTTTATTAATGGTCTCTAAAAACAATTCCCGAGACGATCAAGTATTCGAGCAACAACCCAATTAGAAATTACAAAATTTTAACACACGTTGCTAATGAATCTCAGTACCCGTTACCATGGTAACCGTATTTAATTCAAATATAATAATATTCCATTATTATATTGTTCTATTTTTAAACACATGTCATGAGACTTTCGTTACAGGAACTGTTTACATTGTTAGATAGGAAATAACTGTGGCTTGTGCGAGAACGTTTTCCTGTTTCTAAAGAGTACTTCCTTTATCTTATATGTGTGAAGTATATCGACCAGTGATTTTCTTTAGTAATTATGGAATAAAGTCTTAAATCTAGTAACACTATAAATGTATGTTATCGTTATAAACTTCTCTGTATAATATTAGTATTACATAAGGATCACCTGGAGTAGTAGAAACATATTAGTTTTCATTTTTAAATAGTTGATACCAATTTTACTCGTAAAGTGACAGATGGTTTAGGTATTCTTAGTAAAGCACAAATAACTTGCAGCATAACAGTATATTTGTATAATTTTTTAATCAATTTTAAAACTATTAACTTTGAATAATTAAAAGATAAAACCCGGAGCTGGCAGTTTGAAAACTCTAATGAATCGATCACGAGCACGTCGCAGCGTCAGCACGCGGTCAGAGTTTAATTTGCGTTAGGATAGAAGGGGAGTAAAACAATACTGATGATTCACATAAAATTAATCAAAATGGTTTTAGTTTTTTTAAAGTTACATTGAGACTAAAGAAATCAAGCATATTTTAAATTAATATGCTTTAAAATCATTTTTTCTATCATAATACATTTAAACGATTATCGTTGGTACTAACATCCCGACGATTGTTAGGTCTGACTAGACAACCACTGCCTACCCACTTAATTATCTTCACCCCTAGAGCTCCTCTTCAAAGCCTCTGCGCATTTTTAAATGAAACACACAATGAATTTTTAAAATATATATTTTATTAATATGTACCAAATTATAATGAAGGATCAAATTACGATATAATTAACATTATTAATTAAACTTGAAATAGAGCTCTGCCTTTGTATAATACAAAGCGACACAAGCAGAACAATAATTTTATATCATTTCGTGGAATAAATAACAAGCATGCACCTAAGTGAAATTATGTTACTATAACAAAATTGCGAACATATTTACATACGTCAATACAAAATGTAAATAATTACTTAGTACAGCGTAGCGATAAGTTTTTTAAAGATTTGAAGCATATCCCCTCACTCCTTCCACGTTAGTACCGCACACCAAATATTATTATTTATGGCACATACAGAATAACACTCTTTCTTAAGCGCTAAATAAATTATTATATAAGCGATCTGAAAACTATTTTACGTAGAATTCTTAAAGTTTCGTTTATTCAATAAAAAATAACTTATGATAAATTATTTCTTAAACTAATTCATCTGAATAAAACAAAACGAGCTAAACGTACGTTAAAAGAATTAAAATTATTCTAAGTATATATCAGATCTGGAATGTAGTTAATTCGAAAAAAGTATTTTTATAACAATACATATCAGTCATTACTCGAGTGAGATTGCGGCATATAAAGAAAGGGCACAGATATATTTATAACTTAACTATACCTACTTTAATATCCAAGCAAATTATATAAATATATAATGATCTTAAAAAAATAAAAACACTCTCAGTCCATGCGCTAATGCCAACTGACGTTAATTTAATAAATACGACTACCGAAGAACACTAGGACCTTAGTTCAGACCGCTTACAAGTGTGAACATTTACAGGGAAAAATACGTTTAACTCAATTAGAGTAGCGAGTACTAAAAATACAACGTACATCCCCAAACAGGCCCGGCCCACGGCTGCATCCAATTTGAACTTATTGAACCAAAATGTTAAATAAAGTAGGAGCAAAGTCGACAGCAATGATATCGCAGAATATTCCAATCCCATAGAGTTAATTTTCACCTGTATAATATAAAAAATACTTTAAATATAATAACTATTTTTATTAAACTACTACAAATTCGCAGACAATTTTGTGCACATATTCTTTAACTCGCTGTTATTTAATATATATTAAGTACAATAAACTTTCTAACCCAATAATGTCCCGGTTCAGCCGGAGTAAGCGAGGCTTTGATAAGCCACGGCAACCCGAGACACAGCAGAATATCAAACGTATTTGACCCAATTGAGTTGCTGATACCCATAGATCCATGTCCTGTAAAATAATCAAATGAAAATAATAATTTCAAAACTACATTGCCACTATTTATTATGCTATTGTTACCTTGTTTAGCTACAATGACACTCGAAACTGCTTCCGGTACAGAGGTTCCAGCAGCAAGGAATGTTATACCCATAACAGAATCCGGTATCATCAAAGTGTCACCTATAAATTGAGATTAATATAATTATCTAATTATATCAATTATAATGTATAAGGTCATCGTGAGAAAAATGAACCCAAAGAACCTTACCAATAATAGTAATCATCCAAGCAACAATATATGAAAGTGATCCGATCCAAACAATGCACATTATGAATGTCAAAGGGAACCAATTCTTGTATCTTGGTTTTTCACAATCCGGAATTGTAAACAAAAATATCAAATGAATTGGCCAGGTAACAATCCATGTCGTCTAAAAATAAATAGCATAAAGTTATAAATTACAAATTTCATATAGCTTTTTAGTTTAATATTCAAACTTAAATACGTACCTTGGTAAACCAGCCACGTCCCGTGGGCCACTTCCACAAGGAATGTTCGTAAGCTTCTACCTCCGGTTCCTTCTTCTCTTCATCAGTGCTTTCATTAATAATATCTTCGTCAGTTATGTCAAGAATATCAACGTCAGTTGGTTTTTCAATATCTTCTTCAGCTATAGAACTTGGTGTTTTTTCCATAATTATATTAACATCTAAGTTGCTTTCTTTACCTGACTCGGAATACACAGTAATGCTTTTAATTTTACCGTTGTATTGGTGGTGTTCTTCGGTTTTCACTGGTAATTTTGCAGGTATGGAGTCTATAAAAATATTGGATATGATGTTGAATTATTTGTTTATTAAAAATATCTGTCATTAAAATATTATTTATGTCATTACCATCTTTGATTTCATCTTCAGTAGGCTCTTCCTTTTTGATATTTTTCTTCATATATTTCCAGCTATCTGAAACATTTCTTAAAATTAAAATTTAATTAAATAAAATATACTCATATTTGATCGACTTACCTCTAGCAAAAGTTTGTATAGACTTGTCGTAGTACATTATACAAATGTAAACTCCATACAGAAGTACAAGGAAAAATGCCTCATACCACTGCACATACTCGTCATGCATGATGCAGATTAATATGGAAACGGTTATACCATACGCCAAACAATCTCGAGTTAAAGGCCACCAATCTAAAGGTACCACCTAAAATATCGTATATTCTTTTTAATGTAAGCACTACTTTATATTAATCCATTTAAAATATTGAAGCAATAAATATAAAGACTATATTACTCACCATTCCAGCCCCTATACCACAGCAAGCCGCAACTGCCAATATGTTAAAAACAGCAGACCCAACAATAGTACCAACTCCTATATCACCCTCAGTAATGAATGTTCCAATAACATTCACAAATAATTCTGGAGCAGAAGTCGCTGCTGCCATAAACGTGGCTCCAGCCACATCGTTCGTCATATTTAAAGCTAAAAAACATACTTAGTATCGTCAAATACTTCTAATTCCAATGACAACAAATCTAAATATCCATTATGAATTTTTACAAAATTATATCCAATGGTTTTTAATGTTTTCTCACTCGCCAGCTCGCTTCAATTATACAATTAAAAAATACGCAAAATTAAAAGTTGGATTCGCTAGCTAATATGTTGACTTGTTACGAAGTATAATATAGTTATTACTAATTTATTAATGAACTCTTTTAGTATAACTCATTTAAAATTATTATGTTAAGTTGGTTAAAGTACCTACCGTGACATATTCTATCGACAGCGGGGACGAAAAATTTATCACAGACCACAGCTAAAGCAATGAAAAGATAGAGGCTGATCAAGGCATGTATCACTATAGCACCATGTTGCCTTTCTAGTTCACTGAATAATCCCGCTGGAAAATCGTCGATAGCAGGGGGAGTGCAGTTTCTAGGTATATGGTGATACTCTGTAAAATAATAGTACCCTTTATGAGACTACGAAATAATCGACCTTCAATGAAGCCTTTAAAAGTTCTAACAATAAAGAGAGGCCCCATTTAGTTGGATATTACGTTACATTTAATTTGGTTTTCGCAGGACTGGTGTACTTTTCGCGATAATTGTAATTTCATTCAATAGTTTCATCGCAAAATATTATATATATTCAGAAGCATATAAATTATTATCGGGTCAAAAATAACTGCGTCTATAATAAATTTTCAATTACAATAATGGACTGATCATTTGAAGGTAAGGGCATTTGATCTTGCTGCTTGACCCGAATCATTGTCAATTGATTTATTGCCTATGTGTCAATTATGTCGCATTATCAACTACATATTATTAGCACGTAATATAACTCATTATCAATTTATATTAACAATAAGAATATTTTGTAATATGTATAATATTATATTAAACTTCAAATAATGGTGCACGAATATTCGGGAGCAATTCGTGTTTTAGACTTTGTTCTATAACATTTCCAGTGAGGTATTTGACAACGTGACCCAACAAAGACGACAAGATATTACATAATCACAGTGTAAATTGCCACAATGACCGGTGCACTAAATTATAAGGATTATTTTATTTTAGGAATACCATGCGACGGTAATAATGAACACTAAAGTGTGCGTGTACAAGCTTGTTTAGTCACTTTAAGATCTCTATAATATACTTAAACGGTTAGATGAAAGAAGACAGGAAGTCTGCATTAACGTATATGAGTCTTTCAATCGACGTATTATTTACCGCGGTCGAGGTTAACAATAAATAGAAAGCGACGTAAGAAAGTCTAATGTCCTTTAATTGACAATTTATTAAATATTTTTAATATGCAATTTCAAGACCTGGACATTTTTAGTAAACAATTGTCTACTAAGAAAACTTATATATGACAGTTAACTCTTTAAAATCTTGCAATGGTTGTTATTGAAAAATTAATATATTTTACATATGTACCTGATTAGATATTATCTTGTATTAATACTAAACACGTGTTACAATCTGATAATACATAATAATTTACAATATAACATATTACGGAACCAATTAGAAAACTAATATTACTACGACTGATTTTATATACTTGAACCCAGCCATATTATGTTCTAAGATGTTATGAAAAAAGCAAGTTATCACCTTTGTTATTATAAATATCAATAGAATAAATGGATAACCCACTCTTGCTCTTTGCTATTCGAAAAGCTTTTCGCACATTTTATTCAATTTCACGAAGCCTGTGCAAATCTCTTGAATGTGGATTGTCTACACATATGCTCTTTTACCAAGTTTTATTATCTATTCTTTCAAAGGACTTTGAATAAATTTTTAATGGCATATTTAAACCTAATAATACTTTTACTTACTGATAAAAGTACTTATTTTCGTCTTTACTCTGAACATACTTATAACAATAAAAGCTTATTAATTTTATCGTTGCTATGATAATTTATCTAAGAGCAGACAAATGTTGTGCCGTGAAAAGTGAGTATTTGACCCGAATGACTCTATCTTCATCGAATATATGATTGGGCATACAATGGGATGGATGTATGGGATATCACGTGAAGATTGACGGCATCTGCATTGCGTCATGAGAGCCCTGGGACGACGATAAATTGATAATTTGCGTGAGGAGCGCGCCGGATGAAGCGTCGTGCCACTCATCATTGCTTCTCCTTGCTCCCCTCATATGATCTTGTCATCATATCCATTGCGCTCTACTACTAGCAGAATTAAATATTATCAGCCATTCAATGTTAAGATCTATGACTATCTTTTACGCTAAGGAACAATAATAATAACGACTATGCAGATAAAAAAAACAATACAAATGTTTGTATAAATAGATAACGACAATAATGAACTTCCGTAATGAGCATTTGATGAAGATATTGCAAGTAATTTTATAATGAAGTGTTTAACCTTCGATGTCGCGATTCGCACATACAGAGTATTTTTCGGACAAGGTGTGGTTATGGAGTTGTTACAGTATAATTGGCACTAATTCGTCCACAAAAAGGCCAAGTGCTATTGTACGCCGTAGCCCCACCCGTGATTCATGACCACTAATAAATACATGACCATTGCATGTTTGTGTTAAATGTTTCTTTTAGTAAGGAATTGTCCAATTTAACATTACAACTTAGTTTATTGCTAATTGAGTACTAATTAATTAGCCTTAAAATTAGTTCTAAAAGGCAATCTGATATGATCTGGTTGCGCAAAAATCAAATAATAATAGTAATGTGCACTTTATACTAGATGTTAATGAATTCACTTGATATAGTTGTGACTACGCGGTCATACTTACTACATTACAAAGTTTACCGTAGCGCATTGTTTTCAATTTACAAGTCGCAGTTTTATTCTGACACTGAATACAGCACAAAATGCACTTCTATTAACATCTCGACACCGACACGTAACATAATCCTAACAGTTTCCTTCGCCTGATTTGTTTCTTGTCTCGAGTGACCTAGCGATTCAGCGGATGAGCACATTTCCGATCCCTTCTTATCTTCTCAGCCGGACTATTACTTCTACACCGAGATTACTCAAGACAATAGAGAAGACGAGTAGAATAACAGAATAGATAAGAAGTCATACCTCTCTCTGAGGTATTCATGGTGCCGTAGTCACGTAGAGCGCGACGCAAGCGACCGGGGGCGTCACCACTGCTGTCCGAATGCCACCGCCAGCGCACGCCGCTCGCGCTCAATCCAACATAATGGACGGAGTGCTCGTCAAAAGAAGTATACGGGGGGTCAATTATTTATTTCCATACAATACAAGTACTTCGATAGTTACACGACACACAGTACAGGAGTGATTCCCTGAGACGGCTGTCGCTTCAATGTATTTCATTCATTATGAACTGAGCAAACAGTGTCATTACATAACTAATATTTCTATGAAGTAAACGAATGTTCCACGACTCTTAATATTTTCAATTGTCAATAACTTAAATAGTAATCGATTGTTGTTAAATGCGTTCACATATATGTATCGCCTCAGATTTATCCACTTTAATTAATCCATAAAATATAAGCACGACCACTAACTACAACGGTCCAGGCACGTTTTCTGTTTGTAAGTTACCGAAGGAAACTGATATTGTTCACATTTTCTTCTCCACTAACGAACAGTATATGTAATAGAAACTACGCATCCTCACTAATACCATCTAATGAAAAATTATATTGTAATAGCGTACCTAATAACTATAAATATTAATTTTGTTACTGTTTAATAGGAACATAAACAAAATCTGTAAGGCACATTTATTAATTAATGAAGCTCGGAAGGCATTAATGTGTTGACCTGAAAACTGCGCCTAACCTATTATAAGATGCAACATGTTTCTGTACTCTGGCGCCCGCTGAGTCTAGTTTTATACGGGCGTGTGGCCACGTCTTACAAGTGCTATAAAAACATATTTTGCAATCGTATTCAATTATTTTACGTAAGTCGTTATTTTGCAAATAAGAATAAAATTAACGACAAGTTGAGAATATTTCCTCTTGAGGATACGAGAGTACACTCCTCTCGTTATCTACATGTATTCCTATATTAGGTACGTTATAGACAGTGAGTGATCAAAATATAAATAACAAAGTTACATTGACACTTACTCAATTTTTAAGGGATTTGAACTCGGTGTCCATCGACCGCAAGTTCACACCCTCAACCATTAACTCCCGTTTAATAGTCGGAAGTTTCATTATTTAATTATAAACTACAGTGCACTATTTTAATACGTTATTCTAGCAAGCACTTATATTCATTATATGATATTAAATCATAAAATTGTACAATGTTCAGTATGAATTATCAATGAGAAGTGTAAGTGTAAGCAAATTAAGTGTTTTTAATATAATAATTTACTATTCAATAGCCTTTGGGATAATTTCGTGGTTTTGCTGAAAACTCCTGTCGCATTCAGGCGTGACCTGCATCGCCCCAAATTCACCGTACGTCCTACTTGTAACATGCTGCAAAATGTGGCGTCGGTGGCTGGCCGCGACGGAAAACTATATCACGCCATTTTATATGTTAATAAACTCGTTAAAAAATGTTTTGTCACATTTTCAGGTGTTCCCGCCGAGTAAATATTACATTTACTCGTTTTTGCGATAAAAATGTTAACACGATACAGTTTTCTTTTTTCTTTCACCTTTAATAATAAAAGTTTCCCGTACAAAAACTGCTGGAGGTATTATATTGAGGAACAAGTTTGTAAAACAAAGTTGCAGGTCTCACTATGTGAATATAATATCTATTATAAATTGTTGTTATTATTTGATTTTGAATTTGGAATTTAATAATATTTTATTAGAAAACAATGTTTCTAGCAATTCACACTATCGATTGGCTTCATTAATATATGTTGTGCTGTTTTTCATATAAAGCCGGCTTCTTAAATATATTTTATCATTATTTATATCAGTTTATATCTTCTTACCGCATGCAGTGGTTCAATTTGAAACGTCATTTTTTATAGTCCAATAATAATGAGGTAAGCCCTTCTAGCATTAAAACCCTCCTTGTAATCAAAAGGGGGAAATTCATTCTAAAGGTTGAAAAATAAACACTGATTTTCCAGTGTTAGTGTATTTTCATATTTCATTTGTTATTCATATTAATACATTCGCGATATGTTCTTAATACGTGACGTCACAAATAGAACATATTTCATAAAGTCCTCTTTATGGCGATATCTTCAAACTTTAATAGTATTATTGCAGCTTCAACTTCGTCTGACACATTCTAATTACTCATAAACTGAATCTGCTTTGCGTCGTTCAAAGCGAACACTTCAAAGCTTAAAGTAACGTAAAATTTGGCTTGAATAAATCTACAACTTTATAGAGTAGACATAAACTGAGTCACAATAATTAATTTCTGGCACTAACTATTATTTATTTATGTTCCGGGAACTGTTAAGGCATTGAAATAGTGGCTTTTATGAACTGACTACAAAGAAGTTCACCTAACCCACAAATGAATGAGCCAGTGCCATTGTGTATTTAAGTTTCATATATTACAAATATCATAATAATAATAATCTTTATTTAACCACTTTAGGGAAACAAGGGTATACAATACTGACAGAATTTGGTTTCTAATGAATTTTTTATAAATTTATATGTATGTATGTATTTATATGTTTGATTTTTAAAATACGAATGCTCTCAGCCATTATTAGTATATAATATTTTATTGACTTATAATTTAATTTTAGCATATGCGCGTGTGCAATACGTCATGTTGGCAAAACGTTTGAACTCCAAATATCAAATTAGTATCATATTAATTAATCGAAACTGACAGCGCGATTAACATTAGCTGAAATCGAGCATGGCCATTATTGAATATGTGTCAGAGTGGTCAATGTAGCGTGGAGATTTTGATCTAAACAACTGTGTCTCGTCATATATCTCCTTCTAGGAAAACAACAGAGGTAAGTAAAAACAAAAGCATTCCAACAAATGTGGAAAACAAGTTGTCAGGAACATGTACGTAAAAGTGGTGTCATGAAGTTCATATTGTGCTTTGTGTGTAGTTCTATAGAAAACGCTTCAAATAAAATCTGTACAAGTTACCTGTAAACTGTATTATTTAGAAGAAAAAAATCTACTAAATAAAATACTGTAACTTAAGATATCGAGTTTAATTTAACAGAGCTTACTTGAATTGGCTAATCTTGCTTTATCTTAAAATATTTAAAACTATTTGCTGAAATATGAAGAAAAAACCTATAACCAAAACTAATTACGGTTAATTACGATATATCTCAAAACGATGTTTATATGTGTATAGTGTATTGGTTTTTCACGGGAATTTTGATACCTTGAGTTAGTTAATCATTAACGCATTCTAATAGGTACATCCAAAAATGGCATTTTCGGATGATGAATCTGTTTAATGTGTACTACATCTTGGTTGTACTCTGACGACACTAAATTGAATGCAAGAGATGCTTTAATTGACATATGACCTCATTATAACGAATCGAATGACTTATACTTGCATATTATTATACATTATTACCTTTTAGAAGCATCGTTTAAAAATAATAGTTGGAAATAAAATATAACTGGGTTGTTATCATAAAAACAGGTGCCGATTTAAATAACCCTTAAAATGCCGGGCAGTCTACGGACTTGTTACCCATTGATGCATAACAAGGTCATCTTTTCAAGATGTTTTATAAAATTAAATTGAAATTTGTTTTATTATCAGCGTTTCAACTTGTAAAGTGTATGAAAGATATGTCCTTACATTGTTAGGAGCTACGTTACATTATCGCGAATATCTTTCACCTTTTCTATGCTGGCCTAATGAGTACCTATTACTTTTTACTTCCAAGCGATCTCGGATGACTAGATTAAAACCACAATCAATTTGTCTAACCCTCTTAAATGTGTGCACGTATTAATTACTTACTTAATTACGTACTTGTGTTAATTAATTAATAATATTAGTCATATATATTATAGCACTTGACATTGGTCCAATAATAGTAGTAACATTTTAACACAATTTTAATCATATTAAACATCATATTGCGACTTGTTTTTGTTGACAAACTTATCATTATGTGTACTATTTGTAACTGAATAGGAAGATAAGATTAGCAACGTCTTACTCATAAATAAACTTCGGAAGCAATTCGAGATATTTTTAGTTGATAATTTTTATTTATACCCATGTATTTAAGTAATACTCTTACATTTTTAAACAAACACGTGTGATGTAATACATATACGGGTGTTGCTATAGCGTGGTACGCGCCTGGCATTCCATTTACGGCTTTGATTTCATTCCCTGCATTTTTAAAAGTCAATCGTTTAAACTGTTTTGTTGTAGGCAACTCACACGTAACTATGTTTGTAGCTGATGTAGGCACTGAAAATAAACGTGGTAGTGTTCTTTTGTAATTTTTGAGAGATTCGAAAACGGGACTTCTAACCTATATATACCTACCTACCTATTACTTAATACATAAGCAGTAATCGTCACGTGACGTAACAGATGTACACGTCATTCATTTACACGTACTTGTAATTGTGTTTGTTGTGTTGATATTGTAAAATCAATAAAAATAAACTTACGTCTTTTTACTATAATGATAATCGTTTTTACTACTATAAATATCAATGAATTTATTTATAACAAATTCGTTCGGATGTATGTTTAAATGTAATTAAATATTCTATTGTAATTTCAATAATTTATTCATTTATTTTAGTAAATATTGGTGACTTTTCAAAGTGTATTACGGCGCGATTTTGTGATAGAGATTTCCCTAATTTAAGCTCCAATGACTATTACGCATAATATTGATTAAAATAAAATTCTATTACATATAATATGTTTGTGTGCATATATATTATATTTTCCCACGTAATTTGTGTTAATTACTGATTCGATATTGAAATAATGATATGGGAATGTAAACAATGTAAATTTCCTCAGATCATTAATAAAAATTCCCCTCACAATGATTTTATTCAATACAAACAATACTAGTCACTTGAATTGATAAGACCACTTGTACATGTATATATAATATTGATTAATTAGCTAAATGTATGCTAATATGTTTCTGTTACTGGAACAAAGAATATTAAAAAAAAAAATAACATCGAATATTTGAGAATAAATATTTCATAAGAACATTCTTTTCGAGATCCTCTCAAAATAATTTTTCAGAGGTCAATTTTCCATTAACATGTTTTATTTATTTTTTATATTATTCTCGCCGTTACGACCTTTTGAAGCGTCGTATTAAAATAAACGTAAAAGGTAAGCCGCAAAAGGGTTTTATTTTTCATTTTAAGAATATTATTTGCAACTTTTTAAATAATAATAAACATTAAAAAAACATACATACGTTTGAAACGCGAAATCTTTGGCAAAAAGTAAAATGTACGTAAAAAAATATAGAACTTTTAAGGATGATTGTATCATATTGTAAATACCACGGCAATGGAAACTTACCAGCGCGTACCTCAGCCCCTAATCAAAGAGATTAAGTGTTTATTTTTAATGGAATTTTTTGACGACCATGTTCTACATTATAATATAGCTTCTCATATCTAAAAGTGTTAGTTAATTTTTTTATATTTGTCACAGCATTATTGAATAAGTTGTTTGAAAATGAGGTAGGCAGTATTAGCTATATAAAAATTACTTATATTACTTTTTTACGAAAATGTTTAATGAATACTAACTATAAAAATCAATTTCCTAACAAAGTTCTATTGTCAAGCTATTATAGCTGTTTAATTGAACTAAGGATTTTCATATAGTTTCATACATTCCAACTTGCATGTACATCAAGCAAACGTTACATCTGACCTATATGTATTGATTGTAACATTTAGTTTTCCATAGTTATGTCAACCCTATATACATAGTATGTTAATAAGCATGAATAATGAATATAAACACATACCTAATACTCTTAAGATAACATTTACTACTGGCAACTAATTATTTCAACATGATTAGGTACTAAGTATTTTAAATCTGTTATTAACATGCGCCCTGCTATCTTTCTACCTACACGTAATTATAAGTAATAAAAGTAATTATTATAATTCCTATAAAATTTATAATTTTATTGGACATTGATCGGTTTTTGTTTGTCTTAGATAAATTGTCTGGCTTGACTTAAAATTATCAGCTGAAGTCGTAATTTGAAATAATTTTATATACACAATTGTGTATGACCTGATCTCTAATTAGGATCATACATGATTCTCTTTTCAAAAACTCAATAGTGGAGTCAAACCAGAATACCCTATATTTGGGTATCAGTACTAAGGCAACACAAACCTATAACACTGAGACCTGAACTCGAAACCACGGAGTGGCGTGCTATCCACCATGAGCGTAGCCAGCCATGGGCTCAGGGTGGGGCAGCAGTCTCAAATAATATGTAACTAGCAAATACCCGCGGTCTTACCCTGGTTATTTTTTTCATACAAAAAGGTTACACACACACCCTATAGCACCCTGTATCTGTATGTATAATTCTAATTATTCAAAACAGATAATTAAGTTTTTTAGTTTTGATTAGATACCTTACAGGTCAGAGTCAGGGTGGGGCAAGCGCTAATCCTATCTCACTATATTCACAGAAGGTACCTTGTTATAAAACATTGGAAGGATTGGAGGGAAATACGGAAATTGAACGACATGACTTTAGCTGCAAATATGTCACTTTATACGGATGACAAATTCAATTTTAAAACCTTTGGAACATCGACCGTGTTACTCGACAATATATTAGACACTCGACGTTGATCGACGATACTCTTGTCGTGCTCTGTCTTCCGTACACTCGACGACAAATTATACCTACATCTAAACTTGTTTTCATAGCGGAAAATACTGAAAAGTGGGGCGAACTTTAAATTGGATACTTAGATACTATAAGAAACAATCATTGAGACAAATTCTCCATCTCCAATAGAACATAGAAACTCTTATAAAGCATTTTTGTATTATATAATTATTTTACAAATGTAAAGGTTTTTTCTATTATCGTTTTTAGAAATTGACCATGAGTTACCGGTTACCAAATCAAATAAAATGTGATTTGCATGACCCTAGTGACTTCATGGTATAGTTTCAGCTTAGCTGCAGGCATCGAACAACGGTCTCATGAATAATTAATGATTGCATAAATGAAACGGGTTACCACCCTATGGCTCATGGTTAGTTTAAAATTCTAAGCAGCCAAGTTCATTTTGAATGCATAGTGTTTACTTATCACCTACTCACTACTACCTAGAGATCTTCCTTCGAACTACCTGATTTCCTTTTTACATGTCCATATGTAGTGAAATAGCTATAAAATAAAAAAGATGATGAATCTGAGAACTGAATTACTAAGTGACAATTGCCCGCGATGTTAATATGCTGCATAACAGTTGCCCGAAGATGTTAATTAGTCTCCCATATTTTCAATTTATATTGCAATTTAATAGCATTTATATAGTATTTTTAGCATTATACAGGTACAGTTAACCTGATTCTAGGATAGATATAACCCGATTTGGAATCGAATACATCTCAAAAACTTCTCTCATGTATAGAATTTTAAAGTAAGTAATGTCAGTTCCATTTGTAGACTTCGTCTCACTGCGAGTATAATATGCTCGTAAGTTTAGATTGCAGTATAGACTTGCTTAATATTTGGTTTCAACTGACATCGCCGTAGATGGCAGATATCGCCTGAAGCGACTAGGAATAATATTTACCTTTTTCGTGATAAGAGCGATACCGTCACAGCAGTCAATTGGTTATTAATAATAATTAATGCTTGTTGATAAATGGGTATATTTATATTTCCTATATTCGATGTTTATTGTGACTCTAAACTTCAAGCGCTGAGGACGCGACGTCCTCTAGGGTACCAATATTTTTTGGAAACCAATGAGATTTCGTCATATACACAAAAAAATATTCGAATTCTTCATTTGACAAAAGTGGAATATTTTAACAATTAGCTTAATTTTTCACTTAGATTTTCGTTAAAAATAATAATTTTTTATTCTTGATTATAACTTATGGCAAACAATATGTTAATAAGGACTAGACGTGAACAGTGCAAAGCCCAACTTGCAGTAGTTATAAGAGTGATACTGTTTTTTGGAATTCCAAGTTTTTATTTGTTATTTTTGAAGGGGCGCTATGAATATATTGAGGAAGAACCTAATAACATTTTGAATGGTAAATAAATAAATTATTACTTATTAGGTAAAATAATAATAAGAAATAAATCATAACATTTTTTAATTTATCCTCTAAACAGGAGAAAGAAATAAAGAATAGCCTACATATCTATAATATTATACCAATTTACATAATAAGATAATTAAAATATAACATTACAAAAAAAATAAGAAATTTAATATTAATCACAAAATTTCGGAGCGTTAATTAATTGGGAAAACTTTGCAGAAACTAAGAGCTATAACTTTCACAAAGGATAATTAGTTTAAAACCGGTTAACAAAATACGAAATTGATTTTATTACTAAAGGAGAAATTAAAGCCCAGGATGATAATGTTAAAAAATTTTTAAATGCAATAGATTAATGACCTTCTCTTATCCGCTCACAACATACCAATCACAGTCGAATTGTAACAGACTACTCATAAATATTTGTTGTTTTTTTGCAAATAAAAATTTATCAACGAATTTCTATTATTAAACGACTTATTCTCGCCGCAACCACAACGACTTTAAAGTCTTTTTAAAATGAGTTATATCAAGTTCGCGAGTTATAATGCAATACAAAAGTGTATTACATTATAACCTTGAGCCATTTCCACAAAGGATTAAACACTTATGTCAAAATACTTAAGATCACTTTGATTATAAATACAAATACAAAGTTGCAATAATGATAGTTGTGTTGAAGTTCTGAAAGAAATTGTGTACGTATTATATTAAATATTTTTGTTATAGGTTTATACTTACTTATATTGATCAGTACGTTACGTAATTGACTATAGGTATTATTTTGATTAAGAAAATTGTGATAATAGGTAATAAATAATATATGTTATAATTAGGTCGTATTTTTATCATTTACAATATTTTGTAAACATAGATAAAGTATTACGAATTATTAATCTTTATTTTCGACTAAATTGAAGTTTACATTACGCTAATCGCTATTAGTCATAAGAAACAAAAAGCTTAGAAAGTAAAAAAATATTTAAATTGTATTCGAGAATAACCTAAGACATATGTACAATTCATTTATAAAAAAATAATATTGTAGATATTTATAAAAGCATATAACGAAAATAGACAAAGTCACAAAGCCCTTTTCTTGGGGTAAACACAGTGTCTACGTATATGGATCCTTAGAAGTTCCCCTTTCAAGACATTGTTCTCATCAGGTCGGCGCAGAGTATTTTTAACTTTGCCCTTTTTTCGTAGAGAAATTTCTAGAGCGAGAACTTTTTTACGTTTAACTAATGTATGTACATTGTATAACCATTAAAAACATTTAATACTTAAAATTATTTTTCACACATTAGATATTTATATTCTTCTAATTCAATGACGTATTATAAATTATATTATTATTATTAAATAATATATTAAATAATGATATTATTATTAATTAATAAGCAATAAATTATTTAAATTATTATCAACTATAATTACTCCAAATAATTAAATGTATTTATTTATTTTAGACCATGCACACGCGCCGCGTCATCTTCTGGCTATTAGCGAAGCTACAAGGAATTGTACAAATCCCGCAATTCTGGAGTTTCCCCAAGACGGCTTCACGAGATGGCAACGACAACACGTATGACAAAGTTTCATCCCAATTCCATTGATTATTCATAGTATAAATAAATAGTACTTTCAAAATATCTTATGAATAAAAATAAATATTTACTTTACAATAATAGAAACATACTGACAAAAAAATTGATTAATCATTGTACAATGTACATGTACAACATGCATTCGTACATACGTACATTAGTCAGTTTCTTACATTACAACTTTTCGCACAACACGTATCTATATGTGTCGCTGCGTACACATACATATAGGTATGTATGTAACTGTTCCCTCAAGCAAACTTTTAATAGAATCATAAGCTGTACGATTTAGGAGCACTATATTTCACAATCTTTTGTTTTCCGAGAACACTATCTACATTGTTCTACCACATTTCTCTTTACGGAGCAAACATTAAACAAAATAAAACAGCATTAGTACTTTATAAATGTGAAACACATTTCATATGAGCTTTCTTTACAGGGATTCATTGCTTTTCACTGCATATTAGCTGTTTACTGTTTTCTTCTGCTGGGCGCTGTTTGCGAACAATATTTTGTGCCGGCCATCAAAATCATATGCGCGAGTAAGTTTTAGCAATATATCGTAGTTGGGGCAATTAGAGAATACAATTTAAAACGTAATGCATTATTAATCAAGTTTTGATAAATATGAAGGTTATTTAAACATTAAGACGTGTAGATAATTAATGCAAAGCGGATTGTTTTTTGTTTCAATATAATGTGAAATCGATTTGTTTGAAGCTTGATTTCAATACAATAATAAACACAGTTATTAAAAAAGTTACTGCATATTGTCTTTAAAACTCATAGCAGATTTTGGCATTTGAACAACCAACTTTTAACGGTCTCTAAGCTCCGAGTTTAGAAAACTTAACAAATAGCATCTTAAGTTTCTTTTACGACTTTCACGGTGCGACTTGAAATGGGGGAATTCTCTTTTCAAGACAAACAAACAAGGATAAAGTAGATATCATTTTTGTTTTTTGTTTATAATATGTGTATTTTCGGATTTAATTTATTTTTGTTTTTATTTTAAGGTCAATGACTTAACAATTGTAGATTATCTTAAAGAACGTTACATCCTCAATCTTTGTAGACCCAAATTACGAACACTTATCCCATAAAATAAAATAAATTGTTTTATGTTGCGTATCCTACATAAGTAAAATTAACAACGGTATATAGGTCCATCTAGTAAAGTGATATAATGACCTAAATTCTATACAAGCTACGTTCTAAAGCTCCATTTGACATGAAACATTTGCTGTTATTTTAGATCTAGATATGACAGAGGACATTGCAGGCGCTACGTTCATGGCTGCAGCGAGTTCGAGCCCGGAATTATTTATCAATTGTGTTGGAACGTTCGTGACTGAAGGTGATCTCGGTTTGGGCGCTGTTGTTGGGTCTGCTGTCTTTAATGTTTTAGCTGTACCTGCTTGTTGTGGACTCCTCGCTGGAAGGGTAAATATACAGTTTAATTTATAATATAAATTGTTTATGTATATATTTAGTTATAGAAAAAACAAAACCGGAAATTTATCATATTCAATTTAATAATCTCAAACCCAGTTATTAACACTAATATGAGTAAATCTGTATAACTATAGAATAATAAAAAAAAAGAAAAATAGTGAAAATAGTAATATAGGTTACTATTATTCAAATGACCGGGACTGGAACCTTTTTAGAATTAATTTGGCTCACAAATTTATACTTATATCGCAAAATTTGCGTTGAGACCGTTTTAATATTTGCAATCAATCGTGACGCTTCTATGATGGGCCTAATTGGTGGATTTCAATTATAAATGCATGGAACGGCTCTCCAAACTATCACTGCGTTTGATTAGTATCTCATCTGCCAGCAATAATAATCAATATATTATAGATATTTTATACAGATATTTCTTCGTTATGTTAATTGTAGGTAAACATTATGTACAAACACAAATTACACACAGCAATTAAATAGTTTTGTTTTTACTATAAAGCCAAAATTAAATTGATTGCGGGAAAGCGTCACGAAATGTCAGTAAAGTGTACTTAAATTGTATATACGAGTATTGAAATATGAACCACAAATTGGTTTAACATAATGACTGCCGAGTCTCAGAAATTATTATTTTTTAATTAACATGCTTTACCTAATGCACGTGTACAATGCCAACCAGACAGCATAATTATCAAAAAACAAATGAATACTTATAGTAATATGGATCCGGGAATTATATCACAAATAAAAATTGATGTATATAATCGTAATACACACGTCAATTGATAGCAAATAAAGGAACCATATTATCGCAAAATGTGCAGTATATGTAATATAATTTTATCAGAGGGTTAATCACGAATTTTACTTCGAGCCAATATGACCGGATTAGGAACTATAGTGACGTCCCTCAAATTTCCATACAAAATTGCTCTAAGCAAATCCGTTCAAAAGTCCAGAGTAAATTCGTGATTGCCCCACTGAATATTCTATGAGTCATGCTTCAATGGGTAGTGAGTTTTACTGTGCAATACAATAGCAAATATGTTTTTCTAATGACTATCAAACAATATACATTAAGAAATCCATTTGTGCATCATATATTTTATATAAAGATAATAAAACGAATAGTGTGTTAGCCTTTCATAGGAAGCAATAAGCAGACAACGTTTTTATTTTAAAATCATAATAATTTAGCTCTTATTACAAGAATAAAAACTCTTTTCTGTTATGTGCCTATAGAAATTCATTTTAAGGGCGAAGTATAAATTTAACGCGTACAATGGGATGTGAAATCGTGACGCATCTGCAACGAAAGGAAAGTTGGCCTAATTTGCCAGTTCTATTGAAAACTTCAAATCAATACGTTAACTCCTTTTGTATTTATTCATTTAACGTTTCCTATAAAATTTTCGAGCAACGTTGCAGCATTGTTTATTTGTTACAGATTGTTGGACTCGACTGGTGGTCGGTATCACGTGACTGTCTCATGTACGCTGTGGCTGTTGTAGCACTTATTCTTACCCTGTTAGATAACAGAATCTATTGGCATGAAGCTCTTTTACTGGTCCTTACTTACATACTTTATATTTTGGGTAAGTGCTGAATAAAAATTTTAAATGTACACGTCACGTAAATGTGGCTTAATTATTATTAGCAAACAAGGAAAACAAGAATTAATTTAAGCATTATTTTTGACTTATATTTAAATATATTTCATTAAGCAAAATTAATATTATAGTGACAGATCCTAACAAAAAACAATTCGCATAGTGTCTTCAGTCTCTCATTATCTTAGGGCGTAATGTTTCTAAACAATATCAAGTTCTAACTAACCTCACTATTGTATTTAATTAATTTTTAAAAGCGCAGTCTATCATTTCGGGGTACTACCTATGAACTGATTTAATTTTCTTTAGGGATTACCTTAAAAGTAGCCAAGTATGATGAGAGAATCTTTTTTTTGTTCATAAAACGGAGTATAGTTACAAAGCAAGCTTCTATAAAAAATATTAGGTAGCCTTAACAGATCTCATTTGTTGATCAAAGGAGGTTGAAGCGCTTACAGAAATACAGCGAGTATCGTATTGGCGTGAAGCCAAAATTGATAACTGTAGTGCTAATGTCGTAATTCTTTTTATTGTACAAGTACATTCTTTTAAAGACTAATGATAAAATCTATATGTGAAATAATTTTATAATTAATATTACCTATGCAACAATAATAATCAGACGTGTAACTAATAAGAATGCACTTAGAAATGCAATCGTGACCAAGTTTTTTATTAGTATATTAAGCAGGTAATACTCAAGCAAAACACTAGTTTTAGAACAACTCAGCTTGCATATATTTACATTGAAAATTGATCCTTACGTTGCAGTAGATTGCCGAATATTCACGATACATGTTCCTTGATTAAACGTCCAATATCTCTATGCAAACTGCAGGGATGGGTATGGTTAATATTTGACATGTTTAATTTACTTAACATATTACTCTCTAATTATGGACGTAACATTAGCTTATAAATTACTGAAAGGTCTTTTTATTTAATCAAAATATAAACTCATTTTTATAGATAAATATCAAAGTAGGTTAACTTACATATATGTAGATATATTTGGGTTAATATTTAAACTCGTAAAGATTTTATCCCTCGAATCTTTGTCAATTCAATGTACGTTCAAATATCCTTGTGCAAGTCGAGTTAGCTTTAGTTAGAGGTAGTATCAACGCTGAGTCAATTATTATGCAAACTTACTTTGTAAACCCAAAGATATTGACTTTCCGCTGAAGATAAATATACGAAATTCATTCTTATGTAATTCATATTATCATAAGTAAATAATCGAATTCAAGAGCGACGTGACCTAATGGTAGAGGACGTGAACTCTCGAAAATTCTGTCCGTTACCAACGTATATGTTCTATATATAGACTATAATATAATAAAGACCTATATCAAAATAGTGGTAGGCAGATTGATGATTATTATTAGTCCAGTCTATCCAGGATTTACTCCTCCATATATCTGGTTACTATATAAACTTACTCTGTACATAAATACAAACAGAATATATGCAATGTTTACACATATGGATAACAATATTATAGGTTATAGTAATAGCGAAGTACGCGTTTTTAAATCTAAAACTCTATAAAAGAGTTATCACCTGCTCATGCGCATGTCGGGTATCAGTGTTATAGATGTATTTTTATGTATAACTTATTTATAAATATGAGTTGTTTTTTTCTTCAATATTTGTCAAACGATTTCTAGTTTATTGTAACTATCCGACCAGAATAGTCCTACACAAAAATATGGGGTCCATTCTATTCACATTATAAAACATTCCGAGAATACCTTTTAAGATGCAGTCATCCATGCGCTTATTTGAGAAAGGATAAATCCAAATATTTACTTCGGCAGTAAAATATACTTTCAATAGCTAGAATATATCCGAACCCGAACAAGATATTTTCGGTCTTTCATTGGAAAGTAAATATGTTTTCAATTTCATATCATATTTTTCATTTCAGAACTCATTTCGCAAGCAAAATATAGATTATTAATGTTGAATATTCTATGAGTATTTCGAGGTTAATTTTGTTTCATGATTCAATACATCGAAAGTATTAGTTGAAATAGTAATTTAATATTATTAAACCCATCAAATTAATGTCTCTTTCAGCGATGATTTTTAACGAGAAAATTGGCAATTTTGTTCGAAGTGGTTGCTGTGGTTTTAATAAAAAAAAGTTATACACAGAAATAACACCTCTATTGATTAAAAGTAAGTAATACGATGTTTTACTGCGTTAAAACAAGTACAATAACGTCTAAATGACTTTATCAAATATCATATAGGTATTAAATTTTTTCACTTTCGAATAATTAAGACGAATTTAAAACTTTATTATTTATTATAAGAATCCGAGGCTTTTTGTTATTTTTAAATTATATACCTTTTAAATGAAATGGATATTCCTATTTCCCAAAAATAGTTAAATATTTGTTTATTTTTATAAATAAAAATACGAGAATATCTGTATACAAGCATATAAGTTGTTTTAAAAATAATCACGTGACGTCAGTGACGTTGAGGATAATCGTATATGTATTTAAATATTTATTATATAATATAATACGTATTCTACAATGTTACAATTTAATATGTTTCAAGCAGATAAGGTGAATGGTATTAAATTATCACAGAATGGATGTAATGGGATTAACAAATTAATAACCATCAGAGCGGAAGATATTGAAATGAATGCAAAGAACGATCCAGATAATATCAGCTTAGGTCAGTAATTTATTACAAATATTTCTAACAAATCTAAACTAACTTCAATCATTTCTAGAACTCTAATACATAATTTCAGACTCTAGCCACAGCTCATTGTGGTCGTGGCCGACAGAGAAAATATCTGCACTCCAAAAATGTCTTTGGATACTGACTTGGCCGACAAATCTTTTGCTATGGCTTACTATACCGGATTGTCGTAAAAATAGCAAACTTTATATTTTGACATTTATCATGTGCATCTGTTGGATTGGCGGAGTCTCATACTTGGTCGCTTGGATTATTACTATTATTGGTAAGATTTACAATTGACGCCATGATTGCATTTTTCACTAAACTAAACTAGTGGAGTGATGCTCAATGTAATCACAAATATTACATGTAATTGCAAAGAATATACGTAAAGTGCGTGCTATAGAAAAACCTATAATATTAGCCAGTAATATTAAAGACTTTATGCTACTTCACCCTCACACTCTATTTGGTCTTATTGTTTCCCCAAGAGTGTACTTACTATCTTTTATAGTGTTATAGCTTCAATACAATCGAACAGAGAATGACACAAATGAGAGAGTAATCAATGGGACCGGATGCAATCAAGCGTCATCCGATGGACGTCAATAAAAAGAGACAAATTGGAAAGAAAGTTAAAACAGGAATGCAAATAAAGATTTGTATAAAATCTTTTGTGAATATCTTTTCTCGCCAGCTGTGGCATATCTTTATTCAACATAGAAGCTAGTTCACTTTTGGACGTCAAAGTTGCTGAATAATTCAAAATCGAGAAAACTTTTTCTAATAAATCTGCACACGTTCTGCATTCAAATTTAATATTTTGTGGTAGAAAACTTTCTTTTGTGTTTCCAACTCCAGTTATAACAATAAGAATGTAGTAATTGTTCGCATAAAGAGGGTGAAACGACGCAAAAAAAAAAGTTAAATTTAAGTCAGATTTATTCATAAAGATTTTCTTTTTTGTGAAAAATACCAAAAAGAGAAAAGTCGAATCAAGAAATTCGATACAAATTACATTATAATATTCTCGTTCAAACAAAACATAAACTTGGGGAATGTTTTTATTCGAAGTTTTTATTGGTCTTCTAAAAATACAACTCTATTCGATATAAAAATTTGCAAAGAAAACGTTATTGTTTTAAGGGTTTTGTTCCTTTTTATTATTTCTTTCATGTTATAAATTTACTTATAAGTAATTAAATTAGCATCTAACTTTTAATACTGGATTAATTTTACTCTGGAATAATAACTCATAACTTTGGTAAGTGTAATATAAGAATGTAAGGAAGGTACTCTAAGAATGTTTTGTTAAAATATCTAATAATAATATTAATTTTAGGCGATACTATCAACATACCGGACAGCATTACTGGATTGACATTTCTAGCAGCCGGCACAAGTCTACCTGAGGCGGTATCAAGCGTTGTAGTTACAAATCAAGGTACGAGTTCGATATTTGATTGAATTCCTAACATAACTTGAAGCATAATTCGGGAATTTGTTCCTCTTAATTAATATCTATTAATATATAACTTGTCCAATTTTGATCATTGGAATTTGAACAGACTTGCGGTTTATGAGGTCACGGAATATGTGAGGTACTTGCACCTACTATTCCTATACTGATTAAACCTATATTCGGTACATAATTCTGTAGAATTGTAGTAGTACCTACCTATAAATAAATCAACAAATGCTTTAATATTTGAATATAATCTAGTTGACTTAATAGATAAACGTATATAATTATCGTTATGCTCTGTGATAAATGTCGGTACTTAAGCTCAGCGTTTAAATTAGGTCAGTTTAAAACAATATAGAAATCCAACATTAATTAGCGCTCATTAATTATTTATATAATTTTTTAATACAATAAAAGCACACATTTTGTATCTACATACCGATAATTATATATTACGTTGAACTGAAATAGCACCTTCATTACTACTATCGCAAAACCCTATAAATATATTTGTAATAAATCCCCGATACATTGCTTAAACGTAAATAATACACTAGAATTAATTGAACGAAAAACTCTCACATTTGCGGGCATTTATTATAGTTGATTTCAAGATCGTTCAATGGAACATAATTAGATCAGATAATCAAAACATGCACGAACTAACTTAACTAAAACATTTTGTCCACCTTTGTAATTTTCCCCCTTTTTGTGTGTGCAATCACGAAAGCTGGTAAATTTAATTCATATTTTAATTCACAGGATATGGCTCAATGGGATTAAGTAACTCAATTGGATCGAACACTTTTGATATACTTCTATGTCTTGGATTACCGTGGTTTATAAAATCTTTATTCTACCCCACCACACCTAACAATCATTGGGTAAGATTAACAAAATATTATCTATATCTTTTCAACCAACAAGCTCATATTCGACCAACTTTGTGTGTACTAATTAGTTGCGATATTTCATAGCGCATTTCCCTGAAAACTAAATATATGAACATTTAAATTACATGTAACCGCGCCGCATACTAACTACGTCATCATCATCTTATTGCTAATATTGTAAGCATACATCTAGTTTCTAATTGCATTTATGTTAATGTAGTGAATTTAATTATCTGCACCGTTACGTTATTAAGTTATAAATGGCGACATGTTATAAAATAAAAAACCTCTTTGCATAATAATTAAAATATTCTGCGCTCGGTATTGTGTGACCTGTCCTTGCACTAGCACCGCCCTTGCTCCGTCTTTGTTCCGTGTCCTCGTCCTGAATGCCAATTTATTCGATCTGCAAATTTACTTTTGCTTACAAGCTTACTGGAGATGGCCGTCGTGGTGAAACGTCTTCATTTACTACGCCTGAAAAATTACCGGTCCGTGGGTCGAAGGCTTATTAACTAATTTCAAAGGTTTTATGAGATTTATCATCGCATTTACAATATTTGTAACGAACAACACGAACATGGCTGCAAAGCTTCTGAAAATATGGATTAATTTTATTAAAATTATTGCAATAGTAAGAATTACAATGTACCTTATTGGGTGTGGGGTGTGTAAAGGAGAAATGAGTACTTCAATAAAGAAATAGAAGCGTAAAATTAGTTGTGGTTTTAACTTCAAAATGGCGTTTCTCAGGGCGCTCAGAGAGACGCCGAGGGCGAGAATTGAATTCTCTCTGTGTGAAAAGAGGAAATGGGATTAGGTGTAAAAGCTATCTGCGGCTTCTAGTGTTCGTTGAATACGTGGCATCATATTGGTGTGTTGCCTTCACGTTGGATTATACTGAACCTTTAATTAATATAAGTAACATTGGTTTACTTTCTCTCCCATCAGAGATATCTGTGACAAGCTTAATATTGAAAGTGATTACTGTATTCTTTTTCAAAAATTAATCTTCAGTTTATATATATTTAGTTTACTCTTCGCAACAGATATTCCAGCAAAAATTATTTTTATGCGGCAAGTAACAAGATACTTTCATGTATAAAGGGGCTTACATATCAGTGTAACTAATTGGCTAGGAATAAAGAATAGGATTCGCTCGTATTTTCATTCTATTTGGTGAAAGAAAATTCTCATAATTCAACGCGACTTCCATTTCCGCGTCTCGAGGGTGACTCTCTTCGTGTATACAAAGAAATACAACATTCATCATATTCTTGGGGAAATTAAATATTTTGCGTTAGTTTTCTACGTTAGTTATTCAATTCATATCTGGATATAACTCATATAAAATGTTGTATGCTTTTTTTCTTTTTGATCTCATGATTAAAAGTGTGTCACGCAGAATTTTTAGTGGAACATGCAGTGAATTTGTTTTTCTCTTATAACTATACGCTCCAATGGACAATCATTAATGTTGAATGTAAAAGAACTATGGAAATGATAATTGCAACATACTCGTATTTTCTGTAGTAATCTTTGAGTTCTATTACGACACAATCTATAATCTATAATAAAGTATGTATATTGTATGTATAATAAAGCAAATAAAGATATAGATACTGTTAAAACTAAATACATGTTTCAGCATAGTTATAGTACACACGTGTGTAGCAGTTTATTATAATATACATCAATATATTAATTTATATTATAAATACCTATAAGTAGGTATATCTGCTAAGTTCTCCACAACGCGATAAGTCAAAAATAGTTTTAATTGTATTATTTTATATTTTCAGATAACAATTAATTCGAACGGTCTCTCGTACAGTGCTATTTCGTTGCTAACTACATTGATCATTCTATACGGTTGCTTGGCTGTGAATAAATTCAATTTGGATTGGCGCGTGGGGAGCGCGTGTGCTGTCGTTTATGGAGGTTTCCTGATTCTTGCTGCCCTTATTGAATTGAATGTATTTTTCATCGTCAACTTACCTGTATGTGCTCATGAATAAAATGTCTTATATTTTATTATATAATTTTACTAACGTTTAGTTTTGTGTTGTAATCATTTGTATTGAACTTTGATGTATATTGTGGCTATTTTCACCAAATATCTTTAATATTTGAATAACTCTTAAATTATTTTGTCAATTACTCCCGTCTATTAATATTATAATTATATTAAATAGGAGATTGCTGGTTAAAATAGACTGTGGTGTTATTTCAATTAATGTTAGACTATAGATTTATTTAAAGTTTCAGTAAGAATTACGAATTAGAATGTTTTTAGATATTAATAAGAAGTTAAATATAATGCATCTGTCTGTTATTGTGAAATTGATTTGTTATCTATTACTCAAATAGCAGATTATGTGATGACGTAATTATTTTATATATCTTCATATTAATATTACATAAGTAGAAACCAGTAAAGAATATAATGTACAGTAGAAGCTTTTTATTCGCGGGGGATACGTTCCGTAAATATGCCGCGAATACAGAAATCGTGAATATGGAATGGTAATTCATATAGGGTTATAGGGGGGTTATATATATACCTACGTAAAAATGTAATGTATGTACCGATGTACCGTTTCGATCCGCGAATAGTGAAAACGCGAATGAAGGAAGCGCGAATAAAGAGCTTCTACTGTATAGGTTCTCATTGTCCCAATAAAAGTTATTCCAATATATTTTGGTAACGATAACAGAAACTTAATTCATAATTGATATTTTAATTATATGTTTAATTAAGGTAAAATGATAATGACAAAAGCTACGTATAGTCCAATTTAAAGAAAATATGAGAACTTTGCGGAAAGGATCAAAATTTTAAATGAAATTAGTTAAAATTATTTTGCTTACAATTCCCGCTACAACACTCAGTAATATGTCTCGACGCGTTTCGCCACTTCACGTGGCATCATCAGGATGGCGAAACGCGTCGAGACATATTACTGAGTGTTGTAGCGGGAATTGTAAGCAAAATAATTTTAACTAATTTCATTTAATATGGATTTCCGCAAAGTAACGCCTGAAACAACTAATTAGATCAAAATTTTTTTTAAAGTGATGTACATGTATTCTTCGGTTACGTATGTAAATGTGTTTATGTTATTTTATATAGTGTCTCTAATTTTTAATTACATTAGTATAAAATTTTATCATAATAAATGTGTGCCCAATACTATATTTCTTTCATTTTATCCATTTTCAAGTTTAGTATTATTCAATTTGTTAAGTTATTATTACGTATATTATAATTCTAATTGCTCCTGTGTAATAGTATCGTGAGAGAAGCTGAAATTATATAAGTGCAATTAAGATTTAAACAAAAAAGTTTTTTTTCTATTAAAATTGTAAGTAAGTTATGTCACAAACGAACACCATAATTACACGGAAATATTGTTACATCATTACAGTAAAATTAAACCTAATTTTTTAAATAAACTTACTACAATATATATGGAAACATAATTTATTTTATTGCTTACTGACACTTCCGCAAAATTTTTAGCCAAAATACTACGTAACAAATTCACGGTGTGCACGATTGTGAATATTTTTTACTGTATCACAAAGTAAGAGCACCCTTAGCCATCGACAAACAAATTTTTTGAATTCCCAACTCGCTTATCCAACTCACATTCATTTTTTTTTACAGTTTCCCGTTTACATACGTACATATATGTAATATTATTACTATCATATTTTTAAGCTTAGGCATCATATACACACCTCCACTACAAAGTTAAAAACTGTATCCAATGGATTTTTTCTTATAATAACTTGACGTGTGACCACATTATGTCTGATTACCACATAGATGTACCCAAAAGTCGCTGCCACAATGCCGGCTTGAATAATCCAATGTACGCCGTCCCGATTGGCTATACACACTTCTCTCGTTATACATACCTGGCTACTTCCAAATTGATCTCGAAATGCGACTACCCCAGAACGACAGACTGGGCTAATGTCTATTTTTAATTATTTCGAAACACATCTTGTGTCAGTTAAATTTTCTTAAGTTTAATTTAGCATCAATATTTTTGACGCTGACTGTACATTTGTCAATTATGTGTACACGTAAATCACGCATGACGGGCAAGGCGCCTGACCTTTGATTAACACAAAAGTATGAAGAATTTTTACATAATTAAAGCTCGCTTGCTATGAATATTGTATGATGTTATATACAATGATCGGAAATTACATTATAAAGTATAAAAATATGTAATCTAACACATTCTAGAACAGAATGTGTTTCATAAGATTGAATTATTAAAACTTTAATCAAGTACACGGACGACTGTTTAATATAGATAGTTCTCTTAAAATCGGCTTTAACCTAATTGAAATGAAAGCTTTCTGAAAACGGGTACCAGAATAGTTTATTATTACAAATTCGGCGCGAGTGCTCGACTATCTCTATAAATTACTTCATTAATAATTCTATGCCGAAAAGCAGATTACTTATCTTTAAGAATTATTTATAACTACAACTATAAGGCCTGTTGCACACCTTTCCTCGACGAAATAGCACGAGAAAAACCGTTATATCTTCCGCTTAACGAAACGTTAACACATTTACGTTGCGTTTGGAATACCTTAACGTCACACTACATTTGAATACAGACTTAAAACCTAGAGGGTTAGAATAAATGTAGAAATAAAACTTTATTTATTTTCAAATCTTTATAAAATTGATAATAAACTTATGTATAATAATATAATATAATAAATATGTTTTTTTATATTCAATTCTTTGAAGCGGAAATGACTCTGAGTTTCGATTGCTAGATATGGCAAGAAAGTGCGTTTAATTTTTTTAATACTCTACTGTCGTTCACAGAATATTATCTTGAGGAAGGAACATATTAAATCGGACACAATGTATATAAATACAATAAATACATAAATGTATATAACGTCTAAGAAATAAAATATCATATAATCAAGCGGAACACCCGTGATGTGACCTAGTCGCGTTTCGGGATCAGCTTGTAAGTAGCCGGGATAACGAGAGGAGTGTGCCCTGTTGATTTGGACAGAGCACATTCGTCTCCTCAAGCCGGCATAGTCTGTCGTGGCGGACATCTATCTCTGGTAAAAGTTGTCTATGCTCATGGACTGCACTTTAGCTTAACATCAGGCGGAGTGTGGTCATATGCTGGGCTTTCAATAAAAATAAAAATAAATAAATAAAGACAAAGAAAACACAGACACAAATATATGTAACGACTCCGCTACTTGCTCACAAAATATAACATACATTTTTTAACTACATACAATTAGTGTAATATGTCAAGTTTCAGTTGAAATCAAACTTACGAAAACAGGACGCCTCCAATACAAACCAACCCGCAAATCATTCGAGACAATGACCTTTAGATCGTACCAATAAATATTAATATTATTATTAGTTTTTATTTTATTTTAAATGTATTCAATTAGACTAATTAATATAATTGATAATAAATTGCGTAATGTAGACATAATAAGCTATAAAAAGTTAAGTGTGGAGTAACAGTCTATGTATGATTCAATTCTCGCGTTTTCCCGCACTTAGTGAAAGTTGTTTTTTCTTAGTCAGTATGCTTCTTGGAGACGACTTATTATTGCTTTTATTATAAATAAATTATAAAATATTTGAGTTTTAATTTTTTGTTAAATATAAAATTAAGTGAACTTTTAGAATATGAACTTCTGATTTCTTATCACGTCAGATACTATTTATGTCATTCTCAATATGGAGGCATTGGAGATTTCAAAATACCGCAATACGTCAAGTTATGATAGATATAACAGACTCTTTCCATTACATTATAGGAGATGTGTCAATCAACCTAGATTTCATCTCTTTTCATCTCGTGAGATTGTAACGATAGTTTAATTTATGAATGGATGGTCCTACAATCAGACTGAGCAGTTTATAGGGAATTTTGGGAGTGAATTTGATTTGTGATATGTTCTGTTTGATAAGTGCATTTATTCTGATAATTGTATATATTCTGGTATTTATGTATATATTTATGTGTGGTATGTATGTATGTGTTTGTATGTGTATGTATATGTACATATGTGTGTATGTATGTGTGTGTGTATGTGTATGTATTTATATATATTGTTTTCTATTAGTTTTTTTTATATATTATATATTTCTATCTCTATTTTCTTTCTTCATCATCTCCATTCTAGTTCAGTAACCGGGGTACCCAGGACAGGTTTCCGAACCTAGTACGGGGTACCTTGCTATTTTATGTACAAAAATTATCCATTAAAACCATTTAATTATTTATTAAAGAAATATCTTTATGTCAAGAACTTGTATCGGTTAGTATTGTGTATAATTTAGCTAAGGCACGTACTTATTTTGGGAGGGTACAGATTTTAATTAAAATACAAAATTATACATAGTCCAAATAAAAATATTCGCTTGCAAATTCGTAGATTTTGCTTTTAATTTTAGCAGCCAGTCATAAGCCTGACATTCGACCTGATGTTAAGGTAGAATGTGGCTACATGAACGGAGACAGCTGTTGAGAGAAGACAGAGAAGCACGCAAAAGTCGCTCGGCAGAAGTCGTCGCCACTATGCCGTTATGTTAAAACGAATGTACACTGTTGACAGAGTACACTCTGATCAAATTTCTAACACTAAATCTAAAATATAATTCGCTATTATTATAATCAGAAAACATAATACTTAAATCCATAGACGTTCGAAATAACGACCATAATCTAACTACATAATACCCGAGATAAGTCAACGTTCAGCTTTTCCATTCCAACCGTAAAAGTGTAAAAACGAAAACAATACTCCGCATGTGTAATTAATAAGAAACACGCAATACTCGAAGTCACTGTCGCCGGTGCGGTACTCATGCTCGTAACATGACGACCTAACGCGTCTCAATGCAATTAAGCACAATACACCTATTAAATAACACCACAATTACTTCCTATATCGATAAAATTAAACACATTGTATTAAACATATTGTATTAAATCACAAAGAAAAGGCATTTTAACATTTATTCTACATACTCATATAATAAAATAAGTTATTTTTGTGTTACTTACATTAGTTACGATCGTGGTTATTCACATTACTTTATCGCGACGTGGTTTCGAAAGTTTTGCAGCCACGTAGTCAAAGCAACAACAAAATAATCCCCATGGTAAGCGGTATGAAATATTATTTTATTTAAATGATTTTATACAATTTAGGCTACCGTTGCAATCTAGGGAAAAAGGATACAAATCTTTCCCAAAGCGTCGGTCTTCTTGTTGTTGAATACATAACAGGCATAGGAGGAGCCATACACAATTTCGACGGTCGTTGTAATGTATTAGCTGCTAAGCCAACAAAGGGATAAGGATGTTTTGTAAGTTGAGGAGTAGCTGATGAGCCGATTAAGCTAATCGTAGGCCTGGGAAGCTTCGTAGAGCCCACACTGACAGGTAACCTCTGACTTGAACCTCCAAGAAGATAAACAGGTATTCCACCAGATGGCTTGGTCACTTTCGCTGAGGTCAACGTAGAAGGCTTTACGGTTGTAGTAGAACTAGTTTCTATAACCTCTTGATATATTGCATCATCATAATCTTTACTATCGTCTATCCAAGGAGATACGAAGACTACTTGCCTCAAACTGTTGATATCCTGCACTAATTTAGCATGTTCTTTGGCTATATCTTCGCCCGTACGAAATAGATCGATCCGTCGATGTATTTCATTTAAATTTATCGATGAACCTTGAACCGTACGTGATGTCTTGATTAATGTACCTGGCGCAGTAACTCGTTGCCAATCTATAAAGAATTTTTAATAATAAATATATTATTTTAGTTACATTAATAAAAAACATCCCTTATAATGTTTAAAAATATATTACCTTTTCCTGGTACCTCGTAACAATTAATCTGTAATAATATTATATCATAGATATTAATTTTGGTTCATATTATTTTATATAAAATTATATAGGTACTTTAATGTAATACCCGTTTATTTATTTACGTTATTTGATATCAGTCACCACATACTGTTTTCTTAAGTTATTTGCGAATACTGTTTAATTAGTTTCGACTTGTAGCGGTTTAACATCACGTCCACTCTCGATTATTTGGCTGTAACACTTTCGATATATGCGATTAAAATAATAGGTAGTAGATGCGATAGTGCGCCGCTAAAGATCTAAACTAATCAAACAAAGATCAATCAATTAATTTTTTCGTCTATCCATGTATATTACTCACGTTCCAATTATAAGATACGCTAAAACACAAACGTGCCCTAAACCCTTTGACTACGGACTCAACGGTGAAACTGGTAAGCTAATCAATATAAAATAATTACTATTAAAAATAATTTAAAAAATATTACCTGCTTAGTTGGCTTTTGTATTCTCCTGTAATTATAGGCACTCACATGGTGTATAGTAAACAATAAAACGCACCAATGCATCTTCAAGACACGCATCTTTACGTCAACTGCCTATGCGATGTGTGCACACAATAACCAAAGTGAACTCCCCCTGCCTCTCACTCGGTGACGAACACTATCATTGCGTGATTAATAAATATTACTTAGATTATAACACTTCCATTATTTTTTACATTTACGTGTAAGTCGAAGAAATTAGGAGTAAAATCGTTTAATTATATCACATTTTGAAGTAGTTGTTTCTTTAATTACACTTATTTATAATCTCTTGATATATTAATTTATTATTAGAGTTCCGTATCACAATCATAGATTTAAATTTTCCCATTTTTTGTTATCAATTTTGCTGGCAGACAATAACCTTAACTTATACTAGTATGGGACTAACCTCAAGATTCAATAAAAAATCATCGTCTTCGCTTTGATTTTACTTTCCAATCAGAATGTACACTGAAATCATGGGCGTAGCCACGGTGGGGCAGGGTGGGGCGCTTGTCCCACCCTGGCTCTGACCTGTAAGGTACCTAATCAAACCTAAAAAACTTCATTATCTAGGATATATTATACTAGCTACAATACTTAATATCCGTAAGAAAGTTCACACTCGACAGTCGTCAGTCGACACAAAAAAAATTAACCTGGGCAAGACCGCGGGTATAGTTTGCTAGTTACATATTATTTTAGACTGCAGCCCCACCCTAAGCCCATGGCTGGCTACACCCATGACTGAAATACTAAACAGTTCCTTCTAGCACCTTTTGTAGAATTATAATCAGGGATAGCTTTTTTTTAGATTCTCAAGTATCAACTTTTTTTTCAGAGTATAATGTGCTTTCAGCAATAACACATGTCACATTTATTTCTTTTTGGTATGTATGAGACAAGCATGGAGTCATTCATGTTGAGCAAATGTTGATACATACATTTCTATGTTCTTAATTTGTAATAATATAGGGGGAATAGAAGGTTTGTTTCTTCTCATATTTCCAACCATAGTTAAATTTATTTTGAGTAGTATCTGACCAAATTTATATGACGAAAAAAGTTGTCACACGTTATAATTTAATATTTCAGACCAGACAAATCAAAAACTTGGCCAAACAGATACCTAGCTTTCTATTTATTTTATAATTGCTTACACCGCACTAGGGTTAATTGGTTTAATGTCTTACAAAGGCTGATTTAACTATACAATTTATCATTAAAAGAAACGAGTTTTTTAAAGGTGAGCGGTATGTTCCGTATCATAATCATAAATTTTCCCATATTTTTTATCTATTTTGCTGGCTGACTCTTACTCCCCTCGCCACCTATTTTCGTCCCGACGGCAGCGCCCTCTCGGCGACACATGGTCTACTACATGAACTACATTAATTTTTGCCAAATAATTGCAATTTGAGTTTCTTCACTATAAACAAGAGAGGAATTATCACATTATAGACCAGCACCTTAACTCGCTCCAAAGACAACAGAGGAAAAGAGAGAAAGCCGAGCCAATCAAATGATGAGTACCTTTCTTTTCCAATCCTGATACTGTCCGTCAGCCTCCATTTTATTTACACCATAAAATTAGTTTAAATAAGTTAAACTACAAACTAATTTACGTGCGACAAATCATTTGTTATTTGATGAGTACTCTGAACTGAACTAGATTTTTAGTCAGTATTTATCTATATATTATAAAAAAATAATATTACTTGGGTTATTCTACTACTATAGCGTCTACTTTCGAATATTTTAATCCGACTTTGTACCGAAGTTTTACGGTATTGTAGTGTGGTCGCTGCAAGTTTGAGGTGTTAGTTCCAGTTGTCATCAAGTTTATAGAACAATCTTTAACATTGTAGTTCTAATAACTTGATAACTGGGACAAACACCTCAGTCCCGCCGCAATCACAAAGACTGTAAAGTTTTCAAAACGTCAGATTATTTTAATCTAACAATAAACACAATAGAAGGACAGGCGCAAGTCTTTCAAATTAATTAATGTTTCATTTAGTGGAGATCATTCATACTGTGGAGAAACACGTGGAATGAATGGCATTGGTATCAGCCAGAATATTTAAATTTCGTAATTTGATTTATTTACATGCTATGCCATTGACATATAACAATAGACATATACAAATAGAGTAGAAGTCATAAACCAATCATTTTGTGTGATATGTCTTTTAAGGCATTTCCAGCTGTTTTAGTATTCCAATTTTAGTCTAATTAGATGTTTTTGTCTTTATTTACAATTACTCTGTAATGGATTAGAAAGGTTGTTTCAAAGATAGGAAAAATAATATTTTACTATGATTTATTTAACTGAAAATTTAAAATGTATTTCAACAATTTTTTGTATGAAACATACTTTTTCAATGCAATTTTTATGCTTGTTACGTTGCATTAATTCTTTGATTTGGGTTTTATTTCCAAAGCAGGAGGGCAGATTGAAAAGATTGGTTCGTAAATGTATTAATATCTTAGCTGGTATCAGAGTATGAGTCTCTTAACTACGATTGGTGGTATCTGGTTCAGTCATATCAGGAACAACGCTTTCACCACATTGACTGCTGTAAAACAATTTGTCATTTTATACTTACTTTTATATATGTTTAAGAAAACAAAAATATAACTGATAATAATGTCATATAATGTGAACATGTCATTTAAGGATATATTTCAGTTATAAAACTTGAGGTGTTTACACTAAGTAATAAGGTACTATGTTGTATATATTATACAAATAGATAATATTATGTTTACTTTTACTTTACATATATCTTTCTATTTTAAGGGTCAAACATATTTAGAAGGCTTTCTTTTTGAATTCGATTGCACCAAATTCTTTTTTCTTCTGTTTTTGATGTATAACCCCAGTTATATTATAAAGAATGCCAGTATCAAGTGTTCTTATCATTCTAAACAGCTACAAGTTACAATATCTACAAATCTAATTAATTTAACTAATAATACTTCTTCTTTTATTAAATGCCCTCAAATGTATATGAAGACAATTCCGCCAATGTCGAGTTTTTGGGCAGTAGCCCAATAAATTACAATATAAATTACATATCTTCTTCTTCTTCTTTTTTAATTTAAATGACCTCAGATATCTATTAAAGACAATTCTGCCAATGTCGAGTATTCGAACAGCAGCCCAATAAGAATTTACAAAATTTAAATTCACACGTAAAACCCTAATAAATAATAAAACCTATAACCTATAATAAATAATAACAATATATTTCTCTTACGGTTTGACATTGACGTACAATGGTAAAACCGTTCCTTTCTACGAATCAACGATAAACTATTATTAATAAAATATCAAAACTTTACACATAATAAAATATTAAATAACGATAATGGTATACTAAATAAAAATACCAAAAATTATTTAAATTAATTCTCTCTCTGATCACTTATGATCTCAGATCTCGGTCACTTAGCAATTTATTTGAAATCAATTTTCTTTAAATCAGAATGTACTTCAGAACTCGATTTTTTTATATGTTGCTAGTTAATTAATTTCACGACCTCCACTCATGTTATTATTATTGTATATACTTCATATATGTTGAGAAAAGAAATTAGGTAGGTTTTAAATAAATATTATAATAATTGCCCTTTTCAGGTGTTAAAATAATAACAATGATATTTCAATAATGCTTTATGGACAATTTAATTGAAACTGTGCAAGAAAATAGTTGGTTAGGTAGTATGGGCTTGATCCCTTTGCCTAAACGTGGAACAACAACAACAGAAAAGAAAATAGTTGTCAAAGTTACCGTTTTCGGTTTCGATTATTCGGTCATTTTTTAAAGGCTTTTAGTGGTGTTTTTCGTGGTTGTATATTGTTTAAAAGCCTTCATAACACGACATGTTATATTAAAGATTCTTAAGATTAGTTTTTTTTTCATGATTACAGCTTAACGCGTGCATAAACAATCTGTGAGTGTGTGGTGCGCAGTCGAGTCTTCTTAGAAGCAGATTTCCCTGACGCCAAGCTCTGCAGTAGAGCAATACCACAATTTGAGGTACCTATTCAAATGGCAACATGTATTTAGATGCTTAATTTAATGTGCCACTAAAAATTCCTACTCTGTATCAGTTAACATCCTTTCCATATGTTGCCGGATTTCTGAGTTTTTGGAAGGCTTTGCTCTGCAATTCTTATGGGAATGTGCATTACTCTATGCTCTTTAGTAAATAATACTCTGCATGTACCCCCCACAGCCTTTGTTTGCTTCACTTTCCTTATGATGTATGTGTATATGTATTGATGTTTAACAAACCCTTGTAATGCTTATAAGTGTAATGGTCATTTACTTAAAGAAAGAAAAGTAATAAAACTGTTTAATGGTACTGCTATTTAAAACCAATTATGAGCACAATGATTTTACTCATATTACTACTTTGGGTTCTGTTGGGAGTCACTGCTGGTATATCTTCTCACTAATAAGTTAGTAAATACTAAAAAGAGATGATTCCTAGTCATGTAGCTATATGTCTTAACAAGCAGCTTAATTATTGATCTGTTAAATCCATATAACACTTTGCTATAGTAGTTTGTAGATATGGGGTAAACCTGTTAATTTTGTTTTTATGCAAACGGTGTACAGACTGAAGTGTAAGTTATTATTGACATACAGTGTACATTACATACAAGTTAGCCAATAAAAGAAGAATCAGTTATTTACCAAACAAGCAAGATAATGTACAATATAATAGTGTTTAATTTGCCTCATACAAGTGGTATTTCGTCCCCTTGTTATCAGTCTATTGCTATCCACACTGAGCTTATTATGCCTGTTCAATCTTCCTCCATCTTATTGTCTAAATAGGCCTCGCAACACCCCAACTAATTTGTATTTTCACTTACCGAGTTTTTGTTGCAAAATAAGACCATTCCGCCTCTTTTCCTTCTGAAGACAGATGCTCAGTCAAAGCCACCTCAGTAAAACCCTAGTGGAATAGCAGGTGGTACTGTTGCACTGTTTTAGCTGCTTCAATGATCAGCATTGAGCCTTGAACTTGTGAAATATGCCTCAGTCAACATCGGGCTTTGATAAATATTGTGGTCAAAGTTATTTACACCTTGACTAGTAATGTTGCCAGGACTGATAATTTTAAAAGTAGATATTGTTAGGTATTTTTTTACTAAATAATATTAATATTAAATTATTAATAATAAATTAGTCTTCTGAAAATGGCAAATGTTTAATAAAACAAGACTTAGTGGTAAGGAGTCTCTTTATTACAAATAAGTAAACCTTATTTACATAACAAATTTTAAAATTAGTTGTCAGAAATATCCTTGACAAAGCATGCATAACACCATCATAATGTGTAATTCATTAAATGTGTGAAACATATTTCAAATATACAAAATTTAAAAAAATAACTTCATTGGACATTATTAACTATTGTGATGATAAGTCTATACAATTAATTATCACTAGTACGAGAAATTAAAATTATGCTATTCGATCATAATGACCAATTGAATCAGTTATCAATAAGGCATCTCCAATATCCAGAACATGCAACTGAGCAGACATACAAGTATGTATTATCAAACTTACTACACTTGTACATATACACAGGTGAACTCCAGCAGGGGATGGAACCGACACGTCTCCATCCCGTCTTAAAACTAAAAATTCTCTCAATAATAACTAAAGAAAATCTATAATATAAAACTCTAATGTTAAATAATAAATACTTACCATCCCTTTTAATTCTTTCTACAGAAAATATTAAATAGTCAGGAATGCGTAATTATTACTTAATTGCATTATTAATTGAGTTAATAATAATTGTAAAATTGCCATTTCATTTCATTCAATTCAGCAATTTATTAAAGCATAAGTGTCAACAGTATATACAAAATTGATCAATAAATAATAATAAATAATTGCTAGTAAATTGTCAGATTTATAATTTCATCATTATTAAAAATAAGTCACTGAGTAATATAAATCTATTACATTATTTAATACAAAAGTCCTAATATTATAATAATCTAATACAATTCATTGTTGTAAAACTAAAATATAATAAAACAAAAATGTTACTAAAACTAAATAACTAAATGATTGTTTGTGATGTTAGCAGTTCTAAGTCAAATTATTATGCATTGTGGCGATATAAAAGTATAATTGGCCTACTTACTAAATAATATAAATAAGATTTAATTCATTTCAAATAATAAAATTCCAACTAGCTGATACTGGTAATTCATGATTATTAAAATGATATTAATAAGAATTTGCACAACATCAAATTATTGCATTCACTAACTATCAACTAATTATATTAATTGTTATATGAAGACTATTTGCTTCATATACGAGTATGAGATGAGGTGTTTTTGAAAAATCAATACAAGAAAACACTACTTGCGTTTTTTTTTATTTAATTTTGTTCTGCGCAAATGTAAAAGTTAACTTAGCATGTCTATACGTTTCGACTAGCCAATTGCTTCCATTTATTTTCATGATATATGCGTTACAACTAATTGTATAAATATAAATCTGCATTATTACTATAAAGTTTACCTATTAATGCTGAGGTATTGTAGCGTATGGAAAATCACAATAGTACAGATTATATTTAATCTGTTTGTCAGTCGGTTAATGTTGCGCATTTTATTGCGGTCCTTAATTTATTTATTTTTCTAGTTTCTAACTATATTGTAATAAAATATAAAATTTATCCAATTAATTCCCAGAGGCACTAGTTAAACGTATTAGACTTCTATTACAAGACACAATATCAGCAGACTATTATTATAAAATGATTTTGATATTTGATACGATAATTTTCTAACTTACGCCTACACCCGTTTCATCAGTATATTACTTATTGTAATAATTTCCCCCATTCAACTTGGCAACTTTACATTTAGTATTAATAACTAAAGTGTAATATTGATAAATCATAATGCGAATGCACTGTACTCAGCCATGACAAGCGAAAACAGTAACATCCTCATACCAATATCCCACTTTTCAATTCAATACAATATTTATATTGAAATTGAGAACGTTCTAGACTGACATCCTTACCCACTTGCTGATGATGATTGACTCAGCTCTCTGAATTTTTAATCTTCATCACGATATCTGCAATCGTGTCAGGGTGGATGTCAGTCGCAGTAAGTATGTAAGAGCCAACGTCAGGAATGCAAAGTGCTGTGTACGCACATGACAAGCCACCTTCATTGATCTGGAATTAAAGAAATAATTTTGATTAGACATGGAAGTTAAAAATATATATATATTACGTTTTTCACAAGCCACTACGTTTACAGTTTGTCTTTTCTTCTCTACAATTTATAATACATTTCTATTTTAGCTACATTATAATTGATAAATGAAACTGATTATTGTTAACATTATTTGTAACATGCAAACGCAGACAAACAACTTTAAAATAATCATACACATCCATTTTGTGTGCGAATTATAGGTTTTCTTAGCTTCTCTATTTTTAAATTATTTACTAAATACTAAACAATCAGAACATTCCAATACAGTAAGGGAAGGTGTAGGTATGTAAAGCAAAATGTTTAATTGTTTCAGAATCAAGTAAAGAAACTTGTTGAAGATGAGGCTTGGGAGAATGCGACATTAATGACATCATCAGCCGTGAATATCGAGATATTCATAGTATACAGAAAAAAAGCTAAGGAAAGTATGATTCCAATGGTATATGTAGTATAACAATTAATCAACGAAAATCCTTAAAGTTTCAGGGGGTTTGAAAACGAGGAATACAAGAGTTTCCGTATGAAAACACCAGCAAGCCGCTTCAGAAGGGAAGAGGAGCGAGGTTGCACATACAAAGCTCAGGTAATATCTATTTGTACAGTTTACAAAATCTCGCTTTCCATACATTCTGTGACAACCATAACCATACTTTATATTAACTTAAATATAATATAGGTATTATTTTATGATGCGGCGTAATTAATTATATAATAATAAACTAATTACGTGCGTTCGAATATGATGAAAAGACTTAAAACATTTTTGATTCAAGGTTATATTTTTCATGATCAGAAGAAAAATATGATTTAAACTGTCAAAAACGAATGTACCATGAAATAAAATGAAAAATATTGAAATTTCGGGCCACGTTTTTGAATGATTTTTCGCTTCATATTATAATCGTATTCGATTGCCAATACTAGAAAGCGACTTCGCAATTGCCTTTGATAACGAAACTAACTTCACGGTTTATTTTAAATCATTACCGATATTTTAATAAATTTCATTCAGTGAATTTAACTATAATATCTATAATTACGACAAACATGAACATGCACACAACTACGGTCACAACATGTATAGAAGAAGAAAATATTTAATACATCTAGGCATCGGGTAATTTCAACAATTCGTGATATGCGAAATGAAAATGATAAATGTAAATTTTCGCGATTCGGATTTTGTCGAAATTACCCTATATAATACATACATACATACATATTCAAGAAAATCTCATTGCAGAACCTACATTGATTCCGCAGATTTTCTTGAAAAGCTATAGATGTTATAATTTTCTACAAATATAGCTATTCCTTTGGTCTATAAATAATGATGTAGTAATAATTATGAAATATGGATAATGAAGTGTAATGTTAACTTCAATGTATTATAGATAAATAATTAGTTTTAATATAGAAGAAACAGGAAAGATTGTTGCCTAAAAGGTAATAAATTTATAAGACTTTTTTTCTGTATATATATTTTACTAAAGAAATAGCCTGTAGTGTTTGCATTGCTTGACATGCAAAAAGCACAGCTAATGCCAAGCATACAAAAACTGTTATTATTACCAGAATGTTATGTGTTTGGTAGTCAACACACTCTTGTACTGAAAACAAGGAATATAAATTAGTCACATATGAACAACATTTAGATTTATAAAATAAATAAAAATATGTGTATAAATACTATAAAAACATACAAAGCAAACATTAAACTATATATATGTGACACGATAAATATACAACTAATTAAATATTACATTATTAAAGAACTGTAATTTTACTTAAATATATGTGAAACTATTTCTGTTTTATGTCGATACCCAAAGCATTTGCGTGCTAACAACTCACACGTCAAGTGAGATGGGTTTAAGCTCCACAAGACAACAACTTGATCAACATCTGGTAATAATACAGTTCCCACGCCAGCGGTCTACAATACATGCCGTATTTACCTTTTGGATTGGGCGTTGGCGCCTTAGCCGGCTGCGGGATTATGGTAATCTCATCATTAATTTTCAAAGGTTTCAACAGAGAATCGTTTGGTTTTGACGAGGCTGTTTTGGTTTTGTCGATAACACGTTTTGCTACAACACTATGTGCAGAGTACACATGATTCTCGAATTGTTTGTACATGCCAAATGTCGCAGTGCACACAGTGCATTTATAAGATAAATGGGCAGGCTTCAACGTCACACTGTGATCCCTAGCGACATGGTTTAGTAGTTTCCATTGATATACCTGAAAAATTTAAAAATACAAATTCATGTACAAATTAGTTATTAAAAGATACGCTAAATACAGAATTGGTTTGATTGCATTGAATGCATAAATCTACTTGTATTTGTAAAGAGAATGCAATAACGTGGTTTATTAATGCTTACAGATGGACGTCACTGATAATAAATCAAAGAAAATTGCCAATATGGAACCATGAAAGTACGAGCTTGCCAAGATAAGGTAAAAATAACTATAGTCAACAATGTAGTTTGAAATTTTATTTTGGGTTGCTGTTGGTAATGATACTTACTCTGCCACAAACAGGGCATCTGCCAGCATCCTTGCCTTTGTTTGCCGCTTCCTGCATTGAGCTTGTTACTAATCCATGGGATCCTAATAAATGTCTTTCTAATCCTTGATCTGTGAAAAACCTGTAATCACATATTTTATAAATACTTAGAGGTGCATAGAAATTCATTTGAATATAAGTTTATTCTAATAAAGTCCCAAAAATAAATAATACACGAACAACCTGTATACACGGCGGTTCAGAAACATCTGGGGAAAAATGTTTAGTTTTCGAGATAAAGGCATTTCCTTAAATTTCATCATCAAATTCGGTTTTCATACTATAAAAAATGTACTAAACTACTAAAAGTAACTAACAGGAAAGCTATATTGAGATTTCGAAATAGTACCATACTTGGCATTTATTTCTTAAAGGTATTCGTTATTTTATCATTATTATTAAGTTAATGTAAAATAAAAAAATTAAGCAGAATTTAATTTCATCAAAATTGATAAAAGAGAGGCACTTATAAAAAAAGAAGAAGAGAGTAGAAAGTGTACAGGTAATCAGACAGGGCAGGTAAACTTCGTTTTGCATGAAATACCACTAGTACAATTCTTATAAATTTATTAACATAAATCTTGACTTAAATGTAAATAACATAAGATATAGCAGAAAATGATTAAACAATTATGTGTTCTATTTTGAAATCTTGATGAAAATGTCCATTTTCCACAATATGGACATTCCTGAAAAAACTATCAGTTATATACCTATCACTTCTATTTTGAATTGTGACAAACAGCAGTATTATTGAGAATTACTGCATCAAAGATACATTATCAAAAAGGGTGAAACAATTAACTACTTCTCGAAAGCTAATACAACATAGATTTTCTGTCTCATAACCGCCATATACAGGTTGATTGCGTATTGCTGGCTTGATGTTGGCTTCTGGAAGTTCCTGTATACAAAATTTATATATAGGTAAAAAAACCTACATGCATGTTAAGAAAACAGTTCAATTAGCTATAGAGCAGTGTTTCCCAACCTTTTTTGTGCCATGCCCCACCTTAGTCTTTCTAAAATTCTTATGCCTCCCTTATGTAACCAAACACCCATTTGATATTTTAGTCTCGTCAAGCGAAATTATACATAATAGTTATAATTATTGAAGAATTTGCTTTTTTCGTAAAATTTGACACCGAAATCTAGTATTGCATTTAAATGGCCCGAAGCGAAAGGGTTAAACTCGTGTCGAGCATATTTTCGAATTGCCTCCCTGTGGGGCGTGTGCTCCACTTTGGGAAACACTGCTATAGAGTAATATATTGTTATATATTATTTTATAACCTTTATGCTTACCTAAATTGACATTTTTGGCAATTAAGTGGTGGCCTATTGTAAATCATTTTAGGATGGATTTTTACTTTATGTATCCATTGCATGTGATTTCGTAATTGTTCTAAATCCTTAATATAACCGTCGCATATTTCACAAATAACAAATGTGCCTTTTGATTGTTGAATTGTTTGTCCTGGTAAAGGCTGTGGTGGCCTGGGTAATGGTGTGATAGATATAGAAGGTTGATGCTGAAGTAATTTAGGTGTCGACGTTGACGCATTCTTACTAGTCTGATTATTCTGAAATTAAATAATAACAATGAATTATTATAAATGAATGAATTAGTAGCTTGTAAACTTTAATTCCTGGCTGTTATTTGGGTCAATAAAATGGACACATAGAATTTTACTAGATTCCTTGGGTATTTACCAACCCAAAAACAGATGGTAAATTTTGGTTCAAGTAGTTCTTCAACTACTTACCATTATGGGATAGTTATTAGCGAGGGTAGTGGGTGCATTATGTCGTACCATGATGCCACCACGCATCATCGGCGTGCCATGTGAAGGCGTAATCCGTGTCGTGACTGGTAACGTCGCTCGATTCCTAGGCCTATAGTTGTTTATTCCGGCCGGCAGCACATTGGTGTTGGGCAATGGTGTACGTATAAGATTATTCATCCCCATTGGAGTCCGAGTAAATGTCGCCTGGTAGGAGCTCAGCATGTTGTTGCGTGCCCGCGTAATCTGTTGTGTTTAATAGGGAACATTATTTATTGTATTTTGATTGAATACTCTTGAAATAAAATTAACTTATATAAGTATCATACCTTTGGTATTTTTGCCGGAGGTTCCCATTCAATAGGAGGTGCTAAGTTCAGTTCAGGCTTAAATTTCTTAGCGCATGGTATAAGATGCCTTGCTAACTTTCCTTTGCCATTGTCCTCAAATGGACAATTAGCACATTGATGATAAGCCGGTGCTCGCTCTAGCCTTCCCCTAATATTGTGCTCTGCTTCCATATGGTAAAGTATATCATGAGGGCTTCTTATTTCAAATGAACAAAAGTTACATTTGTAAACATTATTTTTCATATGTGGTGTTTCTAAATGATGAGACATTGCTAACATAGATTCTGATTTAAAACTGCAAAAATCACATTTATGTTGAGGAAAAGAGTATGGAGCGTTGTTTTCTTTACTAAATTGCAAATTTTTCATAAGAGATGAAATAGCAGACTCTGTAGCTCTTGTACTGGAGCCAGATTTCTTCTCTCTATAAAGTTTTCTGTTCTGTTGTTTGAGTAAATCGTTTTGTACATATTCTTGCACCAGATTTAAGCCTATATTAATGAAAAATTTCCCAAGCGTGCAATCAAAGTAATTATCAGATTTGTATCCAGAACTCTTCTCACTGTTGAGTTCAGATATGGCCTCTTTAATGTCATCAATGGAGTCATCTTTTTCTTTAATTACAACAGTCTTCTCATCATCATCACTGATAACTTCATCATCTGAATCTTCAGATGACTCTCCGTCCCAAGATGCATCATCATCGTCATTCTTACGGTCTAAAATACATATTAATTATTACTATCTAACTAATTTTATAAATAAGAGATAACCTTTTAATCTATTATCGCGCAATCTTAGAACAACGACGGATTTCTATTCTGCCAACTTTCTACTACAGTTCAAGTTGTTTAAATCATTGGTTGCATCTTTTTTATAAAATCATTATGATAACTTTGTATATCAAAATTATATTTTATGCAAAAACAAAACTGGGTTCCGTCATTGTTTTATGATAGTAATGTCTAATTAATAATTTATAAGTGTATTAATAACAAGTAAAACTCACCTCTTTTTTCTCTTTTCTTTTTAGGAACCTCCACCTCCTCCGCATCATCCAGTGACGACTTGGAAGACTTTGAATCCTTCTCACCATCCACTTCCATTTCCTCATCCTCATTAGATCTTGTATCATTATCATCATCCTTTGTCAAGTCTTTTTCTTTATCTGGCTTCTCCTGTTCCTCTTTTGATCTCAATTCATCTAACTCTTTGCCAAGTACGTCAACAAATTCTCTAAAAGGCTTAATTGAGGGTTTCTCATATACATAAGGTACAATGAATGATGGTGCCTCTACAACAAACATGTCATCAGTCAATGAGGGCAGAATATGTGGTTGTGGTGCACTTTGAGTCGCAGTGTTGATGAGATTCTTTGTGGGCACAGGTGTCACTGTTGTTCCACGCGCTGCAATGCTTTGATATAAGTCATGTGCATTATGCTGTGAGCTCACACTTGTCATGACAGAGTTTTTTGCTTGTAAAGGAACTTTGCCTGATAAAATTGAATTTGTATCAATAATAACAACAGTAGGTTCTTTCCTATCATTTTGGTTAGACTTCATTTGCTTGGCAGCCATTTCTACTAATGTTTTAGTATCGTTCACAATTATAGTCTTATTTTTATTATATTGATGGAGGGGATCTTCCATTGTGACCTCCTCAATATCAGACTCATCTTCGTCATCCTCATCATGATATCTCCTTCTTTTAATAGCTCTGCTACTTCGTCTTAAGTCTATAGTCTGTGTTGATATTGCTTTACTTTCTGGTTGTATAATACAGTCATCATCATTCTCATCATTATCACTAATTATTTCATGCACTACATTATCCCCATTATCTAGTATTACAACATCATCGTTTTTCTTACAGTCATCATCATCATCATCATCATCATTGGAGTCTATGCTAACAGTGTCGTCAATAATTTGTTCATCATCTGTAGAGTCTTCCTCAGAATCAACTTCTTCATCAGATATCTAAAACATAACATATTATGGTTATTTATGACAAATATTAACATTATTTAAGAATAATATTGACCTACAAATATGAAATTTAAAGTTATGCACCCCATTTTATTCACTGTATAATCCAGTGAATTATACAGTGCTTTAATGACTTAGTAAAGTATTGTAATCATGACAATGTCAACTTGACAGTGACATGAATATAACCTTTTACACATCTTTCACACATGTCAGTAACTTACACTAAATCTTGGAACAAGTATACTTATGACATGTGTATATGATGCTGCTAGTACCTCACATGTTAGTAAGTTTAACATACAACCTGTTTTTCTAATTTTGTTAGTAACATACCTATATCGGGGAAAAAGGATTAAATAAATATTATAACTTACTTCATTATTAGCATAAGTTGTTACAGCCTCACATTCTACATCATCATCATCTTTGATGACTTCCACATCTTCACTTATAGTATTTTCTATTATAGTTTCACTATCTTGACTAAGTTCATCATCTTTATATGATATACTATCTTGTGGTTCCTCGTCATCCTTGGAGATCATGTGTATATCACTTGTTGTATCTCTACTTTCACTATTAGATAATTCTTTATCTCCTATATCCTTATCATCATGTGTTTGCCCATCATTTACTTCATCATTACAATCATGATAAATTTCTTCTTTACTATCTTCAGATACTTCATTTTTTAATTCCTCATCTTGTTGAATCTCTGTTGCTTCTTCATGATTTGTAGTATCATCTTGCAATAGTTTGTGGCAATCTTTGTCCTCTGATATTTCAGGTCGTTCATCATCATTATTCTGAGAATCACTATCTCTGGATAATGCACAGTTAACATCAAACTGACTGTCCATTGATACTTCACTGTCTTTCATATTTAAATCAGGTTCTTGTGATGACATTTGGTCATTAATTTCTACTTCACCCTCATTGATTATATCTTCATCTTTAAGTATTAAATTATCATGTAAAGTGTAACCTAATAGTGGTGTATTGTTATGATTAGGACGCAATTCATTACTATTACTATTGTGATTATACCTAGTATTGCTATATTTGTCATCATCTTCTATCTGATGATTCTTCCCATTATTTTGGTTGGTCTGAGAAGTATTCGGTTTACAATTATTTAGAGCATTACTTATTTCTTTAATACAATTATTAAGTAAATCAGGTTTTTGGTCCATGTGATTGGTGTTATAATTATTATGTATATTTGCAGACTTGCAGTGATTGGGATAAACAGGTGCCTGCTTCTCCTTGGGAGAAGTAGGTGGAGAACTGGTGTCCATAGGTTCTTCCATTATGCCATTGAGTTCTCCATTCATTTTGACTTCTAATTCCTCATGTGACACCTGTTTGAAAACAAACAAATTAGGTAATGTTTTTAACCTTTTGAAGATCAGAAATGATATCAGACCAACTGAATCAGCGTATTTTTTTTTTTAGTGAACACAGTCCCTCTCTCACCTCCCCCTCTCCCCCTCCCCCCTAGTCGAGGCGCTAGCAATCAAAATGGCGGTCCATGGTTGAGCTACGTGTACGTAATAACTACCTATGGCTTCAAAGGTGACTACTCCAATCGAGGTTAAAATATTAAAACTATTTAGAGTAAACACTACAACTATTAAGTTCATTGTCGTGACACTTCGTTCGAAAACGTTTTAGTTTCAAAACTTTCGTAAACTATAATCAAAACTTTCGCAATATATAACCAAACTTTTTGGTCACCCTATCAAGTATTACTACTTTATAAAAATTATATACACACGTAAAACGCATGATAAACAAATAAACAGCTGAAATAAATAAAATATTTCCGAAGATGTCACGGTGAGAATAATTTTCCCTTCGCATATTTAGATTTATTGAAAGCATAAACTACGGAACCGGCATTTAACTATTGTTTAAATTTCATCGTTAATATTAATTAATTTACCACTTATTTTATTAGTATTTAAATATAATGAATAAACACACCACCAATCAAATCAAGCTTCCGCTCACTTCCGCGGAACCTCTCTGTCACTCGCACACTTCAAACTTGGTTATTTCAATAAAAGATACCAGAATTATTCCTCACTTTTGTTGTGTGTACATTATTTTTAAAATATTTATTACATAAATACATTTCACTATCTAAAATCACTTTATTTCCTTCATAAACATAATAACATTTTCTTCAAAAACGTTACATTTAAAACGTTTTTTTTTTTAAAAGCGACCAGACATGCTCCCTCGCCACTGTTCAGCCACAAAATGGCGACGAATCGTCACGTGACTCTCAGTGGCGTACCCGTACCAATAGCAGGGATTACAGTGATAATAATGCTAATAATTAATGTAATTACTATCTAATGACCCCCAGCCACACGGCCACAAAACCGTTTAAAGAAGACAGTGGGCGAACATTTGTAACGAAAAAGTATTTTAAATGTTTAGTTTTCCCGCCAATATCAAGCTAGACGGTTGGTTTACACTTTATCCAAGAGCGCAAATTAAAAACATAGAAGTAAGTGAATAAAATATCATTTTCATTAGTAAACATGTTTATTTTAAATGTTTAAATACGTATATGTGTTGTATAATGAACAGGCATAAACGGGATACAAAACGTCAACCGCCTCTATTGAGCTTAGATCATACACTGACCGTATCTTGCGAAAATTTTATAAAAATTTTAGTATGAATGGTGTACGGATATAAATTGGTTGGTGAGTACTTTTGTTCTTTATTAAATTAATTTTTTTAACCATTTTATATATTTTTTCGTAGTACTATATCGTTGCTTTTAATCTGTGCCTTTGTAGGAAATCATGTCTCGCTCGCTCTTTGAAGTATGATAAAGACAGCGATGATGTTTGTGCGCATGGTTAAAAGGGCGCAGCTTTTTGGCGCTAAGTAATCTACGCTTGGGAAAGGACGTGTTATATAGGCCATTTTCTTTACTTATTCATGATTTTGAACCTTAAAAACAACTAATATTATTTGTATTAACAATTTTTATTAGTTATCATATATAGGAAAGTTTATTCTCGAAAAATAACTTGAAAATGTCTACAATGTGGATTTGTGGTTGGAGGTGACATCGTCTATCTTTCTAATCTAGGATAAATTCTTTACCCTAGGTAAGTAGGTAGTAAGATAGAAATTTGATTGAAAAATTGTTTAAGTAAAAAAAATGTCTACGACTTCAAACCTATTACTCATTTTATAATTATAAATGTAGGTTTCTAATTAATAAAGGAATTTAAATACTTAAAGTTTGTGTTTATTTAAAAAAAACTCGATCTCTTTGCCTTTAAATGGAACAAAAAAAATGACCTAGAACCTATACTCTGTCTACCCCTGAGCTCCTTGGTGGTTGTAACTTAGATAAGTTACGTACAGTAAAGGAAACATTCGCTTTACCACTATTATGTAACCGAGGGAAAAGTCCATAAATAAATAGAAAAACTATGAAAACAGTGTAGTTCTAACATTTATTTGATTGATTAGAGTCCACAAAACTGCAATTTGAAATTAATATGGAATTTTTGTAAATATATATATATATATATATATATATATACCACTTCTGCCTACCCTATGTATCCTAACTAGCTTCATTACGATGAATTTGCTTTCCTGGCATCTACATGAATATAAAACATTACATTGGAAAACTGATTAGCATAGACATAAGTTCCGGTCCTCGAAAACAAGTAGAAAAGGCAAAAAAAACGTCAAATGTTATTATGAAGGTCATCTGCGTCAAACGTGGTCTAATAGTACACGAGCAAACTGATCATTTGCCTTGCGCAAAACGTTTTACCGTTAGGTATATTGCCTTCTCTTTTACTCATCAGTAGCGTCCACAAGACTCATCAACATTTTATTTAGTCGGATAACTATTTTATTTAGTCGGATAATAATGTCCACGTTGTCTAATTATCTACGCTATTTCTGTAAAAAAAAAATCAATTCTATGAAATTAATATGTAAATTTGAAAAAATAAATTAATAAAAACATTTTAGCATATCTATTAAGCATTTTGATAATTAAAAACAATAAACATTATAAAATTAAAATGTATAAAAAGTAATGACTAAATAATTGAAAAAATACACTGTAAACCATTTTTAAAAATTATAAGCGCAACAATTAAAGCCCGGAACGAACGGTACCGTCATGTGCCTATTGCACTGTGGTGCCGATATTGTAGGGATGCTCCGCCCCATTGAATAAAAGCATGCCTGCGCAGACAGCTGCGATTTGTGACACTATCAAACTATCGGCACCTTATTGCAACCCAATAAAGTTTATTTTCAAATTTAATAATACACTCTTAAAAGCTCCTCTTTACAATGCTCGATATGATCTCTCAATTATTGAAACAGAAAAGTTACATATATACAGCAAATGTGGTGCAATTAATTGAAAAAGAATGAAATATTTAGATAATTTCCGGGTATTGTTTGTATTAGGGAACCCAGGCTTACGTAAGCAAATTGACTACTAAGATAGGAGTAGCTATCATAAAGCCACAATAAATTTTGTATACACAATAAGTAAAGCATTGTATAATTAACAACAACCTACTCACCTAATCATAACAGTATTTGGATACATATCGGTCAAAAACAAAAAACCTGATTTTCTACTTTTTTTAGCAATACATTTGTCTAACTTTCAATGAAATTGTTTATTAATGCTATTAAGCACCAATATAAACTTTAATATAGTTCTTAGAAGTAAATATGAATTGGTATTAAAGTTTCGTTGTTTTTAGGCAGGTAGGAAGGTGTAAACGGTACTTGGGCGGTTTACAACAATGTAAACTAAGTCAACATGCCACGTGGTAATTACTTTTACTACATCAGTGCATTCAATAATTACTATAACTGTATCATTATGCGTGCCAAAATTGAATTTTTAACTAAGCAGTTGGTATACTTAATTGTAGGCTACTTATTGATATATTTATAAATGTGTGTATGTTTATTATACTTGAGATTTGATTTTATAAGTTATAAATAAACATTTAGATGAACTGTTAAAATTTTTGTTCTCTTAAAATATTTATAAAGTATATTTTTTTACAGCTTAACTAGGGAGCGTGTACAGATGGTGCCATGTTATAAAAAGTAAGGTAGGTAGATACGCGGGCTTGTATAGAAAGAATGGTGAAGTGGCAGATGTGAGTGGAGAGCTGGTGGCCTGGTAGGCCTTTGTTCGTCAAAACTACTAAAATATCATGATATTTATTGTATGCACAAAATTAAATATATTAGGTAGATATTACACTATTTCATTTCATTGTTTGTAAATGAAACACATATATCACTATTTCATTAATGTTAAGTATAACAATTACCAAAAAAAATATTTCCAAGTCTTATTGCTACAAGCTGCGCTTATTATCATAAACTGTTTATAGATGTAGATATATCGAGGGACCAGATATTTTTAGGTTGGCCTGACGAGTATACATAGCAAGAGGCATATAGAAGTCGCTTATAGACACCAATATCTTTATATTTAAGTAGGTAACTATAGGTATATGACGCGTTATGTCCGTGACGTCACCTCGAATAACTGTGTGAGAAAGAGATAGTATTAGTATGAAAGTAGAGCGAGACAAGTATATAGGTATATACAAAGTTATATATAGATATGTATAGATACAGTAGATATAAACTGACATACATGTAGATAGTAAGTAGGTACCTATGTATATGTAGAAATGGGTTTTTTACTCGGTGCCAAGTCACGATATTTTATGTCAAGTGTAAGATAACCCATATTACTTTTAATGAATTTTCGGTGCAATAATCTTGAAAATGATAAATCCTTAAATATTAATAAACAACAATGAAACATGTCTTTATAATATACGGGTGTTGCGTATGAACTCTATTCATAATAGTGATTCCAAGTTGTTGTCATTTAAGAAATTAACTCCTTAAATAACGAATGACTTCACAAATACAGTTTAAACAAAAAGGATAGGCCCTGATGCTACTAACAAAACACAATAAACCAAGGGTTGCTATTCGAAATGTTATAATCACTGACACATTTTCCAATAAGGTTTCCACGTATTTGGAGAATCCTGTTTTATGGTTATTATTATTATATTTAAAATGTATTTTGAACAAAGGCTAAGTGAACTGGTAAATTAAAATAAAATTGGATAATGCAATTCTCCAAATGTTTATGAGTGTCTGAAACAATATTTTCTTGATCATAGCTTTTCAAAGTTACTATACTTATATTTGGCTAAAAATATAATAAATAAAGATTTAAGTATACTTAATATTGTATTGGTGTGTCGGGTACAATTTAAATAAAAATAAAAATTGTCTGCTTAAATACAATTTAAAATTATTAAAAAAACATTTTACGATACTATTCACAAATATATTCAATATATTCATATAATTTTTAAGATGTCTATTTTAATTCGACCGTAATTTTTAGGCGGTTCATAAATCATATGTTAAATTATTTTAAATTTCTAATAAAAATGTATTTTGTGCATAGTGTAGTTCCGCTTCTACAATATCCATGTTTTAGTGAATAACTGGCGCTATATTAAATTGAGACATAATGTCACATTATTTGAAATAACAATTAAGATCCATGTTTATCCAAGAAGTTTCGAGCTAATGTGGTGGATGCATTTTGAACAAATTTATATTTAGAACCATTTTGGCTTCAGATAGATGATGCTAATAAAATTACATCGCAATTACTGCTACAACAAGGGTGGGTATGTTAAATCTAAATAAACAATGTTACTTAATAAAATTATTTGTAATCTAATGTGTAATTAAGTGATGTGATTAGCATAACATTAATTTGTTAATAGAAACTTCAAAATATTTAAATTTTATTTTATAAATATCTTTTCATATGAATTATCAAATCTAAAAAACATGATAATTGGAATACTATCAAAATTAAAAAAGACAAACATGCCTCTGGTGACCTACACGGTGTCTGATTACCTCGTCTCTGTATCCACTTTGAAGACAATCTTCACACAACAGCAAAACTCAGTCTATCTTTGTCATACACTTAGTGTTAGATAAGGATGGGCTGTTGATACGCGTGAGAAATCGCATCAGTATTTGTGATAGTAACGGGTACTTTGTAATAAATTATTATTTTTAAATACTTATTTATTTGCTAGGCCCACCATCATAGTGTACGCATGGTCACAGTTGAAATACAAGAAAACTAACATGGGCCTCCCCAATAAGAGCAAGTGATTGAAGACTTAATCTTAACATTTTCTTGATAAACTTGAAATATTCAATCAATAATAATAATAAAACACGTTCTAAATTGTTTCCCCTTTGTATATAAGGGTGATCATGCCTCAGACGCGTGTTTGCGGCGGGTTCACAAATGTAAGAGTGAAACGGGAATATTACTTCTCTTTCACACTTCAGGATAAATTTGTGTGAAATAATAAATTGCTCAAAAATTTTAATTTTAGTAGATATGACTTCACTTGATTAAATTGTTAATATATTAATTTATTAAGTTGCTAATTACATCTTATTAGCTCATAAAATCTTATAAACAAACATTAATGAGAGTTAATACTTTCAAGAAATCCACGAGGTTATCGACATTATTTATTTCTTATTTATATATAATTCTCTTGGATATTGTATAATGAACATGCGTAATTATAGACAATTTTGTTATTATTCCATCAGTTAAATTGAATGAGATAAACCGTTAGATAATGTATCGAGTAATCTTAACTCCATTCAACACGTGTTGAGTTAATATCCTTTATAATATCAAATTTAAAGATCGGAAAATCATTTTATAGAAGCGCGTATAATGTGGGTAAATACGTAAAATGCCCTACCCTTACAAATGTTCCCCATTGGCATAGGCAGGCAGAAACTATCGATCGCCATTTGATACAATCCTGCCACACCTTATTTTAGTTAAGTGCGTAGCTAACTAAACGATGATTGCAAAAGTGACATTTCCATAAAATTTGTTATCTCAATATGTGTAATTAATTTTTAAAAGAAAGTCACTTGTAAATAAAAATTGTTTATTTTGGTGATTACATTTCTCGACTCCCGCATAAGTCTATCTCTTTCGTTTATAAGGAATAAGACATGGATGTTCTTCCATGCGCAAGAATTTTAAACATAAATAGCAATTGATTTCCAAAAACTTCACTAAAATTGGATATACCTCTTACATTTTGAAATAAAAATTCGATTACAATCATAATTATTTACAATACAAAATTATTTAATGTTTTCCACGAAATGACGAAACTTACTAACAACTTATTATTAGTAGTATTATTACTTAAAATGTTTTAAGACATAATAATTTCTTTCATTAGGAGAATATTAGAAGAATACAAACAATTGATAATGAGTCGCTGGAATTCATTGTGTAGATTATCTATTATAAGTTAAATTTAATTATTATATAATAATATAGGTAACGAGATACACCCCCGTTATAATCCCCTAGCTTTGCAACTTGACTTGATATTCAACTGAAAAACCGGAGAAGTTCCGAGAATTATTGATAAAACTGTAATTCACAGAAAAAAATATATAATTCTTAGAAATCACGTAATGCAGCTTATTATTCGCGTGCTCTGCAATTCTTTATGATTAAGTGCAACTACTACGTTTCATAAGCACTATAATCGTTTGTAAGATTCCTTGTTCATTCTTTAGTCCTACTACGACGTAGTACGACGTAGTTCAGACTGACCATAGGTGATATAACCTCGATAATGAAAGTTAACCATAATAAAATATTCATATCACAAATACTATAATAATGGTCGTTATTTATTACTCGCAACGTAAGCAAGATTTAAAAGTGAAAATAACTTATAAGGGTTACGATTGTAACGGTTTCTTAGAAATACAATGATTTAAAAATAAATACATATCCATAAATATATATTACAAATATTGTTTTGTTGACTTGTCAGAGGCTTTGTGACGTGTATATTTATTGGAAGATAATCCTACCCTTAAAGGCTACCACTCTACTTATATCTTCTTTTATGCTCGAGTCCTATTATATTTACATTATAGCAGTGTGACATGATGTACTCTTTGAAGCATTTAAATTTAAAAAAAAACGTTAAAATGACACGCAATTGTTTTTAAATTAAAAAAAGTTCAGTTGCTTTTTATTATCAGTCGGGATATTGTGACTCATTTTTCTTTACTCATTCAAAAAAAAAGTGTTATTAGTTATGAAATACCGTATTTAATAAACATTTAATTAGCAGTTTTAGCTAAAAAATTATGTGAAACATTAAGTTAATGTAGTTAGGGTTAGAAGACGCAATAATATATCTATGCGTGCGACTTACATCAATAAACAAATTTGATTATGTAAATATATTTTGTAAAATAAACATTTGAAAACGTACATCTATTTGATTATTTTATGCGCAAAAGCAAATGTTGTTAATGGCAATGCAATCGTATCTAGCATGAAACACTGAAGTGTGCTACTCAGTTACACTACCTACCCTAATTGAAATATGATTAACGTCGACTCGACTCAATGTTGACATGAAACGTAATTTAATTATTTTGCATGTTGCAACACGATTACAAATTTTCACAGCTCTGTCTTCTCTCAACGCTTATTAAATTGAATTCTATTTTTGGTATTGTGCTACGAGTTGTAGCATTATTTCACGTGTTATGAAAAAGGTTTGATAAAAGGTAATGATTGTAACAATATACTATACGGTTCTCAAGAATCCAATAATAATATGAAATAGTTCTAAATATAACAATTATTATAATTAGAATTATGTTATCAATATTAATTGATCAGTGATAGATCTATGTTACGTTTTCATCAACAAAATCAATGCAACTGGACATCATATTGATATAATTAATGTAATTAAACGGAATCTTAATTGGCTTCTGCAATCAACTATAATATATTGGTGTAATCAAGTTATAAATCCGATTAGTGTAGGTGGTATAGGTGCAAATTCGAAAATACATACAATTAATGAACTTCGTATTTTTTATTCAATTTTATATTAATGTAATTAGTGAAGATGAATAATTTTTAAACACGTTTACTAGATGTTATGGTTGCGTACTATTTTACATTATTTATAATTCTCAACGAAATAATCTCGAGAAGGCTTTGTTGGGCTTTAATTATCTCTTAGATGCATATATTTGTAACATCTTGGAGAAAATATAGAACATGGGATTAACGGTAAGAAGTAAAGACCACGTTGCCGCGTTGTTATTTTCGTTTAGAATTAAATTGCAGTTTCTTTAGCTGTTGAGTCTACAACTAGTTCTACCTCTATAAGTTAACAGTAGTTAGAAAGAGATAGAAAACTTTTAGAAAAACACGCGTGTCGATCATCGTCGTATTTTGATCATACAATACCGTATGATCGTAAATGTTTTAAAAAATATGTACGAGTTTTATAAGTGAAAAAACCGCAGTGAAATTTTATTAAAACGAAAAAGAAAGTAAATATTAAAATTGATTCGATAAAAAGTTCAGCGCAATTAGCACGCTGATTTATTTAATCCGCACCAACTCGAATAAAAGCCGTGTATCAATTACTTTTTACTTGTTGCAGTTTTTAAATACACAATTTTGTTTCATAAATTTACTTTTCAACTTTTAACCCGATATTTGTTACTAGTATGTTGATTTTTGTTTTATATGCTTTTAATTTGTAATTTTTAAATACAATATTTGAGGTCTAAATGTGAGTAAAATACGAATGGTTTTAGCGATATAAAATAAAGATGCTTTCTGTTCCGTGGGTATTGAGCTTTATAAGTCAAAAAAGCTGTTATGGTACTAATCACGAGATGTGGATAAAATGGTCATAGTGAACTTTTACAAAATGTCCTTATACAGGAGGTTTTATATCGAAATTTCTTAATTACACCTTTATTATTACGTCTTTGGTTTTGTATAGAACATTCCATTTTGACAGCGATAGACAACGACTATACACTATGAACATCTTTTGCTTCATACGTCATAATTCTCCATAACCTGGAATTTGTTTAAGAATAAATGACAATCGCATAATTTCGTTCCACATTTCTTTAGATTTTCACTTATATACAGTTCATCTATAGCATGTCAGCTTGACGTAATCTTTCACTTTCATGTAAAAGAAATGTCATTGTACGCGCATGGTGGCCTGATCTTTGTCACTACCAAAACAAATAATTATTTATTTATTTTAACATAGTTTTCACTAAACATAACTAAAGAAATTACTTCATACTATTGTTTTTATATTATTACCGAACGTTTATTGAAGTTAAATCAGTTTCAATGAAATAGTATTTCAGCGTTTCGTATTGAGCTACGAGTGTACGAGCATTTACCTAAATGGATTTTTTATGTATTTCAATTTTGAGAATAAAAACTACAAATAAAAAATTTAACTCTGAATAACTTTATATATGAAACTTTCTCATCGTCGCATCGCGTCGCGTTGTTCGAGCAAAATTTAGAACTATTTTATGTTAGCATGGTTCATTTAGTACGTTGTTTTACATTTTGTTAAAGTTTATACTAACTTTACCTTATAGCTGGGATGCCAGCTAAAATACAGGGGTATTATCTGTAACCGTGCTTCCAACAATACTAATTATATTATAATTTAGTATAGGACCTGTTTGCCGCTTGATTTATATGAATATAGGACGATGAAAAGAGTCACCAGATAATTATAGATATAATGATCATAGACCAGAAGCTCTCTATTCAAAGCGATCATCTATGAAATCTAGAATCTCTTAAGAAAAGGCCGCTCCTCTATGGAAGCTGACATCAGTACTATCTATTCCATAACTAATTTAATTCCTATTTCGATTCCTTTGCATAACTCGATTTGTGTGAAAGAGGTACCGGCGTTAACGATTCCGAATTGATGTCAATGAGAAATCTTATACAGGAAACAGAGGAAATTGCTATATACTGCAACTGGATAATACATTGCTCATAACAGGTTAGTCCAAATACGCGCGGGTCGCACATAAGGTACACGTGCACTAACATTTATGCGACGCGCGCTGTTATATGTGGCCTTGCCATTAACGTCCAAAATAAAGTTTATATCTATATATAAACTTTAAACGCTATTCTTTTAATTTGAATGAATAATTTGTTTTTTATAAAATCAATTACGAACAATTGAGATATGAAAAATATCTACAAGTTGTATCTCGTAGCTACCTATGTAATGTGTGGAATTGTAACTACAATTACAAACTTGGGTAGAACCTCAAAATAGTTTAGCGTCATTGGCGTGCAATGAGTTCCAACGCATTTAATTAAACTTAAACGATGTGGTAATGTGAGATCGTAGCTTTTCCAGTTTAATCTTGTAACATGCTTATAATTTTGACCTTTTCAAAAGCTTTGATCGAAGATTTGTCAATACTTATGAAAATTTTTGCCACGATTATTAACATGTTTTAACTAATCTAAAGAAAACTATCGCATTTATTTTCCGACATTTCTGCAACGATCATGTAGTAACCATTGCCTGCCGTAACCATGTCGGCTGCAAAACTTACTGCAAATAAATGCAATAGTGCTTCGTCTGTTAATTTACTTTATTTTACAGTTATAAGCTTAAGTAGATTTTTAATTAAAACCCCTACCGTGCATATTTTACGTAAAAGTTACATCTGTTTTAAAACTTAAATTGATGCTGCTCTTAGGGAGATGAAGAACGAACGACTCGTAACACTACCGACTCAATAAATATCGTCATTTATTCTTAGTTACAGTCATGACAGCTCTTATTAAATTAACCCGCGAATTGAATGAATAATATATTCCTTTGTGACTGCAGTCTTTCTCACTGGATGTTTGAAAAAAGCTACATATAATGGATCTATCTTGATTATAGAAGTGGGAGTATTAGGGACTTTTATGCTAGTCTTAAGTATACATGTAAGTTGGAAGACAGGGATGTGTCATATGAATAGATTGCTACAATATTTTCTCATGAGATACAAAAAATTTAAATAATTATTGGTAGCTACTCTTAATTAATTTATTTCAATATTTGGTTGTATAAGGATATTTATTTTACAGTTATAAAAATGTATATAATGGTGTATGTATTAGATACGGCTACGAATCTACGAAAAGCAACACGTTGCTTCGGGAGATTACAATGTGGTGAGTCCTGTTTTCGTTACCTTTTTTGGATTTTATAGAGATTTGAGTTGAGTTTTAATTGACATTGAACGTTGAATTTTTCTCGTAATTGAATTTATGGAGTGTAAAGCTTCGAACAATTTTATGAATTGTCGGAGTTTTATTTTGCACGTTGCCGCTGTTACGTTCGCTATATTTGCTCGATTTAAACTTTTATAGATTGTTCACATATAAGGGTATATTAAATGAAGTATGTACACATTGTTGCTTTTTTATAGTAGCCCGGTATGACCACACTCCATGATGTTAGGCTAGATTGTGATCCATGAGCGGCGGATAAAACTGTAGTTAAAAGAATGTACGAGTACCTATATAATCCAGATTGACAGGACACGCTCCTTTCATTACACTCGACTATTTCTAAGCTCGAAAGTGACGGGTACTACCCCGGAACGGCAAACCAATCTAATAACCGTCATCAGTCTGCCTGCCACTCTTTAAATGTGAACGGATGCCACCAAATTGTTTGAAGCATCTACCTAAATGATTTTTAGTATGTTAATCAACCAGTTTATATATGCTAAATCATTGGATAAATATTCGCTTATCATATTTGTAATTCAACTTAGTGGTTCATATCAGACTGACTGAAATTGGGCGTGTGCGACAACTTTAATGAGCATGATTCTGTTTGTCAAAATCACATCTACGAGCAAATTCAAATGAACAATAGTAATACCTAACTAAAACTTTTAAACAATGTTAGATACGAATGTTTCGAGTAGATTATAGCAAAAATATGATTATGCCCACATTACCCGAATTAGATGGGCACGGGTAGAAGTATGTACATACATATACTCGCATATATCTGTCCTTCTTTAGACTGAGTTTTCGGTAGGTAACCGAATATTGTTGTCTCTTTTTCTCTCATAAATTTCAATTAGGAATTTGGATCGATAAAACGGGCTTGTATTTCGAGCTTGGTTTTCATACTCTTGTTTAAATACAGTTTTTGGAAATTTTAAAAGGACCTTGAAAGATTTAAGACTGAAGAATTCTCCAGAGTATCTTATCATAGGTACTGACTCGCGTTATTATTTATATAGCTGTTTTGGACTGAATATTCGTACCAGTAATTGAAACGAAACATTTTCGATAGTTTTGGAAAGATTTAATATTCCAAGTTATTAACTTTTCGAACCGCAACATTTGTGCAACTAAAAAAGTAAATCCTTAATAGAATTAAAATTAAACTGTTTTTAAAGTGGAGAACTCACTGCGACCACGTGTTCATAAGGGTCAGCCACCTCACATTTTTATAGAACAAATAACTATGTAGATATCCTATACAGATTTACCAGGTTATGTAACTTTATAATATATCAACTAATTTTTCAAGAGAATTCTCGAGAATCTTTTATTTACTGGAATCGTAATCTGATATATTTTTGAAGTATTTAAAATACTTTTTGTTATTCAATTTGACAGATTATTCAAATAAAAATTATTTTTATGAAAATTAGTATCGTTAGAAAGATAATTTACTTGTGCAGTAAAATTAGGACTAAATTTTGAAGTTGTAAGTGACACGATTTGTTTGTCCTCGTATTTATTTGGTTTTAGGCGTAATAAAGATAGGAAGACGTGAGATTATTGTTACGTAAGTGCGAACTACATTTTTAGATATTTTAAAGATATATTAAGATTTCCAGTACGCATCTTTCTCCTTTGCCTTTAGTAATTTATTCGAAGTTTAAGAAATATGTAATTATATTTCGTGGTTTTATACAATGTAGGTACTACGAATTCCCAATAGTAAAAATATTTATATTTATATTTGAAGTTCGTCTCGTTTTATATTGAATAGATGCATCGTGTTTCATGGCGTGGAAGGATGCAAGTACAAGGAGTTAATAGGGCGAATCGAAGTATTGAGAATTCAAGAATATAAGATGGGAATATAGAATTTAATATAAAATATTTTGCATTTCGCATAAGTATCCTCTTACTCAAGAAATTTTAGAGTCATCTTTCCTGTTGCCTTTTACGTTATTCTTGGATGGAATAAGCTGATTTTCCATGTAAAATGAAGACAGGTTTTCAATACATATCCTTTAATATATTAGATTTTTATAACGTCAAAGAATTAAATTCTGTATTATAATTCATTCACGTTAAAATATTTGGATGTAGTGGCTATGGGTGACATAGGTTATGATATCTGGTGAATTTGATTGCTGAATCTGAATACGTCGGTGATATTCTTGAAGAGGGATAGTGCTTGAACTGAAGTTGTTCGTGACTGGGAACACTTTTTGAAAGTAAAAAATTAATGTGCCGCAGTAATAGTTGGTAGTTATAAAAGTAAGTACATTTTCGTGTACGATATCTTTGTTTAATAGACAATTTATAATATTAGTACAAGCAATCTAAGAAAATTCTGATTTTTTAAAATAATTATACACATGATAAAACATATAATCACGCAGAACATGAAAATTTATTTATTAGTTGCGATCATGCTGTATGAAATTCGTAAAATAACGTTGTTCTTTTTGACATTTACGAAAGTATTTAATTTTGATGAATATCTTCTACATTATCATATTTTCTAACCTTCAATTCATTTCAATTATTAAAGCATCAAATTCTCTAAGAACTTATGTAGATTGTTTGGACTTTATATGGTTTAAAATGGGAATGTTAATAAGGAAAGACCCAAGACAACGTTCATTTACTAAATTGGGTATGTATTTAAATGATACATTTTTCAGTGTATGTCTAATGAACTCTAATTAAGTCAACTAAATCTAAAAGCTTCGTAATAATTTCCTTCGTAACACGTATAAATTAAAATGATAGTGAAAGTTTTTAAAACTGCAAGAAAATCAACCCCTATATAGAGTATAGGGGGTTGATATAAAGAGAAAATTGTAAAAAAATTCTACTAACTACCTAATTAGCCAATTATAGGACTAATGTGTAAACACAAGACTCAATTGACCTGTATAAAATTGTGTACTCATTACGCAAATAAGCACATTAACTATTCATCGTCATTTTCAAATTAGTAAATGGAGAAAATGTACTTGAAAACAATAAATGCTCCTTTCTAAAAGTGCCTTTTTATTGATTTAATAATATTGAAGCTAATTTATTTATTCATAAAATCACATTAATAATTACTCTATTTGTATTGTATAGTAATTTAATATACATTTATATATACAGGGTAACTCAAAACTCAATGATAAGCCGGCACCAGTGGGTGGACCCGCTCTTCACTACTTGAAGAAAAATAAGAAAAAGATATATCTAAATTTTTTTTGAAAATACTAAGTAAATTTTGAAATCCTTCGAAAATTGACACCCCATATGATATTTCCAACTGCTACGACCACAAATTTACAAATATTTCAGGTTTTTTTTTTGTATCGGCAACCTAATTAGTACTGCTATCCATTATAACCCTTAGAAATTTCAGAATGCCTGCAGTTTTTACACAAAAATAAATCAAAATTCTTTTTATTCCTAAAATTTTGAAAGATTTTTACCTTCAGTCCACTTTAACTCATCGTGGTGTAAAGAAAAGTATGGATACTACCATGGCAAGTTTCTTTAAAAGTTGACGCAACTAACCAAGGTTCCTAAGTGGTATAATACTCTAGGAAAACTAGTCACAAAAAAAATGCCTATCATTTCTAAACAAGAATCAAATTTCATAAATTGTTGTTGCTAGTGATCACTTTTACTGTGTGGTTATAGGTTTTGTTGTTGAAAAATGTTGATTGAATCAAAATAAATAGTAATAATTTTACATTTATTTTATTAATTAAAACTTGCATTTTTAACATTAAAGTAAATGCTCGAATTGTTTGCCACCGGCATTAATACATGCTCTACATCGTTTTAAAAAAGATCGGTTTTATTTGTCGCGCCACCATTGATATGATCCGCAGCCTGAGTGATTTTTTGGTGAAGCTCGTCCAATGTTGCAATAGGTCTTGAGTAGATCCGGTCTTTAAGACAACCCTAATAGAAGAAGTCCAGCGGGTTTAGATCAAGTGAATGGCATGGCCATAAGATAGGACCAAGTCGCTCGATCCAATGCCCTGGATACTATCGGTTTAAGTATTCTCGCCGGGCAAAATGGGGAACCATCATTTTGAAGCCACATGTTTTGTAAATCATTTATGGGCACATCGTCTAATAATTCTGGCAAGTCATTTTGTAAAAAGTTTAAGTAACTATTACCATCCAAGTTTCCTTCTAGCTCAAATGGGCCAATCATTTTTCCATTTAATATGCCCGTCCATAGGTTAACCTTGAATTGATATTGGGATTTGTCTTGTCTCATCAGGTGAGGATTGTCATTGCTCCAACTATGTAGGTTGTGAATATTTAAATAGCTATCTGTCTTGCAGGTTGTTTCATCAGACCGTAAAATTTTATCTAAGAATTGGGGATCTTCCTTGTGCTTTTGCAGCATCACACGGCAAAATGCGACTCGGAATAGTGGTATGGGTGAAGCCTGTGACGTTTTAAAATTCAATGTGCAGAACTTTTTGGGATTCCCGTAGCTGCTTCTATAGCACGTACCGAGGTAGTTGTATCGTATTCTACTTCATTGAGGACTTCTTCATCGCGTTTCAATCTAGGCCTACCAGTGTTTCTCCTGTTAAATGGTAAACGACCCTCCGAAAATGCTTGATGCACCTTAATAAATACTCGATAATCCGGATATCTTTGAGCATTCGGGTACCTTTCTCGATACAGTCTGCTAGCAGCGTTAGCATTGCATCGGCATTCTCCATAAACGAGATGCATATTAGCGTATTCCAACGGTGTGTATGGTAGCGGCATGATACTAGAGAACCACGTCAATTGAGTATGGATCGGTCCGCAGTAAACAAAGAAGCACAGCGTACTGACTTGCTGAGATGAGAACAGCAACTTCTCTACCTGCTCTATTGTTATTCAACAAGGAACATGTATCTATTTATCTCTCTCTAACTTTCAAATTACTGCGCACAATGTTCTGTTCAAATTCCAAGAATTTGCAACAAAAAACATGTTTTATGGACCACAGTAAAAGTGATCACTAGCAACAACAATTTATGATATTTGATTCTTGTTTAGAAATGGCATGCATAATTTTTTTTGTGACTAGTTTTCCTAGAGTATTTACCACTTAGGAATCTTGGTTAGTTGCGTCAACTTTTAAAAAAACTTGCCATAGTAATGTCCATACTTTTCTTTACACCACGATGAGTTAAAGGGGATTGAAGGTAAAAAAACTTTTAAAAATTTAAGGAAAAAAAATAATTTTGTTTTATTGGCATTCTGAAATTTCTAAGGGTTATAATGGATAGCAGTACTAATTAGGTTGCCGATACAAAAAAAAATCTGAAATATTTGTAAATTTGTGGTCGTGGTAGTTGAAAATATCATATGGGGTGTCAATTTTCGAAGAATTTCAAAATTTACTTAGTATTTAAAAAAAAAATTAGAAATATCGTTTTCTTATTATTCTTCAAGTAGTGAGGGGGGAGTCACCCACTGGTGCCGGCTTATCGTTGAGTTTTGGGACACGCTGTATATATATATTAAATTCATTTAAACGTACGTACGTTAGACTTCAAAAGCCTTTAAGATAAGGAATGCTCTTTGGAAAGCTTAAAGACTTTCGTTAAAAGCTCTTAGCAATCTTTCCTACCATACAAGACCCTTTATTATTATACAAAATATTTTATCGGGGATGTGTTTTTTAAATAACAGCACGTAATATTTTATATATGAAATTAGTGTACGTAGCAATATCGCTTCAAATTTTAAATAAAAACTATAATATGTGCATATACTGCCAGATGTTAGTTAAAATAAACTGAATGTCAAAAATTCAAAACGTGTTCGTTGGGTTCACACACTGGGCCTGTGAGTAAAATTTAGGGTGTGAATTCAAAAGCCGCTGCGGCAACCCGGTGTGCAATAATAGAAAATGTAAACCACTGTTATTATTATTATTACATCAACTCATATGTTGGTAGATGCATATATACGTACACATTTGCAATATGCACTATCAATTTATTATAAATCCGCGTACAGGATGCAAACAAATGAACACGTTGCCTGGTTGCTAACAAAAACAACACGCGCGGCATTTTTGAAATTTCAAAACCATAACATATAAAACACTTATAAAAATAAATTAAAAATAGATAGACTTTAACTATAAGTTAGTTACAATAATTAGTACCTTAATTAAAACGCACAGCTGACACTTGTTAGAAAAAAAATAGTTTAAAGTTTTCTGATCTTCAATAGGAGAGAATAATATAAAAAATGAATTAAAAAAAATATATTTCACTTACCGGGCTGGTTACGCCATCCTGAATTAAACTTCTAACCGTACCGACCAAGCGTTAGTTATACCTTCTATATATTAAAGGTAGTTTAATACGCAGGGTATGCTCGAGAACTGAATCTGAACGGGCGAAGGCACCGGCTGACGTAACGAAATGGCAGTGTTACCAGTATCTTCAGTATACGCTCCCCTTCATTTCTATAACATTTAACACTCACAGAAATATCCACCTAAAAGCGGTAAATATAAGGTCACAAATATTTTTTTTTATTAATTTTTAGTAAACAATATACATATACATTTATGTATGTTTTCCTGATAATTGGGGTAAGCTGGTGCAGTAATATCATAATAGTATAGCTCATAGGTATGTATGTACAAATATTTTTTTAAAATAAAATTAAAGTTTGATTGGGATTTGATTCTCAACTCGGTCTTGAACTTTAGATAACATGGTAGGTAGATAACATTTCTGGCGGCCTGGCGGTTGGCATTCAAAATGTTCCAGTTCCTGAGTCCAACAGAAAACAGCAATTAAATTCTATTTATGATTATGTAAATGTTATTATAGAATTATCAAATAACTGGCAGTCCAAAGTCACGGATCGATCGATCTTAGGCAGCCCTTGGTTTAGCAGGCAACCATCTACCTTCTCTATCCATCATCAACGTTTCATCATGTCATCTCTTTCTTTTGAGGTTGTTTTTTTTTTCCAACCGTTGGTAGAGATCACCTCCCAAACTCATGGGATGGGAAGAATCTATGTTCTTCAAAAGCAGGTACCAACTTGGGGGGAAAAAATGTACACAGTGTATTATGTTTTCCAAAACAAGTTCTCTACGAGCCTGCACTAAGATTAAAAAAACAATGATTTTTTGATGTCAATATAGTGTAAAGTACTGCTAAATATAATCAGAGCTTTTTTAAACGCATATAACAAATATCTTAATAAATTATTAATTTAAAAAAAACTACTCCACAAATATTATAACATTATTATTCAAATTGCCAAGTCTAGTTTAAAAATTCATAAGTATAAAGTGAAGCGACGTACGCCAAACACTTGAGTAAAGTGCTTTTCCATATACCAAGAACATATGAAATGTTATGCACGGGAATATTAGATTAATAAACATATTATCGATGTTAGAATTACGAAATCTCACTTTAAAAACAACAGCAACTAAAAGTAATAAATATCAAATTAAAACTTAATTCAAGAAAACTTGTATATAAGAATAAAAACAATACAAGCATTTAAATCTATTGTTTTCTCGAAGAAATCATTTTCATAACATTTCACACCATTCAATAGAAGTTAAATAAGTATTATTAATGATATTACTACTCTTCGTTTATTTTCATATTTATAGAAATGAAATTCATATTCTACTTATGAACTTTAAAGTAATTTCCTAACGCGCGTAATTGGGCATTATCAAAAATATTCTGAATTAGAAAAGGTAAATGAAAATAATACACAAATTATAACACAAAGATGATTTATTAAAAATTTAATAAAGTTCAGTACGTTCCGCACTAACTTTGTGTAAGTACTTTTAGAATTATTTAGGACTGTTAAAAATGTTCGAGTATCCATTTGCCAGTTCTTTTACTAATCATTTAAGACTATCGTAAAGGTCAGAACACATATAACGTACATAAACGTTGACGTTGCACGCTTCTTTTAGTTTCGTACATTACAAATGTCATTGTACGCGTACGTCACGCATGGCACGCCCACATGTGGCTTGACCTTCGATGTGTAATAAAATTAAAATTTACAGCAGTTTCCTAGTCCGCTACAAAATGTTTCTCCTAAATATCGGCAAAAACGATTATCTCCGAATCCTGAACTTTAACAGAACTTATACTTTGTACCACAAAAACACTTGTTAAAACTATCAGTAATTATATAACAGATATAAAAGCGCAGTCCAAAAGTGCAACATGGTATACTTTTATATGGCTATCCTACTAAAGTCAATTTACTAAGACTTAGGGGTCACTGGGCGTAGACCCAAAAACAGGATAACCAAAATGATTATTAATATAAGTAAGTTTTTTAAAATTAATTAACAAGTTAACAGGACCTAGTAATGTTTCATGATATTTCGAAAGCGCTCAATTTTTTCGATCATCCTTCGCGAATAGTAAAATACAACGTGTTGAAATCACACGTTTAATAGTAAACAAGAATACATAAAATACAATATTAAGTGCTAACAATATCAAATTTGTTTGACATTGAACTCGAGCAGATATTTTTATTATTCTGCCAGCACTTTCAATTTGTGAAATTTCAATCGTGTGTATAATACCTATATTATACCGAGTGATGCGGTCGCACGTTTGAAGCCGAAAATGTGGTCAATAGTAACATTAATGGAGTCCACTGTCCACGGAACTTCGAGTGAGAGCCTCTTTATCGAAAATGTACATATGAAAGTACTGGGCAAATAATAAAATAGGCCACTTCATTTAATAACTAATTTAATTAGAACGAAACGAGTGCATTGTCAAAATTGTCCAATAGTACTTAATTTCATTTTAATGCCAACCGTAGTTATAATAATAATAATAATGTGAAAATATTATTGCATTTTTGGCTGCGCTCAAGAACAGACGTCTCCCTAAATTACTTTAATTATAATTAAACTATATAGTATACTTATTGCTTAACAGGAATATTATGAGTAGAACACCAGCATTATAATGCATTGCTTACAATAAGTCTTTTATTTAATGGTGTGGGAAATAATAGCAGGATAATTTTACTTTAGGTCAGTGAACCTACTAAAATTACTTTCTTTCGCAACAAATTCATTACAAGTTGGTTTGTAACCTTGATAACAATAATGCATCACAATATTAAATTATTATACTGGACTTTCAGTGTGAGTCTTTTTAGTGCTCTCCTTACTCGAGTAAATAACAATTAAAACAAACAAAAATGAACAAACAACCAAGCAATCACAAAATAGACAAAAGAGTAAAACTTACAAACACTAGACTATAATCATATAAGTTGGTAAGATGCATAAACGTGCATAAGTATTGATTTTTTATAAATATATGAAAGTTTCTATAAATTAATTTCAATAATTTGACACTTCAAATCAATACTCATAATTTGAGACACGAATACCGATTTTCACATTGGAAACGCAAATATTTCGTAAATAATTTAGACTTTTTTATTATTTTAATTCGAAAGTGTTACAGTCATCGGGGCCGCGACGAGATTTAAACAATATTTGTGAATATCCTAAGACAACACGAAAATGTCCGTAAAATATTTTTTACTTCAGCACGTCACTCATAGGCATGGACGTAGCTACGGTGGGGCAGGGTGGGACGCTTGCCCCACCCTGGCTCTGACCTATAAGGTACCTAGTCAAATCTAAAAATCTTAATTATCTAGGTACTAACTGCAATATCTACTATCCGTAAGAAAATTCACACTAGACAGTCGTCAGTCAACCCAAAAAAAATTAACCAGGGTAAGACCTTGGGTATAGTTTGCTAGTTACATATTATTTTAGACTGCTGCCCCACCCTGAGCCCATGGCTGACTACGCCCATGCTCATAGGTGCCTTCTATTCACTCTATATCACTTTATTAGTTGAACGTTTGAGACGAACATATAGTATAAGTATTATTAATGGACTCCTGGCAAAAAATTTTTATACCAAGCTTCAGTTGTTTTGAATTTATAAGACATAAAACGATGTCCCGTATTTTAACGTAAATCATGGACACTGCGAGTTGGCAGTATCGTGGGCGAGTTCTTTCGCATACGTTTAAACATTAGTGTGCGGGTATGCCTTGAAGGATTGTGGTGACCATCGATTTAATAATTAATTTCAGGATTTTCAAAAAGTAAGTAATAGCCAACCATAAAAATAGACTGCTTAATATTGAAATTTCAGCCCCAAACGTTCAACTGAATCACTCGATTTAAAAAAAAAAAGATAAAAATTGTAATAGTTTTGTTTTCAATATTAAAACCAGTACGCGAGACAAGGTACATTTAGGGTTATAACATTGTGCGTGTATATATTTAATTATTCACATGTAGCTTAAGAACTGTGCCAAGTGAAGTTTATGAATCTTACCATTAATTTCACTTTACGATGTATACGTCGCTATATACATTTTAAGGCAATATCAAACGATCTAAGAGCAGCTGAACAATACAGCATGAGTAGCAAGATGGTGTCTTGACTAGATTAGCATTTCGTCTGGAGTGCGCATTGTCTTGCGTATCCTACACTAGTTAAGTCGTTTACTAGATATTACAGTGAACATAATAAACAGACGCTCAATTGTCTGTTTATATGTGGAATAAAGTGCAGCAGCTCTATGACAAATTAAGTAGAATAAATTCTACAACTGTGATATATTACTATACATAGTAGTATTATACGGCGAATCAACTGAACTAGTCTAGTGCACGATATTTAGTCGCCGTCAGCTTAATTTAAAATACATACATAGTTTATATTCGTCAATTTCTCAAAATCTCCCGTGAGCAGTATTTTGAGTAAAAACGTCATACTACACTATTTCTACCAAAATTAATTAAACATATAAATTATGCAGAAATATACCCAAATATTTGATATAAAGTATTAATAATAAAATTATAATCTTATGTATAATAAAAGTTACGATATGATTGTGCACGTGGATGTAGATCCAATTAATTTAAGTGCAGAAACGTTAATTTAATATTTAAAGACTATGCTTCGTGTATAATTTATACAAGAAAAAAAAAGAAATCACGTCTAATAGTTTCAATTTGAGTGATGAAGTTCCTATTATAAATTATTTGCCTGCACACACGCAAGTTCATTACACACTAATACTAAAGCGATACGTTTATGTAGCTTGTCAAAACGTCATTAATCTTTGGAATTTTGAATACACTATTAAGTAATAGTTTTTATTTGTCCTAAATACTTTTATAATAAGAATTGGCTATATATAATAAATATATTTCTATTTATAATGGAACGGAGTGAGCTTTTATTTATATTAAATGTAAAGCAGAATCAATCAAAGCAAAACTTATGATCATAAATTAACATTTAAACTTAGTCTAATTATATAAAAAATAGACTTCACTATAATGTAAGTACTATATAAGAGTATATTAATTATTTAGAAACTTTAAAAAACAGAATTGTATATACACAATAAATAAACAAAGAAATAATATAATTAAGTGACTTACCCACTTATTGTGGGTCAGGTTGGTTTTTCAAATCCTCTGACACTGCATCGGACGTGAGGTGGCGTCATATGTTGTCAGACACCTTTTTATACTGCTCTTCTAAAGAATCACTTGGGAGTATTTGTGTTTCAGTAATCTCTTTTCCTAAATGCCGTGGTTTACTCATAACCATAGTGTAGGTGTCTCTTTCACGATGATCGTTTTTCCTTTCTTCCATAACCTTTTTAAAGTGTTCATTTGTGTAATATTTACGTTCTGAACTCACACTAAGCGCATCTCTATAATCATCTGGGACAATTTTAGATCTTTTTTCAGTGGCTTCTACATACTTTTCCAAGTTCGAGAGAGGTTGAGTCTTCTCTCGCAATTCAAATTCATCACTATGCATTGACAATTCAAATTCTGCAGCTAAATGATGAAGAACTTCTTTAAGATTAGCAAATTTTCTTAGGTCATTATCACTATTTGTCACTTTGTTAGGAAAAGGTCCATCACAAACACCATTGGGACAACCCTGTTCATATTCACGTTTCATGGACTCTAACTCCCCGATATATATAACTTGTTTTGAATCTGCTTGATAAGCTTCAAGCATAAGTTCTGCATCTTCATGAAAGAGAAAAACCGCAGGCATGTCTATATCATTGATACCATCACCAGACATTGCAAACAGTGGTGAAGTTTCATGAGAAGTTCCCGGCACGTTATCAGTGATAATGGCTAGTTGCATGCCCGCGTCTTTCATATTTCTCGCTTTCTGAGCAAATGTGCACTCGCCACGCACAGCTACGCCGAATTTGCCAAAAGCTTCTGCTTTATTTATCAAGGGTTTGCATGCATCTGCTGGGTTAGTATAGACTAATTGGTTGATGTATCTATCATTGTTTTCCACATTTTTACCAAAACGTCCGGGACCACCTGGTATTATTAGGTCATTGACTTTTACACCTAATGGATTAACTATGTTTTCCATTTCAATTCTCTGCGACATGTCTTTCATGAATTGCAAACCATCTGCAGCATCCTTTTGTGTTTTAGCCTAAAAATGATAAATTGTTGAAAATTCATCCAGAATATTTATCCAAAGTTAAAACTGTCATATCGTTATGTTAATTGAGATTATACTTACTGAAGTTGTTGAATACAAAAGTTGTACTCTTCCATCAGACATAGAGATCACAGTAATTCCCATCTCTTCAAGTGCCTCTATTTGCTGAGGGTCTGTAAGTGGTTCCAGTGAAGGTAGGGGCCTTATTAATCCACCAAACATATTTTGCATTGGTCTTCGAACATCTGCAGCTACAAAATGTACATTTGTCGGGCAAGCCCTAAAATCAAACGTAAAAATATTAATTTATTCTAAAACATACTTATACTTAAATGTAGATAAAGAAATAACTTACTTGGTATATTTATGTTCAGTTTCTTCATTAATTACTTTTAATGTGATTGATTCATTTCTGCCAACATTACCCAATGCTAATGGTAGAAAATGTGCTTCAGTTGTCATCACATAATTGTCAATTGCCATTGGCAAATCTTTATTTTCACTAAACATCAAATATAAATACTTAAATGTTTCAGCCAAAACAAATGAATCCATTCTATCCTCGTGTTTACGAGTGCGCACATCATTGACAGCCGCGTAACCACATGAAACTCTGGCATATTTCTGCAAAGACTTGAGAGCCGCTTTTCCAACGAATAAATAATGATCATCATTGGTGGCTCGGTGTAAAAAGTATGTCGACTCAAGAAACTCTGGACGTAATGGATGCTGTCCCCAAATTACCTGCATAATTTATATAATACTAGTATAGCACTTTTTAATACAGTATTTTCTTGAAGGTATGTTTTTGTGTTAAATATTAATGATGTATTAAAGTTAAAATAATAATAATACAAAAAATAAATCTATGCTTTCGAATCCACTAAGACGAACTCAGTGTCAATATAAGTTTATGATTCAAATATCAAAGTACATGGCCACTTAACATGTAAGTCACCATAAATATATATACCTGCATATCAGCAGAAAAAGCTTCTGGAATAAATGTGTACTTTTGCATAACTTGATATAGCATTTCATGAGTTGCCACAGCAGGTCGGATATCACCTAACAACACTTGTAAACCAGGCCAAAATGCAAGGAGAGCATCCATAAAATTGCGCGACTGAAGATGTGGCCTGCATATAACATATTACAATATTTAAAATGGCAAAAATATAAGGCAGCATTTACGTATGCTTGTATCACATGCGCCATTTTCGGACTAGTTAATTCTATATAAAAGGTTATATATAAGATGTTTTGAGTGGACATTTCACAAATCTCTTAATTTGAATTTAACCTTTCAGGGACCTCTCAGGTTTTGAGAAAATAAAATTTTTGAATTACTCTAATTAGTTAATTTGTTAGTGTTTACGTGAAATTAAATCCACCTCAGTAGCTAAAGGTTAAAAATAAAAGAAAACATTGTTAATATACATATAAAGAAATCTGTATCATACCTATGCATATGAACATCCAAAAGAAGTGGTCCTCGACTAATATACTTCATAACAGCATTGTAATATCTATTAAAGCGTGCCAAATATTTCTCATCTCCAAGTAATATGTATGCTTTTAAACAGTATTCATAATAGGAGTCAATACCAGCCCCTACGCCAGAGTCCTTCCGAACCCATTCCCCTGTTTCTATGTTTATTATTGTACCCATCAGGTCTGATGTCCTAAAAACAAATCAATATAACATTATTATTATTATAACACTACTACTGTCAAAGTCAATCTTATTCCTTTTTGTCTATTTCGATATGTGTTATAGTAATAATAACAAAAACTTTTGCTTACCTATGTCTTATGTTCCACAACTCATCCATTGCCTTTTGGGACCTCTTTTCAAACTCACTGTCGCCAGACAGACGTGACAAGGCAGCCATTTCCAGAATCATTGTACCAGCACACGCAGTACATGTCTCTTGTTGATCCTTCAACCCGTTCAATCCATGCTTTAAGTTAATCTAAAAAAACATTACACTAACGTCAATTGTTCTCTTATTTTCTTGTAACCCTACATATAAATACCGGTAAAACATATTATATTGAAACTCAAGACCAAAACACTTTATTTAGTTTATATTATCTTGTGTCTCTTTTATCAATTGTTTACCACTTTTTGTTACAGTTTGACCCATTGAAAACAACAGCAACAAAGACCCCCCAATGTAATATTACATTGTAATCTAATTAATACATGTAACACAATCCATATAAGTACATATAAAAGACATATGTTTATCATAGGCCATGTACAGCTAATGTAGTGGGACATATTGCTATTTTTTATTTTATCTTACTAACCCGTCCATGTGGAATGCCAGTTGTAGAGTTAAAAGCTGGCAAAAGCCTTCTACCGAGATCTTCAGCTTTTCTCAGTAGCTCATCATTATACCACTTAAGAACCTCTATTTCCTTATTAAATTTGCTTGCAAACACATGTGCTGATAGTAAACCTCTGAAATATAATAATAAACAGATGTAAACCCTACCATGGACTATAAGAAAAGCCTGGACATTGGAATTATAGAATTTTGTGACTGGAGTATTAGCCATACAACTGTGTTTACTAAACAAAATTGTTCATACTTAGGAATTGTTATAAAATTATCCAGTCATAACAAACTAATATAACTCAATAATAACAATTCAATCTCATACATACCCCAAAACACGAATGTTTGTTTCGAAAACGGACACAACAACGTCTTGATCAAAATCTATATTATCAGCAACCAACTTGACAGCTCTGCTAAATTCTCCGAAATCACCCATCAAAGCTAACATATCCATAGAATCAACTAATGTGAGCGAGTAACTGAAATGTTAATATTATTTGTCAATTGAACATGTTTATAATGTGAATTGAAGCATTCTATGAATGACTACTAATACTTACTTCCCGAGAGCGTCGTCCATATCTCCACGACTTGGTGTTATACCTTTAAGTCTTCCCTTACAACTGAGAGGCATTAATTCATCAGCAGGGTATGCATTATCCATATAAGCATGATAACCATGGTAGAACATCTTTCTAGCCTCCTCCCTTGGAGAATAAAGACAATTTCAATGAAGAATCTGACAAATTTTACTATCAAAATCAAAGGTTACACTAACTTTAATGCCTTCCTTTCTGCCTTAGACATTTCGACCGCATTTCCATAAATTGCCACGAACGTTATCACAACAATTACACTATAAATTACACGATAAGCCTTCATTTTGATTTGAACCAAAATACATGAACGTTCGAAAAATATCTTATCCGACACAGATAATAAATTTTGTTTGAAGGTGGGCTTCTAATTGCACTCTCTAACATTCCATATTTACAAAACTTACTAATAATGAATATATTCTACAGAATAAATAAATTATTAAAAAAAAACAAGAAATATACACGAATACGCAAACCACATACTATATGTCTAACTGACAGATTTTGCTGAGCTGTTTGCTAGATGAAAAAAAAACTGATTCAAAGTTTTAGTTTTATACAATTAAATTCATTTACAATAGGGAATACTCAAAATAATTAATTTAAGATACCACAATTATTACCGTATTTTTTTATGCCTACTCAAATCTTTAAAATGGAAGAGATATTTAAAAAATGTTATGGCCGATCATTTAAATGTCCAAGCCCATACTTTTCTTATAACAATTGATAAGGGTGCACTCTGGGGCCAAATCTAAAAACCTGGCCAAAATTAAAAAAATATTCTAAATGATTTCAAAATTCGAAGGTTTTCCGTCCGTATTTAGAATGGTGATTTTTTAAAGTAGGTGACTGAATATGATGTCCAGAAAGTTATACATAAACATCTTACTTGGGGATTTTTGGGGTCGATGATCACAGATCAATTATCACAATCTCAATAATTAAAATGGTGAAAATGAAAATTTGTGAAATAAAAAAAACACTTGTAGGGGATTTTATGAAGGTATTTTAATAATATCTATTTTTAAATGACTGCAGCTAATCTAATATGGCATCCACAAGCATGGGCGTAGCCAGCCATGGGCTCAGGGTGGGGCAGCAGTCTAAAATAATATGTAACTAGCAAACTATACCCGCAGTCTTACTCTGGTTAATATTTTTGTGTCGACTGACTACTGTCGAGTGTGAACTTTCTTACAGATATTAAGTATTGTAGTTTGTACCTAGATAATCAAGTTTTTTAGGTTTGATTAGGTACCTTACAGGCCAGAGCCAGGGTGGGGCAAGTGCGTCCACAAGTAATAAAATAACTGTCTTAGTTAGATATATACTCTATGGAACATTTTAGATTTTTACATTTTAACACATTGTGCATTTGCAGCAAAATTTTGCAGATAAAATCTACGTATGTTTCTATCTCTCTCTAAATTGAATGCTTCGTAAAATAGTGACTAAAATAATTGTGTAATATTCTACCATCCTTTAGCTGATAATTCTCCTTTATTTAATTAAAAACGGTGAAATATTGAAAATTATGTGGGTGTTTGTATATGAGTGTCTTTTCTCTCTTCGAAACACACAACCACTGCTCGAGCTACATTGGCATTCCACAGACGAGCCGTCAATTAGAGTCTTACTAGAAGTGGATTCCATTTCACTTGGGATTACCTTAGCCAATTTTGAAAAGAAAACCCCTAAATTAAAACTTTATTTTAATAAGTTTTGGCCAGCTTTTTTGGTCCCAGAGTGAGGTGGGTTAATACTCATGTTTGCCAATATTAGCTAATAGTAATATATTCATCTAGTCATTATAATCCTTAGGCCCGTCCACATCGCAACGATTTATCTTGCAAACGGACTGCACAGTTTTATCAAGCGTGTGTGTCGACGCAAATTTTTTAGTTGGAGCAAGCGATCGGTGTACGTAATTGCAAATCAAAGGCTATTTAATTATCTAAGCCTTGGCTTTAGATTGCATTACGTGAAATTGATTGAAACCTACCGATGTCGATATCTTATTAATTTTTAATAACTTCCTTTGAACATAATTATACTATAAGAAACATAAGAATGCTCTCTAATTTATATAATTCCATTCAATGCCAGGATTTGTCCTTATTCCCCATAATCTCATCATGGTATTTGATACGTATTCCAATGAAATGTAGTACCTATGTAAAATTAAGTGTTAAGTATAATTCTTTTGTCCCATTTCTGTTCTGTATTTTATTGGCGGTAAAAAAGCAATAGTAATAGGAAACAAATCTTATATACGCAGAAAAATATATCAGTCGATTGAAATCGAATTATAAAAACAACGTCGACTTATAATTTAAAAATGACACAACAATATCTGTAAGCCATAATACAAATTTCAAATTTAATTTGTAATGTTCATTAGATTGAAAAGAGTTGGTTCAGCGGTTGTATGATTTGTCTTCGGAAAAATTAAGCATATTTCTCGATGCATGTCGACTAACTGTGTGTCCCAAACTGAAGAGCCTGAGTATGTTGTCTATACTGCCGGCTCTGTAGAGTCCATCTCGATTTGTCGAGACATTATGACTTCTTTTGTCGCGATCGTTCGTACTGACGGCACTATCAAAGACCTCCCCTGAAACCATGTGGTATTCTCAAGTCGTCAATGGGGCAACGTTGGTGCTTTGGTTTCTGGGTCAGATTCTACTGTAGGGCATAAAGCAAGGATATACTGTATTTAAAAAAAATCATATTTCAGAGTACGTCCACAAGATCAGCGGTTTTGGAAGGCGATCGCAGCATGTTTACTAATATTTGCTGTGGGTAATCAAGAATGGTGGGGTTATCAGAAACAACACAAACTTATTAAATTGCATTCATACTTTACTTTAATATTTGGTCCAGTCAGTTTGATATCACAAATTATTTATTTTTATTTACATTACAGTGAATATCCTTTTCTTTATCTTGGAAATCTATTTACAATTATTATGGTGACATTTATAATTGTTGTAAGTTACGTTTTGTATTGTCTTATTTATTTATTAATATGTTGTACATAATATATTATTCAATTTCTAAAAAAAATAATTGAAAATAAGTGCATACTTTTGTTTTAGTTAAAACTTGTATGTGCAAGAAAAGATAGTTACGAAAATGTATTGAAAAAATTTATGAAGACCATTCATATTTATTATTATGAACCCCGAAATGAATTCGTGGACAAGGTAAATTAGATTATATAATATATACTGTAGACATTGTGGCTGAGTCTCGTTGTTGTTCCTAGATGGTTGTCAAAGTGGAACGGTTTAGCAGAGGCATTGCAGTCTTCGCGACGGTGGCAATGGGTCTAGATTTGTTTTTCTGGATGACTATGCCGATTGTGAATAGTTATTTACAGGGCGCTTTTGCTGATAACACAACTGCTAAATTACAAACATTTATATACATGGTGATGCCGTTTGATTTTGAATATGACATCAAAAACTGGATTCTTATGCATTCAATAAATGTCTATACAGCGGGGTTTGGATGCGCACTTTTTGTTGTAACAGATACTATACTTTTTTCAATAGTTGGTCACCTTTTAGCACGCATAAAGATTCTGAAAAATAATTTATATGAACTAAGCACTTACATAGATGTGTTGAGTAACCGTGATATATCAAAGAGACTTGAAATATGTATTCGTGATCATGTTTTAATAATAGAGTAAGTTATCTGATATCAAGAATTTACACTAAGCTTGGTTTTATTGTTATTTATTATTTTGTATTTATTTCAGAACATTTCATGAAATGCAGGACGCATTCGGTGTGAGTGTAACCGGTTATTATGTGTGCAATCTTATATTTGATTCTCTCTTAATATTAGAGCTTAATTATGGAGTAAGTATATACGTATATATTTTTGACTTATGATAGACACCTACTGAAACATTGAATGAATTTTGTTTCCAGGATACCGCTGTTAAAATATCATATTTATTTATGATTGTAATGTACGTGGGCGGACTTGTTGCTATGTCCGTTGTCATGGAGGAAGTTCGAATACAGGTGCCTTCTGTTTTTGAATTAAGAGTAGTCCTGATCGGGTCCACATCTGAAGAGAGAATCTACATCAAAGATAGACGTTTTAAATTTGTTTTGATATTATTTATTTATTTCATTTCAACCGCGTTAATCTTTTCAGAGCGATGGTTTACCTGAAGCTGTTTACGGTGTACCTTGGGAGCGAATGTCATTACCAAATCAGAAAACGTTGCTGATCATTTTAAGTCATGTTCAACATCTTTTGGTATTTCGAGCTTTTGGGGGTCTACAAGCTGGCATTAAACCGACAATTAATGTGAGTTCGAATCAGAGGCAAGCTTATATTATAAAAAATATTATCTTATATTATATAAAGGGTGTATCGAGTCATGCAAAAAAATTACGGTAAATATTAAGCGAGAGATTTATTCCCCCTCAGAAAATTAATTGGGTTGGCTTTTCGAGCTTGTTCCAGGAATTCAGGAATGAACATCAATCGTTGATCTCATCGTTTTTGTTAGCATACACGCGCCGTTTTATGTTTCCTCATAAATAAAAATCACAGGACGTTAAGTCTGGAGAGAGAGCTGGTCATGGCCTACCACACTCGAGCCGCGTTCTTTCGTGTTCACCGTAAATCTTACGCACTCCCACCCGAACACGCACTCATTCGGTAACTGACAAAATAATCGTTGCGGACGGCGCACAGTGGTCGGAAAATCGAGGTCTCTAACCATAGGATTTTATTGTCGCGAAATTAAAAAAAAATTGGTATCTCTTTGGTATGCCTCCCTTTGGTTACTAATTAAGTATGGTGTATATGGGTAGAGAAAAAAATATATTTAGTTTTTTTTTGTATTGGAGAAAATACATTAAGTACATTTATTTGAAAACAAGTAGAACTGAAGGGCTGGTGCTTATATGGGCTATTGCACCATACACGGCGAACAAGATGACACACAGATCATGCACCTTTAGGCGCCTATTCGCATTTTACAGCCTTTTGAAAATTTGAAATTTCGTGAAGTGATTTTACAAAATTTTGACGTTATTAAATGATAATACCGATCCCTATGAATAAAAATACTCTTGAAATAATAGACAGGGAGCAGTAGCGGCGCGCGATCAACGACTGCCCGACGACACACCTATTGCGCGTGCTACGTGATTATGATGTTTGTAATACAAGAAAAAGATGGTCATTTGGTGAAATTTTTTTTTTTACTAATCTCAATTAATTTTTTCTCAAAACCACTTATCAAATCATCTTCTTAATTTTTTTACATTTTCTCTGATACACCCTAGTAACATAGTATAATATAGATATATATTCCTACGTATTTATTTTAATTTCAGATAGCAAAGTCAACATTTTCTTATTATGTGATGCTGAAGTCTAAATCTGAACAACAAGATTAATAAATAAATTTGTTTCAATGCAATTAAATATTTGACTTTAAAAGCGTATTTATTTTGTTATTATTTTTGGAAGTGAAACTTCTTTTATTGAGGTATGAGAGAAATTTGCCGTCACATTTTTCTGTTACGTTGGACGATTTTCATCGCGCGGCCCGGCATGGTAGGCAATTGCGGCGCCAAATAATAAAAAATAAGCGCCATATCGCGCGAGCAGTGACTATCGTTCGGGGCGGGACTAAGTCGTCCGGGGCGGTATGCTCGGTCAAAATCAGGAGCGGTATTCTTGTTTAATATTCGTTCGATTTTATTATATTTATATATTTATTTTCTTTTTTTTAAATATATATTTATTTTTCAAATCGCTGTATCTCAAAACCGATGACGTGACGATGACGTGACGGCGCGACCGTGTAGAGGGTTATTCTGATCAGATTTTGAAGGTCTATTCGATTTTTTCTTAAAAATCTGGAATTTTTGTCGGTTGGGGGGAAGGCGGTTCGGCGGTGGCTCGCGCTATTTCTCTGACAGTAGACAACTTAGGTGAGTCGTGTAAACGACAATTTTGTTCAGGAACATGAATTCTTTCAGGATCTGAAATTTTTTCAGAATTTTTAAATTGCTTTATCTTCGAAAGTAAACGTCTCAGGGGTGTTTTTTTTCAGGAACCGAATTTTTTTTCAGGAACTTTTCTTGTTTCACTTCTTACGTGTGTACACACACACACACACACACACATTTTTCTTTTATTAATATACGAAGTTATGTTCTTTTATGCTAAATCAGATCTTAACTTATCTTTACACTTTTAAAACCTATAATAATATATACCTACCGTCATGTCTTAGCACCAATTTAGTCTTATCCATACACTATAGTCTTCAAAAGCTATGTTTATATAAAATTAGTGGTTGTTGAAACAGTGATCACCGATTTTAATTGAAGGTAGCAATTAGTACAAAAGGCTTAATTAATGGGAAATTAGTATTTGTTTTGATTTTAAGTCGCAGTTTGGTATTAACCTTCCGAATTGAAAGCACTCGCTCACTTTAAAATGAGTGATAAACATTTGTAAGTTATTTTTCATACAAATTCTATATAGGTATATATATATTATAGTATGCAATGGACAAAAAACCGTAGCCAAAAGAAAAAATCTTCTCTGAGTAGACATAAGCGAAATAAATTTGCTTTATTATGACTTCATTACGAATAAAAATTTCAAAATTTATATTGATTTGAGCCATTTCGAGAAACTTCAGAGGGCGAACCACGAGGCGAAAACACGACCTGATTAAATCTAAAAATTGCATGAATTCCGCATTATAACTAGTCACTTCTTATCATAACAAATTGTAGAACTGTAAATACTATTTTTAGAATTCGTCCACAAGATCAGCGGTTCTGGATATTAATGGCGAAATGTTTAAAGCCGTTTGGTGTTGGTTCACAAGTGTGGTGGGGATATCCGGAACAACACAAAATATTTACTCTTCTCTCGTATATCACATCAATATTTGGTCCAGTCAGTTTGATATCACAAATTATTTATTTTTATTTACATTACAGTGAATATCCTTTTCTTTATCTTGGAAATCTATTTACAATTATTATGGTGACATTTATAATTGTTGTAAGTTACGTTTTGTATTGTCTTATTTATTTATTAATATGTTGTACATAATATATTATACAATTTCAAAAAAAATAATTGAAAATAAGTACATACTTTTGTTTTAGTTAAAACTTGTATGTGCAAGAAAAGATAGTTACGAAAATGTATTGAAAAAATTTATGAAGACCATTCATATTTATTATTATGAACCCCGAAATGAATTCGTGGACAAGGTAAATTAGATTATATAATATATACTGTAGACATTGTGGCTGAGTCTCGTTGTTGTTCCTAGATGGTTGTCAAAGTGGAACGGTTTAGCAGAGGCATTGCAGTCTTCGCGACGGTGGCAATGGGTCTAGATTTGTTTTTCTGGATGACTATGCCGATTGTGAATAGTTATTTACAGGGCGCTTTTGCTGATAACACAACTGCTAAATTACAAACATTTATATACATGGTGATGCCGTTTGATTTTGAATATGACATCAAAAACTGGATTCTTATGCATTCAATAAATGTCTATACAGCGGGGTTTGGATGCGCACTTTTTGTTGTAACAGATACTATACTTTTTTCAATAGTTGGTCACCTTTTAGCACGCATAAAGATTCTGAAAAATAATTTATATGAACTAAGCACTTACATAGATGTGTTGAGTAACCGTGATATATCAAAGAGACTTGAAATATGTATTCGTGATCATGTTTTAATAATAGAGTAAGTTATCTGATATCAAGAATTTACACTAAGCTTGGTTTTATTGTTATTTATTATTTTGTATTTATTTCAGAACATTTCATGAAATGCAGGACGCATTCGGTGTGAGTGTAACCGGTTATTATGTGTGCAATCTTATATTTGATTCTCTCTTAATATTAGAGCTTAATTATGGAGTAAGTATATACGTATATATTTTTGACTTATGATAGACACCTACTGAAACATTGAATGAATTTTGTTTCCAGGATACCGCTGTTAAAATATCATATTTATTTATGATTGTAATGTACGTGGGCGGACTTGTTGCTATGTCCGTTGTCATGGAGGAAGTTCGAATACAGGTGCCTTCTGTTTTTGAATTAAGAGTAGTCCTGATCGGGTCCACATCTGAAGAGAGAATCTACATCAAAGATAGACGTTTTTAATTTGTTTTGATATTATTTATTTATTTAATTTGGACCGCGCTAATCTTTTCAGAGCGATGGTTTACCTGAAGCTGTTTACGGAGTACCTTGGGAGCGAATGTCATTACCAAATCAGAAAACGTTGCTGATCATTTTAAGTCATGTTCAACATCTTTTGGTATTTCGAGCTTTTGGGGGTCTACAAGCTGGCATTAAACCGACAATTAATGTGAGTCCGAATAAGAGATAAGCTTATATACATACATACATACATATATATAAATATATATTTTAATTTCAGATAGCAAAGTCAACATTTTCTTATTATGTGATGCTGAAGTCTAAATCTGAACAACAAGACTAATAAATTGACTTTAAAAGCGTAGGTATTTGTTTTATTATTATTTATTATTATGTTTATTTTAAATCAGATCTTAATACACTTTTAAAACCTATAATATATTGTGTCATGTCCTAGTAAAATAATTTAGTCTTATCCATACATTATAGTCTTCAAAAGCCATGTTTATATAAAATTAGTGGTTGTCGAAACAGTGATCATCGATTTTAATTGAAGGTAGCAATTAGTACAAAAGCTTAATTAATGGGAAATAAGTATTTGGTATTAACCTTCCGAACCAAGAGAGGTATTGTTTAATTATATTAAATAATGATTAAAGTTGTTCGTGAACAGTGATAGTTTTCGATAACAGGCTGGGATAACTGTATTCAAAATATATTAAATCGATTTTTGAGTACCTACTTCAAAAAAAACTTAACTAAAAAAAATACGTGTACATAACATATATGTTTCAGATAGCTAAATCAACATTTTCATACTACGTTATGTTGAAATCGAAATCGGAAGGAGCAACACCGTAATTAAATTTTCACTATCACAATTAAAGCAATATCAAAACAGTGTCTTTTATTTTTGTTTATTTCGTTGATTGAAGGGAGAAAAACGTTCTGTTTTTAGGCTATATGCGAACATGATTCAACTAATTTAAAACTTTTTCTACTGCTTACTACCGCGTTTAGCTCGTCGGTCACTAAACTTGTCGCAAGCCGGATTGTCGGTACCTGCAAAGCTTCTGAAATATCGGATTGAAATATAAAAAAATATATATTGGACGTCTTATCCATATTTTTCAGTCGCATAGTATTTTTTTCTTATTATTAGTACCGATAGTATCTTTGAATATTTATACAAACTACCTACAAACTATTATGTCCTTGTTGACAAGACTCGAGTGTTGATTTCAAAACGATGTATCAAAGTAAATAAAATGGTAACCCAGATATAACATTTTAGTTTCATTAGAATATTTTTGTGCAAAATCTAAGAAAGATTAAAAATAATAAATCTAAAGCAAATATTGTATAGTATGATAGTACTTTTTACAGGCTTCTTCAGAGACTAGACAATTATTTATATAGCCTATAAATTTATATTAGCAGAAAAGTGTCCATTAAATTCGACAAACCTATTTCTAGTTTTAAATTATAAAAAAAAAATAATGAAAATACGTTTTAAACATGCAATAAAATATAATTTAAGAGTAAAATGTAATTAATTTGATATTTTATATATAATTACGGTATTGTATAACTTTCAAGAAGTTTGCTTTGAGTAATTATTAGATACGCTTTCAACCTGAGTAAGCAATTAGAAGTTTGCTACACATCAAATATTACAATATTATTAACTCTATATAATTATTCTCGTTGCCTTAATGAATCTCTTTTACGTGCAATCAATTATTTCAAACTATCAATTTTCACTCTAATTACTTCAAGTATACATTGCACCCTACAACAATATTCACTAAGGACTCAATTAGCACAATGATTAAGAAAATAATGACGAAACTGACTATAATATAAAACTTGAAACAATAATTAAATATAATAAATACAGCAATAACAATCATTAAACTTTGAGTGTAACATTTTTTTATAAGATCAAATCACACAAATAATACATCGCACCTTTTTTTTACTGAGATATGTTGTGGAATATATCGATATCTGTGAAATGTGTGTTGTATGTGCAACATGATCTAAAAAAAGGTGGAAAGCGACTCTATAGCAATTCATCGCAACTAAGGACCCGTAATAAACCCTGCGCTACATCAGAAGTTATAAACCTCGAACTAGGCTTAAGAAAGAAATAGTAAAGAATCCATTCTCGTTACAACATTCACCAACATCGAAACTGTTTGTAGAAAACTTAAATTCTGATACAATGTCTGAATTGCATATACTCTCATAAAATTTCACTCTGGAAATAAATATAATAAAATTGATCGAATACGATTTATTTGGTTTTCAATTTAACTCAATTAACTTATTATAACTTTTTAAATTAGCTCTTTACTGTGATGTACGTTTGGGATTAGTTATAATGTTTGTCCTGCTATCCTAATAATAAGTTTAAAGCAGTGTTTTTTTTAATACAAAAAGATATAATAGGACGACTGTTAAAACGTTTGAAACAAAATATAATTGGAATTGAAACGAAATCAGTATAAGAGTGTCTGCAGGTTTACGATTTGTTCACTTGCCTTTGGATAGATGGCGCTAGCAAAAAAAAAAACGAATGAAGTCCAAACACTGTATTAATAATGTTTTTAAGTGCGCATCCTATGAAATTATAAAGATTATCATAATATTATTAATACTGAAATATATTTAATATGAAAGGTAAAGAAATAACTAATAAAATTTTGTGGTCATCATAATTGGCGTTGTAAAGGTTGCCGATAGAGGGCGCTAGGCGTTTATAAATTATGAAAGCACGTATTATTGAAATAGAACGTTAAAAAATAATGATTGACCAAAAGCTGTTTTATACCAATTCAGAATTTATTTAAAACAATATTAACACTATTATTATTTTATTTTTCAACTAAATAACGCCTCTATGACTAATTGCGTCGTAAATTTTACACAGTTTCAGAGTATTTCAAGTATTGTCCGTTAAACAAAATATAACCAATAAAATACGGCGATATAGGCTATTTTGGTCAAATTTAAATAATATATAAGTATGTTTTATTTTATTTTTAATTTTATTATAGTTATATGAAATTCGTATAGAGGGCAGCACATGTCGTGTTTTACGCTTCTGTTTCCCCACCTATTGATTTTCTAGAATCTACCTTGACCTTTGCATTTTGTAGAGAGCTATCTTTAAAATAACTTGATATTATTTGTGATGTAGACATTTATTACTAAAATATATTTTAACTCAAGTTACGTCATGTAAACCGGATGTAATAGAATATCTTATAATAATTATATTTTAACATAAATATTTTAAAATTCTTCTATTAATACAACTATATAAATCAGCTGATAAATAAATTTGGGTCAGTATGTAGTCATTCTCGAATGATTGTATTCTTTAAAAAATATTTCCCGCCTCCGGAAGAGCATTGTTCTCATCATTTGGAGCTTGCGCCGTTCAAATTTGCAAGGCACACTGTTCTTATCATACCAGCCCATTCCCAAGTCGATCCCGAAGTGTGACTTGGTTACTTCACTTGTGTTATACTTGTAAATGGTCGTTTGCACAGAATTCAATGTATATTTTAAAAATATTTCTTATCATCTCGTAATAGAAAGGAAGATGTGAAATAAAGCCAACTTTTAGTATATATAAAAAATAATTTTAATATTCATTAAGAGTTAGTAGTCGTACAATATGTTTGTCTTATACCTATTAAACAAAATTGTTAGTAAAAAATCGTAAAACATATTAACTTAAGTTTTAATCAAATTAATAAAAAAATAAAAGATATATTTATTAATACTTAATACTATTAAAAATAATAAAAACTGTTAGTTAAAAAATCGAAAAACATATTAACTTAGGTTTTATATTATTAAAATTGAATTAATAAAAATTAAAAGAAATTAAAACTTTAATGTAATAATAATTCGATCAATTTAGACATTCGAAGGTGTATAAAATCCCAAAGTCAAAAAAAAAACTCGCTAAGTACACTACCTCATAGGTGGCGTGGAAATGTGTGTATATTATGAGAATAACAACTTTTACAACTTTTGAATCGTTATATCTCAGAAACAGTGGCTCGTAGGAAAAAAAGTATTGATACATTTTTTATAGATAATTTTATGATCTAAAATTTTTGTCTGGGGTACTTTTATGATAAAACATACTGTTTTGCTGAAAATTGCGAAAAACTCATTTTATTGACCTTTGACCTTGTGTAAAAAAAAATCTATACACGAGAATGATGGGGAACTTAAAAATTTTATGTATAACTAGCTGTTGCCCGCGGCTTCGCTCCCGTTAAGAAGTATTATTATTAATTAGGTATAGTTTTTGCGGCTTTGTTTTTGTTTAGCGTGTGTAAAAACGTCTTCATCACAGTAACTCCAATCTTTAATTTCAGTTCAATCAGTCGAAAATCTAATAAGATTTATACAAACTTCCATCCCCTATTTTATCCCCTTGGGGGTAGAATTGATCAAAATCCTTTCTTAGCGGATGCCTACGTCATAACATCTACCTGCATGCCAAATTTCAGCCCGATCCGTCCAGTGGTTTGGGCTGTGCGTTGATAGATCACTATGTCAGTCAGTCACCTTTGAGTTTTATATATATAGATTGTGTTTTGAACAAATTTACTGATTTTCAGCTTGTTGGGATTTTATGCACCTTCACTCTCATTTTTTTGGTCTAGATTGACCGGACTATAATAATGATATTATTATTAGTTATAACCAGTTTTCAAGACAGACTTGAGCTTCCTGTTGTGTATTGGGCTGTAATCTGGATTCGGTACAGGTGGTGCCAAGTCCGTAATGTTGTAACGTTTCCATGGAGGATATGCTACGTTGGGGACAGCTGGTGCAGGAACCGGGTTAGGTGATCGGATTGGGCGCGATTCAGCGAGATATGTAAATGGTCGTGCGGCCATATTGGACGATTCCCTTGTTCTCCATGAATCTGGGCGATCTAATTGTCTGCGAAAAAAACACTGTTAAAATAATGAGTCTTTCGATGGCTGCAGTAGCGCCGTTATTATAGCACTAGTTCAGAAAAATATTAGAAAATCGTAAAACTTCATTGTTTATCAATTACTATTGTGCTATATAATTACATATTTTATATTATATTCTTGAAGAATGAAATCAGTGTAACTTAATACCTATCACATTAATGGACGGTAACAATGTCCAGTATTCAGCGCATCCCTACTTCCCTACTAATATTATAATTGTGAATGTGAGTTTGTTTATTACGTTTTCAACAATTACTTAACCCGGCGAGACCATGGCAGGGTATGTCATACCCACCATGTTACTTATTTGTGTGTATTTTTGGTTTTTGACCATTAAATCTGTTGTCGCTTTTAGTAGCTGGAGTTAAAGGGTTGCGGCAGGGGATAGTGGCGTCATCGGAGTGTAGCATCAGCCTGCGCTCGAGATGCATGCTTGCAAACTGCGTTTGGGCATGCGATACCCTGCCACATAGCTGATGTATATATTTCGTGACAAAAACCGACACTGTTTTTTCTGCTATTTTAACTTAATTTCTTTGTTGCGTTGTAAATTTTAATAGAAAATGAACGTTGACACTAAAGAAAACCGACTTTGGTCCATGCTGGAGGAAGTACTAGAAAATACTTCCGAATAGACGAGTTCTGGAGAAGAATCTGATCATTGTAGTGAACGCCATCTTCAATCTGATACTGACCGAGAGATTTTCGATCACGACGAAACAAACCACTTTCATCGACTTAAAATGTTCCTGGTCGTTATATTAGATGCGGATATTGCCCAAACAAAAAGGATCGGAAGACAAAATTCATATGTGCAAAGGCTATGGAGTATGCAACTATTTTTGCAAAAACTGCACTGAATTGGACTCCTGTTCTTAAGATAGTCCTAAGATGTTTTATTATTTTTTTAAGCTTATATAGTTACTTATTTCATGGTCTATCATACCTTTAAGTTTTTTTTCATAAAACTTGTTTTCTTTAGTTTCATTTGTCGTTTTCTTTCAAGTGTGAAAATTTTTGTTGAAAATGTATAGTGTCTTGTTTCCAGTTAAGTAATATATAAAAATTGTTGAAATGGCGCAAATGTTTTATTTCCAATACGTTATAAATTAGTCTTTTTATAATGAGGAATAATTTTTATAATGTTTTTTCTTAAGGGTCAAGTTTTACAGCCAATTTTTTAAACGGGTATGTCATACCCTGCCACATAGTCCTTGTTACATTTCTTCACCACGGTCTCGCCGGGTTAACCAATCATCATGAGACTTTGTACACATATTTTTGGAGGTACTACAAGTAACATAGGATACTTTTTATTAAAAAATATATATACTATACTACTATTACTATAGTTTCCAATTGACTATAGTTTCAGCTGTTTGGATTTTTCTATATTTATTTTTATTTCCGTCTGTCATTTTTATATATGCAGTATTAAACTATTTGGATTTTTGAGGTTAGGTGTCATTTTTGTGGTTAGACGCCACTTTATTATTTTAGATCTTACTGATACTTATTTAATGACTTAAATGCGAGCGAAGCCTCGGGTAAAAGCTAGTTATTTATATAACAGAACTTTTAGTGCTCTGTGGGAAACATGTAACAAATAACGTTAAGGTACATGTAATTTAATAGTGCTTTTAATATGTTGAAATATTACAAAAGCTTGTAGACACAAAGACTTCGTCCTTACGCCTTTGTTTACAAACAACGCTCCATTATTCGTTCTTGTCTTCGTTATTATCATCACGGTCGTGTCACGATTAATTATTTGATGTAGCTTTTGCGTTTACAACAGCGGGTAATATTTCCGCTTCGTGGGTATTTATTCTAGTTAGGCATCATGTTAGATGTGAAGGTAAAGTTGAATATTAATGCTTTGTAATATGCATATAAGTTGCAGAAACATCTTTGTTTCACATCGTACATTCGTTACGTTGTTCCAAAAACTTTGTTGCAATTGTCGTTTATGTTATAAAGTTTTAACAAGGCGACTTTTACCATTCAAATGTACAAGTATATAAATGAAATAAAAGAAATGTTTTTGAAAGCTACGTCCCGCACGTCTCAATATTTACCAAAAACATTTCACTGAAAATGTATTTTTTATATAAATTATTAAACATGAACTGCTAAAATGTATTTGTTGGTTTATTTATTTATTGTTTTATTTCGAATAGCACACACGCACACACGCACACACGCACACACGCACGCACGCACGCACGCACGTACACACACATACACACGCGCACGCACAATATTGACTATAAGTTGACCGGGAAACAAACATATAGTTTCTGCGTAGCGTAATTTATTTATATCTATAACATACGTTTATAAAATTAGTAATAAAATGATGTCAAAAATAAACGTCACAATACAGACGATTAGAAGGTTTCCCTATGCGCAAGTGTTTGTAAATTAGGGTCGGTGTGCGTGCGTTAAGATTTTCGAGGGGTAGGCCCAAGGACGAAGGGTCTTTTGCGTTTTGTCGACAGTATGGCATTGAATTTTCGACAGACGGTAGGCTTGTTTTCCTATCTTCTGTTCGCAAAACGAAAGGAAAAGCTTTTTTATTATTATTTGAAACATATTTTAGGCGGAAGAACTTTTGTATTATCGAATCGATATTAGCTTTTTTTTAAATACGAATTAGTGGAATACGGTTTTCTAAATTTATTAAAGTGAATTAACTTTAGTGATTTTTTGGGAATACAATTAATATAGTCTTAAAAGTGATTTTATATATTATAACAATAATGTATGTGTTTTTAAAAGTTCATCCAACGAGTTTAACAGTTTTTCCGCACACTGAAAACTTGTAAGTATATTTTACTTATATCAATACTTATAAGAAAAATTCAAATCATTAAAATATTAGATTTTATAATTTTAAACTAAATAAGGCCTATACATTTCTAATTAATAAATTCTTATGTACAATTTTATTAATTGGACATTCCTTTGCACAATTGCGAATTAAATATTTCCGTATCGCACAAATAGCGAAATCAGATTGATATGTAATAAAGAGCACCTCTTAGTTAAATTTTGCTCTTCAACACTGGGCAACTAATTCGATTTTCAGTTCCACTGCATTTTGTGTGGTTCGATTTAAAGTGAACATTGATGCATGTAATATTTAATTTATGAATCCTATTGACTTAAATATACTAGAGAAAATATGTCAAAAAGATTATGTGCGTAGGGCGTATGTGACAGACATATTGAAATAAGGTGGTCAATGAAATGAATTTATTTTAAATACAGAAAGTTGTCGTATCAGGGGGAACACTAGTGACTTACTAAATTGCATTTGTCCGCTGGACGTATGTGTGTATAAGTGGACCTATCACCTAATAATATTGTCCCACATGCTTCTTTATACAGATACACATGAAAATCTATCAGCACATTGTTCCTGTATAGATTTATAAATCAGAATATTGGGTTGTTTGTTGGTCATGCTAAAGCAGATGAATTATGCAAGGATCACGAATCTGGTGTGTTTGATGACGCGCCTTGAATGATGAATGATAAGATAGAGGTATAATATTTAAATCTGTAGTCGTATAGGGAGATGTGTATACAATGTGCCGAATAGGGGGACTTAATTTATTTTATAATATAACTAGGAACAGAAGTTATAATAAATTATATTTTAGTTTTTATTTTATCGATGTTAATATTAATAATTTATTAGTTACTTTTTTTGAAATAATGTTAACTTACCTATGCACGGGTTCGCGATCCACATTAGAACGCAAAGTGCTACGATCCTCTGCCTCAGGTTGATATCCACGGCTGTAATCACCACTGTAAAATAATTATTAAATTCATATTTTGATTTATTTTTACTCTGTGTATGAAATAGTATTAAATTTTCAATGATACTTAACAAAGATTCAGTTTCGTAAATAAAACGAACAAACTTATAAGAGTACCCAGTGAATATTTTATGAGCGACTTTGAAACACGATTTAGTGAAAAGAGATGCGTTTACTAAATAGGTTTGCAAGTACCCTAAACAATTATGTCTGTAGTTAAAATGTAGGTATAAATATTGCTACAGTACAAAATTTCTACTCCACGTATAGAAGATAGAAGGAACAAAAAATGCCCTGAGCAGAGCGGCTTACGAAGGTTTTTTGATTTCTGTCATTCCTGGGAATATTTCTTCTTTCATTTGTTATTTTGATGTAATTGTAATTAAACATAAATTCAAATTAAGACTTAGTATCCATTTTACTTAAAAGGTGATTCTTTCTGATGAATTTAAAATAAGAAAAAGCTATGAGAGACAAAACATTGGACCGGGTTGTTGTATGGTAACATTTATTAATGAGAGAGTGTGTAGGTATATTGATTCTGACAACTTCTAATTTAAAATGTGTGTTGCGAATGGCCCTTTACAAACACAGACTTCAACTAAATGGTATAGCTGTTGGTAAACACAAAGCGGGCTCCACATACATTAAATAGAAGACTTACTTCCGTGCGGATCTTTCCATAGGTTGTTCGTAATCCAATGAGTTCGATTGCCACAAATAACTATTTTTATTACATTGCTTTTGGCTGTAATGAGGAATTTTGAATTATGCTAAAAACTAAATATAAATGCCTAATTTATTGACGACCTCAGTGGCACACGGGAACGCACAGGTCCTGTCCCAGCTTCTATTCCACGTCCTTTTTTATTGTATGTATTTTCTATAGCACATAGTATTCTATTCTAGGGTATTGTATATGTTTACATTAGGTAATAAATCATTGTATGACTCATTTCGATAAAATAAGCTACCTCAAAGACAAACATTATTTATAACAAAAACATACAATAGGTACTCTTATAACGTGTCTTTGTTAGCCAAGGAAATAAATCCCTCACTTTTGTTATGAAAACAGTTTAATCTTTTTATTACCAACATACGAACGGTAAAAATATAACAGACGCTACTTAAATGTGGGTTCGGTTACAAAGCCAGATAATATATATATTCATTTTTATCATTGTTATATCTTACCGTTATATGTAGAAATGTATGTAGTACCTACAAGTAATACTAATTTAATTACATTAGAACGCTCGAATAGGTTCAGCGTGCAACAAATTTTAAAGTTAAATGAAATTAGTTACCCAACAGAGAGAAATGAGTGTTACATTTCGTCGCTTAGCCATTTTGTAGATAGCAATTCATTTACTAAAAGTTTTCTTTTATCAAATACCATGTAAATTTTATACAGTTCAAATCCTAAACTAAAACTTCAGTAGGTAAATCAACCTAATTGCGTTTATTAGGATAAATTTGATTCGACAAAAACATTTTCGGATCGAACTCATTTTTAAATTGGTTGGCAGATGTTTATTACCTTAGTATACCGTGCCTTTGTACCTTATCCTTCTGAACCGTGTACATTCGTCTCCTCAAGCCGGAATAGCGGAAACGATTGCTGCCTACAGATACTTGTCTGTGATAGCAGTTACAAAAACAAGTGATAGTAAGTCACACAAACTTTATAAAATTAATTCAATAATATTTTCGAATAACCTCAGAAAGTTTGTTTTAAAATAACGTGGTGATGTGTGAATATGGTGAGGCTAATTGACGTCGTTTCCCAGACAGATTCTCCCCTCGTGTACATAAGTATCGGTATACTACTTATATGCATATACTTAGTGAAAAACGTACCTCATAAATGCGTTTATAGGTTCCCGAGTAAAGATGGAGTGCTGAAAAAAGAAGAGTTATTGAATTTACAAGAAAAATTTCCCCGTTAAAATGAAAGTAAATTGTATAAAGATATTTTACTTGAAGTTATATACGATTTGACAGTAATTTACTTTGCAAAAAGCTTTCGTAATTATAGATTTTTGAGAAAGGCTTTAGTGTCAATATACATTTTCGTTGATAATAAACTTGTAAAGTACGCTTGAAAATTGCATCTGCTAAAGTACACAAACATTGATGGCTTTTGTAGTGTTATGACAGCGCAGAGGCCCCGAATTCAGTTCCAGGACGAAACAAATACCCATGTATTGATATCATAATAAATATATTAATAAATTTGTTTTGGGTGTAGGTGCTCTTGTCCTGACACCAACAATAATACTATAAATATATGTAAATAGCAAGTAGAATGCATATACAGTCACGTTATATGAAATATTTTAAATAATAAATGAAGTGAAAATTACATATGAAACGTTATTCGGAGAATCATTTACGTGATAATTAGTACCTACAGTAGTCAAAAAGAGACCGCAGTTGTACAAATTTTGCTTTTGTAAATTGTAACTCACTACGCTTTTGTATGATGGTCCATTAAATAATTGGTTAGTTTTAATTAATATAAACGTTCAATATCGAATTTAATTTTATTTTATTTGAAATGTGCGGTTTAATTGTATTATTTGTTTGTTTAAGTTTGGTTTGTTTGTGAATACTTAATCAAATATCATCAATTATGGATTTAATTTCAAATATAATAAATACATTGCCTAAAACATTGCACAATAACTAATTAACTTTATAATAATGTATTATTATTAATAAATATTAATTATTATACTTTATATCATACTTACTTGTTGTGAATCGAGGATAAGTTTGTTGATATCAAGAGTAAACCAGAAAAGGCTTCCGGCGCATATGAAATTTATTATTATCATAACGAAACCTCTAAGCGATATCGACATCAGAAGTAAAGATGCTAATCGAAGTAAATCAAGATAAACCAAGTCATAATCAGTGCTCAGGTTTCTATCTTCGGTGATTATCTGAAAATTTTACATATATAAATATAGATTTTGTACAGGGCTTTTATTATACTTATATTAAGCATTGGTAGAGTAATCTAGTTATTTTTAAATTTGTAATTAAATATGACGCTAATCTTTCGTTTCGAAATTATTATTAAAAAAAGGTAAATCTTCAGATTAATTAAATTAAAAATAAATAAATGGTTTTGGAACAAATTCTGAAGAACAATCATCATGAACAATTCATCAAAGTGTAAGTTTTCACACGCCAATTAACTACTGCTGACGTATAAAACTTTAAACCTCATTTCATCTTTAAAATGTTGTAAATTTTATAACATTAATATGAACTAAAATATGCTTATGAATATTCTCTGTGAATTTTAATCCGTATATAGAAAAAAAACCCTTCAGATACAGATTTCAACTATTTGTATTCTATTTATTATATAAAAGGGTATAGCCAGATATATATATATCTTTTCACATTGTTCCACCAAATCAAAAAAATTTAAAAAAATCCAGTGTATAAAGGAATATAAAATTCTGACAAAATTTGGTGGTGGACACTTTTTAAAAACACAATAAAAAAAATGATGTTCAATGAAAAATTTTTTTTCTTAATGATCGGCTTTCGATCTGGAAATCATAACGTAAATTTTTTCCATGTCTTTTATTTTTAAGTATTAAAAAAAATCGATAACTGTTAGAATTCATTTTTAATATGAAAAAAAAAAAAATTTAAATCGAAAAATAGTTTTTTTTTTCAATATCTCTATAACCGCATAAGATCAAGTGCTCAAATTTTGACAGAATTATTTTTATTAGGTATCAAAATACCCCTAAAGTATGAAGAGAAATTTCCGCGGGGGCAAATTTCATATATCTGGTTAATACCCTTTGCAGTGCAGTGATTGTAAAACTTTTAAAAGGGCTTAAGTTTTATCAAGATGTACGGTGCTATTTACAAGATTTAAAAGTACAGTTCTTGCTTTTAAAGAAGCCATATACACGTAATTACAAGATGGGTCGAATTATTGGAAACGTGACTGAGTTAGTTGATAGTGTGATTAAAATTTTCACTTAAACGGCTTTAATTTCACGTTATAAAAATGTACTATTACTCAATATAATATTTACTTTGTAGCCGTACTTTCACTATTTAAATATTTAATGTACGGCTTTGCTTTTTCGACATGAAAAATATCTGTATTTATTTTGTTAAAAAAATACTAATTTTGACGTTGAAACTTGTAACTGTGTTTGCATTGACGATTCATGGATATACTCCTGAATACACAAAAAAAAATAGACGTGTTTTTCTATGGTGATGTCAAAATCCTCTTGGTGAAAATGACTGTGAAGTAAATAAGATTATTTACTAATTTGTATTGAATACTGAAAAATATTGGAGAAATTAAGACAAAATAAAAACTGAAATAATATTTCTTAAATCGCAGTGCACGCATTACATATATATCAACTATAAACATTAATTTATTTTCATGCCGTTATTGTTCTATTTTTGGTGCAAAAACTAAATACAAAAATAGTTTTAATTTAAGAATATAATTTCAATTATTTTTTTAACTTCACTCTTATGTCACATTAGAAGTAAATTTGTGAATATCACAGTCGCAAAACATGATTCTTCAATTAATAAAGTTATAAATGGAAGTCCATTTTCGGCTCCAACTTAATCAATTTTTAAAACAGTTTTGTTTGTGCAACTTTAGAGGAATCCTTTATTTTATTGCTTAACGTAATAAAATTCTATCTCGAATTTATTAATTCAACGAAATACGTTTTGAAATGCAATGGGTGATGTTACTTCAGTTTTGTAACGTCCGTTCTACTGTCAATCGCTATTACGAAGCAAACACTTGTCGATATTAGTTTTTAGACATTTCCAATTATCGACTCCATCGTTTTAGTGAGATAAAAATGACTTTCAATAAAAACCACTAAATGCATAAGAAGATTATGCAAGTGGAGCTCATAAATCAATAATTAATATTATCAATAATAAATTAAATTTACAAATTAAATACATTTAAAACAATAAAATATATTTCACATACTAACTACCCCTTTTCAACCTCACTAATATAGTTTTCGAAAGTTTACTTTTGAGTTTTGAAATACAAATTTGAAATTAGCAAGTGTTAGTTACATGAAAATGTATTGAAACTAAAGTTTCTGGTTCGTATTTCAATTAGTGTTGAAAGGAAATTATTTCATTCCGCCATACTGACATCGTATGTTGATATCAAATGAGAACGTAGTATAAAGGATTAAAAATTGTAATAGGTACAAAATAAATATTGAAATAATTGAAATTTTAATCCACAGTCTTTCAATCGATGTAGAATTCATTGAAATGAATAAAATGTATTTTATATAAAAGCGGGGATTTGCTTAAAATAATAATGAAGAGTCAATTTGTTGTATATTTTTGATTATCACTAATGGAAAAGGGATTATCGTGGAATGGAAAATGGTGGAATAAAGTGCATCCTCCCTTATAAATTATTTTGGATGTATGGTCAAGTGAGTTGATTCATAATCCACCTGTTAGACATTTCATCTCCTTCGCTTTTACTACGCTTTAGGATTACTGTTGTTAGGACTTGTTAATTAAAAACAAGTGTGAACATTAATGTAAGTTTTTTGATATTAACTCATGAATATTTTTTATGAATAGATGCCAGTTGAAGTTGCTTTTACATATATTGTTATATAAACCCAACAAATATTAAAAGTCTAGGATATTTTAAATTGTTTTAAAATTGAATTGATTAAAACATTTCTTTTAATAATTGTAATCTATGAAACTGACAGAAGCACACATGCCTGTAGGGGTTGTTCTTTGTGCATTACAATGTCTACGTCTCGTTTATGTCACGCGTGGCACAAGCACATGCAGCTGACCTTTTATCATGTACGTTCGAAATTTATAAACGGAGCTTTGAATTGAAAAACAAATTGAAATACTGTGTTTCTCGGTAACAATAAATTAATATAAAAATAGTATTATTTTTATAATATAATTTATGTAATAAAATTGTGTTATATTATAATGTAATATTACATTTAAAAAATAAAAGAAAGTCGGTGTCTATTTGCGTAAGTAGTCTAGCTTCAAATTATTGAAGTCCAATCTAAACGCAATAACCTTCCTTCTTGGATAACTTATTGTCGCCAGTAAAGCAAACAGAATAAATATCCAGAATATAATAGTCACGTGTTTGCTCTGGATTCACGTACTCTGTGGCGTACTGATTCCGGGTTCGAATACGTATGGGTCTAAAATACATATAGATTTTATTAATTATTGTATCAGTTAGGTAATATAACAATATTGCCTATTCGAGGAATAGTAAATATTACTTTGTTTGCTTCTATATTTTTATTCCAGAAAATAAACTCCAAAAATGAGACTACTATTGCTTGAATGTTTATAAGAACCATTGGAAAATGAAATAATATACTTTGAACCAAACGCATATTTAATAACATCATATCGTAACCGGATAGGGGGCATATTCTTAAAAGAAGAAGCTCGACTGCTTCAGTGGTTAATTTCCTGGAAAAATATTTCTAAGAGAGCTATTGAATTTTCTCTCTTCCCTTATTTTATAAATAAACTACTCTTTCTTATATAGAAACATGAGTATTCCTTTGTAAGTGAATGGTTATATAACGGAGTCCAGTCATATGAAAAATAACATAATAAAGCTATAGGATGTAATAAAGTTAACTTTTCCGCTTTCACAATTTTTCTCTATTAAGGATTCCATGAAAACTGTATGCGATATTTTAGCGATCCGTAAGAGTTACAATTTTAATCATAATATAATATTAAATTATTGTATTAATAATAAATAAGCAATAAAAAGATTTTGATAGTAATGCAGAGTATTCTAAACGGCAAAAATAATAAAATCGCTGGTGCTTCTTAGCTTCTGCCTACCCTTATATGGCCATAGATGTAATAGACAAAATCTAACTATTTAAATTATAATTTATTACTAAATTTAAGGCGTACACATATTTATTTTCTAAATAGTGATTTTGAATATGTGTACTATTTCTAATTATATTATATTTACTTAAATAATTTGCGGAACCCACCGTAACAGTTATTATTTTATTTAACAGCATAAAATAAACGATGGTTCTGCGTCTCTCAAAGGGAATTAGTTATATGGTACGATTTGGTATAGATATCAAACGAATGCGGCGTTCCATTGGTATCGCAATATGTTCATATTGCACAGGATTCATGTTTTTAATAAATAAATGTATTAATTAACAATATAAATATAATTTTAGTCTGTTAGTTTTCATAATTGTATAGGAATAGGGAAATTAAGGTAAATCATTTTGTTAATTCGGGAATTTGTAATTAAAATGCTTTGTGTGCGCATCCTTTGAACGTAAAAGTGAATTGATAAACCACATGTTTAAAATACAAATAATGCAACTAACAAAACAATTTACATAATTCATACAAAGGTTTCATTTGTGCAGAATATTTAATACTCATTAATTTGGTAACATTTCAATAACATCTCTGTAGTATCAGTTCTAAAACGAAACGAAACCGATTCAAACTAACGAAGTGATAGAAATAGGAGTTTTAATCTAAATAGACACGAGTAAAATTTTAGTCAATCAAAGGATGCGCACATTTTAATATGTCGATTCAAGTTACGGCGAGGGAGAGGGTTGTGACAGGGCGATCACTCAATTGGAGGGAGGGCTACATGCTGGGGTTACCACTTCAAACTTTATACAAATCAGAGTATATTTTTTGTGATGTCTAAAAATAAATTTAAAAAGCGCTACTGTAAGCCGTATAAAGGCTACTGTTGAAAAAAGGTTTGTAAAAAAGCACTAGATTTAACCGTGAACATCCGCGTTTTGGGATCAACCAGTAATTAACCGAATATAACGAGAGGAGTGTCAAACTGTATGATATTCATTCTTTTCCCCACAGCAGTGTTAGGTGAAACAATCTTTTAATACAATTTTTTCTAACTTCAAAGTTTTTTTCTTTTAAGTTATATATATATAACATTCCTTAGTAAACGGTCTCCATGATTCAAAATATTAAACCCAAAACATACTAGCCCGTCTCTACTTGGAAATTAAACTATTGAAGTAAATACTTACCATTGCCTGAGTAAGATTATGATATGTCATTCCGAAGAGTATGCCTTGAGTCAAATCGATGACAGTCACTGCGATGGTCGCGACACACCAAGTGTACAACACAAGGTTGAGTGATTTTATAGTATCATCTTTAATATCTGAAAATAAACGTTTGTTTTATTTTTTATTCTACACACACACGTTACTTTATTTTACATAAAATGAAAATTATTGCTAAATAATTCGTAAGTCAAGAGTTGGCTTTATTATAATAGTTTAGTGTTGTAACTTCAAGTCTTGGTTAATTTTACTTATTAATATATGAATGTTTTTTGTTCCTCAATTTGTACGTTAATATATCTTAATATTATTCGCAATTTTTATTAGTAGTAAATAAATAAGCTTATTTTACTTCTTGTCAATCGTGTCATACTTACAGAATAATAGAACAATGGACGCACTCAGCCAAATACTGCAGAACGCCAGTCCTATTGCAGCCCAAGCGAATACTTGAAAGGGTGTGAATGTACTGAGCTTGCGAATGTCGTTTGTAATCAAACCGTACTCGCATTCGTCTGTGAAAAATATAGCAGCGACTAAAGTCACAAAATAAATAAATTTCATTTCACCCCCACATATACGCGAGCATTCGGTGACCTCGGATCAAGTTGGTCGAATGCTAGTTGCGATTGTCCAATGTCCACACTGACTGGGGATGAGACTATGTGTGAGTGAGTGTGAATTGGGTGTTATATTAAACTGCTTAAATTCTTTATTTTATGTTCAAGTTCTGAGTAAATTAGACCAATATCAAGTTTTTTATTATTATTACTTAATAATATAGTAAAATAATACAGAATAAGCGAGTAAGAAGAGAAGGCGGTTTACATAAATTTAATATATCATAATCTAAAAAGAGTTATATTTTTTATTTGGTCTCATCACTACTCGTATATTATATACGTAAATATTTTATTAAATACCATTTCCCGCAAACAAAAAAGTACTGCGCGTTGTAAACCAACGTGAGCCGGAATTTCATATACGTTTTTAGAGTATTAGCAAAGAGTGGTATGGGTTGGTTCCGTTGCTTTATCTCTATTTTTGTTTAATTATGAAAGAATTTACATTTTAATAATTTGCAGCCATATGTCAAAAATGTATATAATAAAGTCAGAGTCTTTAATGTTTCTGGTCTAATTTGGTCACTTTGTTCGAAGCAGTCAGTCTATGTTACTTTTTTTTTCAAAATACAGACATAGAGTTCTATTTATAAACGTACACTACAATTTAATTATTCTAAAATTCAATAGATAGTAGAAATTTATTTATTAAGTCTAGTTTTCATTAAGTAAATAATACTGTGAAACATAACAACTGAATAAACTTGAGTTCCAGAATCTATGTTATTTTTCAATTAAAAGAAATACTGTCAGTATTGTTAGAAAGGTTTATTCAATTAACAAGAACATCTCATTTTTAATATTACAAAGCTGACTAAACAAAATACCTATTAGTTGGAATTGCAAGTGCAATCTAAAGATTCAGAGTTCATTAAAAATGTATTAAAAAATCCTTATTATTATGTATCTGTGTATTCCTTAATAATAACAATAAATGTTAAATTTTACATTCCAATTGGATTAATACTACAAAATTCCAACCACACGCGTTCTCTTATACTGCCTTTGGCACAATTAGGCTGGCGCATTGTAACGTCGGAAACGGTCATATTGTTCCTAATTTAATTTTGTTTCCATCTGATGCTGTGAACACAACCCGCCGGCTTACTAGGATATACCGCTAATAATGAATTTGGAACATGACGTCACATAAACATGCTTAAGTAATAATATATGTATTATATTGTATCTAACAGTAACATATATAACATGTAGTCTATATACATTTAATCAAGAAAAGGCTTCTTTTTGCAACTTTTTTTAAATTTCGTCTACTCTTTGGACTAATGTCGATGTCGATTTTTCAAGATGTCCCATTTCTTGAAACCCATAATATTCATAAACTACATTCACAAACGTATCAATTACAACTCAGAACATATGACAAACGATATATATTACTCTATAATATAAGCGATATAATACTCATTTCGCACGTTAATATTTCATTTATTAATCGCTTTATATTATTATATTTATATTTACCATATGACCAGTATGGAGTAGAAGATAATTTATCTGAATATATTCAAAAATTGTCCTACAATCGGACTGAATTATTAACCTGTGTTCAATTTGTATATATTTTGTGCATTTGTATATTTATTGATCGATTGTTTATATTTAATTACTAAGATCTGTAATTGGACACCCAGTGACATAAGCATCTAACTTAGTGTTTGTATACTTCTCCTTGCAATTTTTATTTACACATTTACAGTAAACGATTTTTTTTAATAAAAAAAAAACAAATACATTTTTAAAATATCTCTAATCATTAACGTACATGATAATTTTGAGAGAGATTATATAGTATAATAATTTGATATTATTTTGTTATCAAAAGACGTCGCGCAATGTGCCCTTGTAATTTTATTATTTTATATAAATAATTTTCTATAAACTAAAGAAGTGGTTGATGAATCAATCAGTGTGCACTGTGCAGACCCTGCTTATTGCTTACATACACAAGGACGCAGTTTTGGTAATTGTTTTGTAAAACGTTCCATGGATTTACTTAAAAAATAGTTTAAACTTGATCGCACAATCATTGCGCTACACTGAATTGTTAAGCTTCAATAAGTGGGGAAACGTGAACGTTGTTATGTAACGAGTTTTCACATGCTATCTAAGTGCCATTTAAAAGTATAGCAAAATTAGTCGTTGGATCAATGAATTGCAGAGGATCGAGTTTATAAATGTTATCAAAGAACAAAAGGGAGAGAAGTGAAGTGTTTGCTCTAAAATTGAACGCTTGAAACATAAACGTCGAAAAATGAGAAAGTTTCTGATGACACCTATTTTTTCAAAATGTAATTAAAGACCCCGTGAAATACACCTTTTTATTGTAACCTTTGTATACTATACGTTACTGTAATTTGACCATTGTTTGACATCGTAAGCTTATCAACTACCTATTAGTATCATAAAATATTATAGGTTTTATTTGTTACAAACGTATTAACAAATAATTGTTCACGTACATCAAAGTATGTTAAATAATGTTAAAAAGAGGGACCGCAGTTCTTTTGACGCTGTTATTGAAGGGATTTTTAAATGTAAATATTGATTGCGAATAAATCATATTTTATGTCGTGAATTTCTTTTGAAGCTCATTTTATTTATACAAAATTAATTAAAGTGCGGGACTGCAGTCGAGTCGGGATTGTTAATTGTTATAATGTACATATGTATATCAATGTCCATGATGTAAGTAGCTACCTACATAATTAAAAAAAAGTAAATTTATTGATTAAAAATCAGAATGTTACTTTAAAGATAGTTTGGTCGTAATTGTGTAATATTTTAAAAAGTGCTTAATTAAAAAAGCACAACAATGCAGATAAAGGATTATTACATTTTCTTGTTTGATAACGAGGCACGTAGGAGTATCGAGCGCATTAAGCCATTAAATTAGAGAGGAAAGCTCCGACCATGAAATTTAAAATCAATATTGAGATATTTTTAAGAATCACAGGTTTTTAAAGGGGTTCTCAACGAGTACTTTGTTTTTTAAAACAAAATAAAACAAGGTATTTAGATGAAAATTATTCATATTTCATTTGTGTTAGAAAGAGCAAAGTTTGGCAGTTATAAATGAAAAATGAAGTCTGACAAATGTCCACAACGACCACTTACATATATTGATTCTTTCATCAAAATTTCAATCACTTTTGACAAATGGCGAGTTTGGATTGAGAATCGATTTTTAGTTTTAAGAATGCAATCTATTCGATCGGCTCCATATAGACTCTGTCTTTAACATAACCTCACAAAAAATAATACAGTGGTGTTAACTCACATTATCGGACCGGCCACTTAACCGCTGAATTTCATGAAATTATGCCATCGGGATATTTTCATAGTGGGTTTTTATTATTTTAATGCGATTTTCGAACAGAACTAAATTCATTGTAACAATTGTCAAAGATTCTACTACTTATATGTCAAAAAACTAAATGTCAAAATTGTTCTGTTGTTCTGATTTGTCTCTATTGAAAACGAAGTTTTTGTGTCTCTTGATTACGTTAATTACAGAAGTTGGTTCTTGTTTTGACTTCATTTGTTAACTTTGAATGTGTGTTTAGAAACAGAACTACTAAAGGATGAAATGAAAACAATTAAGCTAAAATGTAAGTTAAAATATAGCCCTTTGTCTTCTAGTACTATAGTGGCTCCCCGGAAAGCTATATTATTATGGATTCTTTTTCATTTTTTTTTTCCGGGTGATTAAGACGAAATTATTTATTTTTGTTTTAAAATTGAGGTAAATCTCTATTTATTAATATCATTTGAGGGTTTTCAAAAATAGAAATATACTATGTGTTAACGCCAATTTTTACAAATACCCCACACATATTTATTTAAATAAATACTTTTCCTATTACCCTCATTAAACCTACCAAAAACTCTCGAATAAATACGCGCGCGCTGTGCTACTCTTGTTGTTGTCACTCTGTTAGTCCGTGTGTGTGTGTAAGCAAAATTAAAGTGGACTAAGGCGGGTGACGTTCGCGACTCGACAATAAAAAGACTAATATAGTGCTATCGAAGAAAACGCAGAACCGAACTTTGCATGTGTTGAGATTAGAGCAATTGAACCAGCGACATCAAACGAGGCCTCCCAAGAAAGCATTTCGGTTTGTGCAAGGTAGGTCTCCTTTCTACTCCCAATATTTATTTTCTCAACACTATGGTCAACTCGCTATGACCATGAGAATAAACATGGAAATGAACATGAGAGCAAAGTTTTAAGTCTTCGTACGCTGAAAACGTGGAAGGGTGAATCATAGTTGCGCTTGTTTATGGAATAATTAAAAGTAAACACAATTTTGGAAATAATAGACTTGCAACGTAACATAATACCTCACTTTAAGTCTCAAACACCTGGAAGCGTGCGTCCGTGGATGTTTTGATGATTTTGTTTTAAGATCCACTCAAAGTTTGAATTAAAGTATCTACAAGATAATAATATATTCTTGAGAAATTTTAGAAACTATTCTGTCACGTTTAGCAAACAATTTGTTATTATTAAAATCTTATATCCATTAGTGTAATTAATATTATGAAACTAGTTTTCTTTATAAAAAAAATGTTCATATAAAATTCGGTGTACTAAAATCCATGCCTACAAAGGTGTCATCTGCCTACCTACTATGTTCATGTTAAAGGTTGACAAAAACAAAACTGTAACTCGAGGAGGCGCAACAATAAATGTAGAATTCGAGACGGACTCGACAGTTATTATAAACTTCAATACAAATTACAATAAATATTATCTTGCAATTAAATTTACAATTGAAGACAATATACATAAATATAATTTAAGTAATAAACGTGACTAACTTAAAGACAGTTTTTTTGCTCGTGGCTCGTCATCAGAAATATTTTTATACGAATCTAGGCTAGGAAATGAGGATTGTTTTGAAGCGCAATTTATGAGTTAAATTATATTAAAGTAATATATTAAATTAATTTTCGTTGTGTTTTTTAAACAATACAAACTTAGTTGCAAATATCAATATTACGTTTTATAATAATTCGTTTGTTATGAACATTTGCAAATAGCACTTTCTGTAACAGCCTCTTAAACTCTATGCTAATGAGTGTAATATAATTTAGCAAAACACTATGCGGTATCATATTCTTCTGTTCGCAAAATTAATTACGAACTCCGATGTTACTATGTTGTATTAATTATGTACTTCAATGTTGTTTTTATATTTTAAATATAACTGTCATTATTATTAGTGGTCTGACCGGATATATCGTATTATTTTTAAATACCACATAAAAATTCATAGCTTTGTATAAGAATGATAGGTAGACTAATGATGATCCTTAGCCCGTTGAAAGTTCCCGTAGTAGAGTTGCCGATTGAGAAAAACTATAAACATATTATAAATAGGATATTGTTTTTAAAAACTAAGTTATTATTTCGAGTCTGGGTCTTATATGTTTGTTGCGCATGATAGCTGAACATCAGGTGGAATATTGTCTGCAAATATGTAGGCAATATTATATTTTCAAATGAATGACCTACTTTGCCCATAATTCGCGCGTTCCACGTGTATACATGTCTTCGCGACCGTAAATGGCGTTAGTCATTGGAGACAATCACTAAATACCAATGGCAACTTGCAATTCTTTTTATTAAATTAATATAAAGAGTTGCTATAATGTTTTTACATTTAAAAAGACGTGAATATCAAGTGAAATATACATATTTAATATTAGATTAAAATACAACAGCATCAACTTAACGCGTAATTTAGTAAAACTTTTTCAATATATAGATATTTTCAATATGTAGTAAGCCAATTGAAAGTGTTAAATTGCTTTTTACGAGTTCCAGCCAGCAATAGATGAGGTCGACACTTAGCTTTTAATCGACTCGCATGCATGGAGCTGAATATAGCAAAGGATGAGATGAGTCGAGTATTTCAAGTGATTCTAAACGAACCTGTCTCTCGTCACTCGCATACTATTTGTTGCTACATATCTATCTATATTTGGCATTGCGAATTAATTCCCTTCTCCTATACTGACATATGTTAAATGATAGGTGGAAATGTCGACGTGAAAATGAAATTTACAAAGAGCTTTTCTACTTTACACAACTCAATATAGGAACAAGGTAATCCAATAATCAGCTTACAGAGTTAATTCTTCGTTGTACTCTTTAAAATATTATAAAGGGATGATTAATTATTAATTAAAGGTTCATTTCTCTATTTGAACAAGTATATTAACTATAAAATTACCGTTTGAATATTACATCAATCGATGTTTTTTTATAAATTTGTTATTTAAAGTAAATAATGTTGTTTGTGTAAATCATTAAAAATTTATTTACCTCTGGTAAAGTAGAACTCCTGAAGAAGTTTTCCGAAGAGATCAGCCGGATTTAAGGGCTCATCTGAACTTTCAGGGCACACAACGAGGTAACTGTGCATCCCAACGGCAAAAAGGCTTATCCATAGCATCGATTGGATCTGAAAAATTAATATATTATTTTATAAATCATATATTCAAATTTAATGCAATTATTGCGAACAATCAATGCTATTGAAGTAATATTTTGAAATGGAATTACTATTCAATAAAACAATCTATTCAGCAAAAAGTGGTTATGAGGTCGTGAAATAAAGATACACGTTCGGATCTTTAAAATTTTTGGACGCTACCAATATAACTTTCTTAAATATGCTTAATAGTCTAGTACTAAAGTGTGGTTTATTATAAAAATAAATTAAAGGAAAAAATATACTAAAAGATATGATTAATCAACATTTTCAATTTGCATTTTATCATTGGCCTCTTACCATTAGTGAATATTGATTTAAATCGTGATGCTATCAATTTCCGATAGGTGAAAATTTTGACAGAGCATGTTAGAACGCAAACTTAAAGTTGGCAATTTAGTCTTACATAAACATGTATATGCACTTAATAAATATGAATCTTAGAATGTACTTACCATACCAAGGTATGCTGAAATATATCCTACTACAGATAACCCTGTAGGTAACTTCAACGAATCCGACATGTTGATTAATAAAAAACTTTAGGACACAAAACAATTTTTCACACGCTTCTAATGAATATATACGTCTGTCACGTTCGCTTACAGCGTGTAAATAAACATGCGCTCGCCACTATCGCTGAATCTGCTACTTACAGATAATTACAATAATTAAGGTATTATTACAAACGACGCATTTGTTCAGGATGGGAATAGAATTGATTTTCGTATTTAAACTTTCATTTATGCTGAATTGAAATTCATTAATTTGATGATTCGAGACTTTATGTACATGTTGTTTCAATTTATTGCATAACATTTTTCTATAAAGTAATATTATAATTACTTTTTATTATTTAATGTTTAAAATTCCTGTCCTGTTTTGTCATCTCGCGTAATAATTCTATTCACTGAGCATCGGAGAAAATTATTAAAGCATACAACTATTTGTATGAGAAAGGATAACTCACTGTAAAAGCGAGAAAATCTTTTTAACGAAGGAAACACTTTACATCTTATTAAATGAGATATATTTGCATTGAAGTAAAAAGATTCGTTTAAAATTGAAATGAAACTTGTAAAAACTACTTTTAAAGTTCATTCAGTCATTAAATAATTGCTTAATATAAATAAAACATTTCTAAGGAAAGTTTTAATCATTTACAAACTTTATGTTGAGTTTATCCGTAATTCCTTGAACTGTTCGATGGCACATAATGAATATTGACATACACAAACACACACATCTGCTAAAGTACTCATCTCCTGTAAACCAACATTTCTAGTTGTCTACAAAACAAAATCAAATGGACAACATCCGTAAGATTGTTAAGATTGTTCTCCAGAACAAATCTTATACGCTTAGTTGTTAACCTGAGATTAAGTTCACGTATATTTTTATTTAATCAGTTTTACTTAAATTTTATTTTTTTATCTTTGTATTTCAATATGTTACAATAACATCAGACTTTCTTCACTTTCAGGTCTATTATAACATCTTGGTAGTTTGAAATTAAGTAGTAAGTTGTTTTAAAAAATATTCAATTATTAATTACAATTTATAGTTAAGCATATATGTACCTACATAATAAATATAATTAGTTCCTTTTTTTTTATTCTAGAAATAAATAGCTGAAGGTACCGCCAATCTTCCTCTATTGGTAATATAGAATTTTTATTGTCTTGAAGAAAAATATTTCATGAACAGCTCATTAGTAAGGTCAACTGGCATATTTAGTTCATTGGTAATAAAAAATCTAGGAGGACACAATTGCTGAACATATATGTGAACATTCAGATTGAATGAAAAAACAGACTTTTGCATGCATCAATAGTTTTAAAGCTAATGTTTGAGAGAAAAATTTTTAAACTCATTATTTATCTTATTGTGAACATACATTTACTTTCCGTGTCTTATGTTAAATTTCATGTTATTTTATGTTTTAAAATATTAAACATGAGGTTAAAACAATGGATGGGATTTCCTTTTTGAGAATTTTTATCATGTATTATTTAATATGTTATATTTGGGTACGATGGACTTACTTGGGAATTGTATATTAAAATTTCATGTATTACAACTTGTGTGCATCTATATATCACGTAGCACGAGTGGGCGGACTGAAAAACAGTACTTTTCTGTTTTATAGATTGTTTTATTTTGTTTTATAGATTAATCTATTACTAGTGAAGTTATTAATAAAAAATGTCGCCTTAATAAGGATATATAAATAAATATATCGATTTATTAAACTAAAATTTTATCAATACTGATATAAAAGAAGTAATCTCTATAGATACCATTCAACGCTTTATCTATAAATTCTTTTGTGATGTACGTATTTACTCGTATGTCATATCTAATAAAATTTGGCTGAATAAATGAGTATTAACATATTTTTAAAATACTAATGATTAATTAACTTCAATATACCGGAAGCTATTTTGTTTCGAATAAGCAGTGGATGGATAGCGCCCTACTCTGTTACGTAGAGATCCCGAGTTTCTGGTAAATCAATTGTTGTATTATGAATTTTATATTACTTACAAAATATAAATTAAATTATAATAAGCAAATAAATTAAAATTTAATATAGCTATTATAGTATATTTTATTGTATGGAGCAAATCTGCTCCCAACGTATTAATATCCTGTAACCATGTACATCATTGTGGTTACAATAACAGACCTGACACCGTCAACGGTTACTGCCAGTTACTACCACAACGCTCGTAGTAACTATACATTGGACCACTATTCAACCCGCAACAAGTTCGCTGATAGATTTCCCAACAGCTTCGTTTGTCCTAGAACATAAAAAAATAAAAGCTCTGTGCAGCGAATGGGAGTAAATGAAAATTTACAGTGATAATACAGGCAAAATTCAAAGAAATAACGTGTCGGTTGTCACTAAATAGGGATCCGAACACAATGCTGAAACCAAGGATATACATAACAAAGTGTGTTTTTTTTCTTTTGTATAGGAGAAGTATTGTAACTACTAATCTTAAGCAATCTATCGCCAGCAGATAAAGTGTTAAATATTGAATGCCTCTGAAATGAAAATCAAGTAACTATAGAAATTATTTATATTTATTAATCTATCATCATCTATACTTCATATCATCTATATATTTTTTTACATAATATTTGTTTTTAATTATCCAATATTATATGTATATTCATGTATTATTCCGCAGTGGTTCTGTATATTTATTTAACGTGGAAAATTTTAGTTTATTCGCGCATCTATTTCTCCCTCGAGTCAGGGCCACGATACGTCAAAACGTCACAATGTTTTACCTTTACCAATCTCTGTGGGAAATGCAAAGTTTTCACAGGGTTGTTTATTTACTTTCTTTCAATTTATTTCTTTTGTTTAATAAAGTCACTTAGGACGTAAGTGTATGTCTCGGTCCGGGTAGTGACGAAGGTGAATTGGTGTCAGGGTTAATTAAAGTTGTACCTATCTTTATTTTGTATGAATATTTTCTAGCTAGTAACGAATAAAAATAGTTATAAAAGTATAAAATGCAATACAACATTGCAACATTTTTACTTGAACAGGAACAGTTTCCACTAATTAATGATAAAAACAGAAAAAAGAATGTCCTGCCCACACATTAGATTGGATATTTATTTTACGTTCGAAAACTTTTTCAATCGAAAACATTGTTTCACAACCTACATGCTTTGTTGCTACGGAACGTTTTCTTAAATGCATCAAAACAATAAAAATTAAATTTTATATTAAAAGTTTAAAGTAATATTTGTTAATATAAATTCCGCTCTCGAAGCTGCTATTTGCAGATTCAAGGTGAATTTCACGATCGATAAATAGTGAGAGCAGGATTAAGATATTGCGCTCTCGCTCATACACACGAGGCTTACGGATAGGTCATGTGGGGTGATGCTTCCGCCTCACGATTCGGGGGATGAGAGTCCAGGGTAGTTTCGATGCGGCCTCGTGTAACATTTTATATGTAGAATATATACATAATGTACTTGAATCGTATTTTCTATCAGAATAATAAATAAAATCAAGTTATAATACTTATTACTCTAAAAAGGGGTGGGCTAGATATGTATGTTACCTAGGTTTATCAGCATTATTTCCTTCATCTATTTCATATTCATAATAAAACATTATTATAACTATTAAAGTATGCTTAAAGGTAACTTTAATATGACAAAGTTAATATTATTTAATTTAATTATTTGTTAACGAAGCTCTTATTAAATATCTTATTAGTTTGCAAACTTTTGCTTAATGTCAAATAAATAAAAATTTACGTAACAATTACAGTTGTATAAAGTTAAAAACATTAATTATGATTGGAAATTTTCAAATTGTGTGAATTTCTTTAATATAGAGTAATTATGGTAGAAGCTTTTTTACGTTTAATATATTCAAACTAACAATGTTAATAAAATTGGAATGCAATATAATGTAGGTAGTTGTGACGTTTAGTCGGATGAATCTTGAGAATTCACATAAAGTCATAAAATAAATATAGGTACGTCATAGAAATCTCAAGTCTCAAAATTTATTCATCCAATCATATCTCATATTATTTAACGCTATATTTGTTTTAACCATTAAACCGAGCGATTATCCTGTGTAGATGAATACGTTCCAAATAGGTTTTGGAGACTTATTTTAATTAAAATCCTTGATTACAATTTCATTTGTGTCTCTTTAACATTACATGCACAAAGCCCTGCGGTAAACAGTTTTCAAAATGCATTTGATAGTCACTTGTTATATTTTCCATTACTTTCGTGGTTTAATACAGTTTTATTAATTATTATTAACTTTAAGCAATTTAAAGGACTTCTCGTAGCTTACTATCACTTATTGATAAAATGCTATTGATTCCGTGTTTGTTTTTCTTCTTGTTTATAATATATAAAGTCATCTAATTTATAACTAACATCTGTTTGTACACTGGAGTCGGGTAGGAATAACAAACTCCTTTGATGTATCCGATCTTATGGTTGAGTAGTTTCAAGTTGGGGCTAATCAATAATTTCCAGTTACATCAACTTATTCATAATCTCATAATGGCTATCAATTTTCGATATTTATAAATATACTTACTGCCATTTAGGTCTAAAACTGGAAACAATCGCCAACCAACTTTCAGCTGCATTTTGTTAGTAAAAATAGTATCGTAAACATTTCAGGAGTTCTAACGACACGTAAGTCACTTAAAACTAAGTTTTAAGTGCTTTCTTAATCAATATGTCGTTTTGATTTTGAATGGAAATCGGTAATGAAACTATAAAAAGACCGAGAGAGAAGCATCGAGTATTAATAGAGGAGTTGTCAAAACTCAAACGTACCGACTTAACCCTAATTTGGTATAAGATTGAGTGACATTTTATTGCTCGTTTCTCTGTCATTTATGCGGTTGTCATTATTTTATTTAAAGTTATATCCTTTTAATCTCTATTATAAAACCTCAGTAACTGTAAATCTAGTTTGAAAATTCTTTTAGTTTAAGAGGCTAACATCACGGCATAGCTTAAAAATTGGGAGTAGTAACTAGAAACGTCAGTTAATCTAACAAACCGTAGGTCAACCGTAAGACAACAGATAAGACCGAACATTACCAAGAAGGCCCGAACACAATACTCCCAAATGAAACGTAAATATAACCGAGGACATAGCTAGCGCATAAATAAACTGTAAAGTGCATTATAACATAATTTCAAACTCATCTTAGCAAACATAATAATATTAATCCGTATTTCATGGATTTACTTTGTTCATATTACACGAGTATGCTCATATTAATGTAAATAATTCATGCACAAAATACTAGATGCAGCAACAAAGCGTAATTATGGAAAATTGAATTCACATTTCAATTCGACGAAGATATTATTCACTAATGATGGCGGAAATATTTAGTCTGTTACAAAACAATAGGCAGTCAATTGTTTTGATAGTAATAATAGAATTAGAGGTTTAATTAGCAGATATGCTTTGATATTATTAAAATATTTATTTCAATATTTTCGAAATTCTTTATTGTTTTGAATTTAGTATAGAATACAAATCACGTTTGATACTACTTGAAAATAGGTTCGGACCTACTCGTAAAATTCACTGGATTCGGATTACAACCTACTATGTAAAACAAACGTTAAATGCAGCCAAAAGTCTCATTCCCAAATGAATCTCGCAAATAGTAAAGTATTCATCAGTGAAGATTCTGTGCAGTTCAATTTCCGAACTAATTAATTATCAGGAACACGATCAAACGGCAAACTTAGTGAACTACCTAGAGCTCGGAGGCACAAGCTCTGTCAACCATAAAAGCATTCTCTATTATCTTGTTTTGCTGTACCCTTGTGTAATAAACGTAGATTCCATTGAGTTAAAAATAGTAGACGAAATGTATGTGAAAGTGTGGCTTTCATATATTTTACATATATTCATAGAGTAGTATCAAAACCAAGTAGTGGTACTTAGTGGATGTTTTAAAATTTTCACTGTTTTGCTAAATCGTATGAACTCACCTAGGATAATAAGGGCATAACAACATTCCTGTTAGTATCTTCTGTAATTTATTTACCTCAGCGGTATATAGTACATAATTAATAAACTTTGAGGTTCCTGTGTAGTTTTTTTGTGGTCGTAACTTGGGATAAAGGTGTCATTTCACGAAGAGTTTAAAAGTCCCGTAAAGTTTCGTTAATAAACAAAAGTGTTTAGTAAAACTCTGATTCTGTGTTTTAAGAATATTAGGTTACTAAAGTTCCTTTATGCAGATGAGACGATCTTCTAGTAGTCGTTACAATTGTGTAAACTTTCAGAAGGACCTAGACTGTTTGTTTGAGTATACCCCAACTAAATTGGTCTTCATTCGTAAGTCTAGTCCTGTTTCATTTGAGTACAGTTTTAATGAATATTTCTATACCTATAACTGACCCCATTAGAAAATTACACCATTCAGTTACACAGAATCAATTACTATCGTACATTACCATGTTATACATATATGTTCTGATAGTTTCAACAAAGCTTATAAAAAAAATAAGGTTTACTATTAATACGCGTCTTTTTATTTTTTATACTCACGCTAACAGGAATCAGTAACACGTATCTGATATATAGACTGAACATAAGTAGATATATGATAAACAATTTTTAACACTGACATCTTTGTTAGTACGAAGTTCTTCTTTCGTGATACCGTTCGGAATATGATGCTATGTGCAATTTTATTCATAGTTCATTTTTATTTTAATTAAATATATTTATTTTTTTATTTTATTTTAGTAGGTATATAATGCTGATTTAGGTTAGGAATAAATAAAACAAAAAATATTTTCACACCAAATATTAATTTATTAAAGTTTTAATAATAAGTAGAATATATTTGTTGTTGTGCTGAAATATAAATTGAACTATATGCAGTGGCGGCGCTAGTGCAGTGGGGCCTCGAAAAAAAAATATCTTTTTTTAAAGGTGAAAGTGAACCTAAAAGGCGAAAAATTCGTTTATTTTAATTTGTGTTTTTGTTTGTAATTTTAGATTAGTAATAAATAAAACTTATTTACTCATACATCACTCGTCAGTGTAATTATTTAACATTTTATGTCCGACTGGAAAATGGCAAAGGCCTCGCGAAGCTGATGTCGCCGACGTCTAAATTTGGTCCAGCGCCGCCACTGATTATATGTTTGGTTGCCAAAAGTTAAATCAATTAACCATCAATATTATTAACTAAACTATATAACATACAAATAATATGATATTTTAAAACAATATTTTAAAATAATTTTTAATACCAGAAAAATTTAAAAAATATCGTGCAATGCCTACGTAAGAATTTTGTCTATACATTATTTAATAATACTATTATTTTCATTGCTTCGGGATTATAATTTAGTTTTGCCAAAAAAATAATATGGATCTAACTTTATCTTTGATATTCATATATTTTTATATGCTACTTATACAATTAAACTACTTGTCGAAATTAACAATTACTTTAACCCCAAATTCTTCTTCGTGTTGTGTCTCATTTCTATTTCTGCAGAACTTCAACTATTTTTGAGAATGTCAATCAGAAAATCGACGAGTTTCCGACGAAGTAGGTCACTTTGATTTATTTCCAAATGTTAGGCATCAAAAATTAAATGGCCAATCGAAACCCTTTTCTATACTTGTCTACTCTGTAATTCTTCACCGTAAATTATTTAAATGTCGCTTTCATGCTTCTATGTATTGGACCTCATAGCTTTTATTCGGGTGACCACATACGGACCGATCTTCAATGTACAAAATCAGTCTCTGGAACGCATGGTCACTGTTTTTGCTTACAAATCCTTGTAGAAGCAGATCCAAAATAATTTGGTTAAAATACAGAAATGTAGGTGAAAGGAATTTTAGCCATTTTTATCGTAATACAACTACTTCGATTAGAAAACTTTAAAAATTAGTATTAAGTTCAGTATGTGAAGAGTCAAACGCTTGAGCTTCATTACTGCGTCACATCATTGTTGTCTTTGACGTCAAACAAAAATCCAGGTTAAAATAATCCTTAATTCTACATTTAACATCAATTTTTTACTACATTTTCTACACAATTACTTTAATAACATTGAAATATCTTAATATTATATTTTTTTAAAATGTGTTAGTAGAGTAGATAATACAGAATACATAAGTAAATACCATACTTTTTATTAGAGATTGGAATCAAAATTTGTATTGAGGAAGTACCTACTAACATTATATTGTAGGCTATGATTGACGAGTTTCTTGTGATTTCTTCTCGCCATATGCCTTCTCTATTTTTATAAGCTTTTATACGTGCATCTAAAATTTAAAAGGTTCTCATCTAAATTCTATACTAATACTATTCTTACTATATTAATTAACACACACACGAACGTTACTACGAAACATTTACTTAAGACGAATTTACATTCATACTCTTGAACTTTTGGAGATATACAATAACTTTTAAGTTATATTTGAAAAAGAGAATTCAAAACTGTAATAGAATAGACTGGAAAGAAATTGGCAAAATCTGAAGCTGATGATAGTCTAAAGTCTAGTCGAAAAGGATAAGTTGAGGAACACTCTCAAGCATAATGGACGCAGTTGAGGCGTAAGTGCGACGAAGACAGAGGAAAGTCGCGGTTGGTCTGTAGTATTTCTATATTCTTTTAAAGAAACGGATGTAAGCTGAATATGAAAATAACTTTGTTATCATTACAATAGCTTCAAATAAAAAAATCTGATGTCTCAATAGATAACATGAGTGGGATTATCTAAATCTGCGGTCATAGTTCAGTAAACAATGGTGTAATACAATAAACCTGTGTTCTATTACGTCAGTTCTTATTCTATATAGGTACATACATGTAATATATACCTATATGTATATAATATTGAAATCTGATGAGCGTCTTCGTTAGGTGGTCTAATAGGCGTGTTTACACAACACAATCATGGTTCTAGATAGTGTCTATTTTAATTATTGTTATTGTATATCTCGAAATGTATTCAGTTTGCCATTAAATTAATTCAAATGTAATTCAATTCCTTGTTCATCGTGTAGATATATGTATCTATTATAATTAAAATAAATGAATAAAAATAATATTTTTATTATGAGAAAATAGCTTAGTAAAATATGTAAATAATTTTTCTTGCTAACAAAGCATTATGACCACGTAATAAAGTGTTATTACGTTGAACAATGAAACTTAAAAATATTTTACATATGTCATATTTATTTTTATTTTGCTGTGAAAAGTAATTTACATGAAGCGTCGAATTACCAAAGGCAATTGCGTAATATCTATTTTAATTTACTTTTAGATATATTAAACGCTCACTAATTATACGTATATAATAATCTGTAACCAAATTTGTCTGTGATTTATAATGTGTTTGTTATGGGTATCTGGATTCGGTCGGTATGGGTATCGATATTTTGACTATATACCTAAATTTAATAAAAGGCAGCTACTATAAAACTAACTTGAAAGGCAATAGAACTAAAAAAAAGAACTATTGAAGGGACTGCACTTAATCTAAATATTAACTTTAAATTTACTTACCCGAAAGAAAACAAAGTTACTATATTTACAACGTAAGTATTTACTATATCATTACTTAGCGTTCTACTTAAAGAATACTATAAGATATATTGTTTTATACCTAATACTATTAACTCCTATATTAATAATTTTAAAACAGATATTTATGCTAAACAATATGCAATAGTGCGTCAAAGGAGTAAAATCCTTTGTGGCTCAACGCACTTGCATTAATCTAGCACAAATATTTGTACAATTAACCTATACTACATTTCTATATTCCTTATACTATAATTATCAATCCTACTTAATCTATTAAACTTATACCTACATACATAAACACCTACATACCTAAATTATCCTATGTATAAAAGTATAAAAAAACTCTACTACTAATTTAAATACGGCAAATAGTGAAACAATCATAGAATAATAATAATTACTTATTTAAACTATAAACACAGATTTGGTGATAACTCATAAAACCGAACTAAAAACTGACTAAAATTATAAAACTAAAAATATTAATAGCAAACTATGTATTAATAAGAAATTTATAAATAATACAATAGGGGTTTGTAAATAAACTGCAAGGAAACTCATAAAATTAATAAAATAAGAAAACCCAATATTAATACATTACAAGTTCAGTCTTATACCCTCGATTTATTGTCTGAAATGTACAAATTATAACTAATGAATGTATAAGAAAATACTTGTACAAGAAACATTGAAATGAATGAAATGATACGATATCGAGTGAAGTTGATATTGGTATTCTAAATGAATGCACTGACAGGAAGTTCATTATTGCTAATGTATCACGGTTATCACAGTATGAGTTCGTTAAAATTGTGCGTATAGTTTGTGCGTTGCTATGGCTATTTATTTCGTTGGACAACCGAATCCTATTTAAGAAAAACAAAATAGCTTAAATCTTTAAGGCGCAATATCGATGGGCAGCTGAATATATAATACAATAAAACAAAATTATAACACTAAATCTAATTTTGTGCGTTATTAAATGTGCGTTAAAAGATTATTACCTATATATAATTTTAAATTTGTGCGAAATATTATTCCTAAACGTATTTATTCCTAATAATGAGTTTACAGAGTTACTCATACAATACAATGAGTATTGATTTGAAAATAAAACACCTAATCTACACCTACATTTGTGCGATCTTAATTTGTGCGTTACGAAATGTACCTACGTTTAAAATCTTACTAGCTAACATTTAAATAGGCGAACTCTTATTAAATTTTTATTCCTAATTGTAAATTTGTGCGATACATTATTGACAGTCATTAGCTCTAATAGCCGGCTTGAGTATATAAGGATATATGGGGTGTAGTGTTAGTATATTCTTTTTTTCTCGATTAGTGTTCAGAAACCTAAAAATATAGTAAATTGTGTAAATAATAAAAAAAAACTATATATCAACTCAATTTCTTAGTGCATATATTGTAATAATTAACATTTAAAATAAATATTTAATAAAAAAATAAATGTAGGAATTCGAACTCCACACTACGATAATGACTTCTAAATCTGGGGACTGAATTATCTGCGTCTGAACAATACCAACTTAAAATTTATTTACACGTATATTAGTGCGCGTTTCTGTGATTTCTTTGTGGATGTTATATACTCAAATGCAAAAAACTTATTAATATTGTTTTTTTTTTAAAATTTTTAAATAAAAGAAGCAAAATTAGGCATTCGTTAAATTTCGTTTTGATTAGCGTTTGAAAATTCTGCAGTTAATAAAACAAAAACAAATTCTAAAGTTGGTTAGGCCGTTAGAGTGTAACTTTATAAACGCGTACAATTGGATAGACTGTACTGCTCTGAAGTAATCTTAATCAGTTTGCTATCAAACGTGACGTTTATAACAGTAAGCTTCGGTGAACCTGGGTAGCACGTGGTCATAATTGAATTTATTGGAAGAATCATATTTGAAATTTAATAAATAATTATGAAATAGGTTTCCTTTTAGATACCTACATTTCAATAAATTTAATGGCAAATAAACATTGTTTATTTCACATTTACACATTTTATTTACCGTGCCATGTGCCAATAATCGTCTTACTCTTCCTATACCTAAGCGATGTTACAAAACATAGGCGTAATACTTATGATTAACATGATTATGAATATTATTTATTTCAAATATATTTAGGACTTGGTATCTATAATAGTATTTAATATTATTTAATAAAATATCTATATTACATGAAAAATATTATATTGAATTATTTGACATCTACAAAGGGGACGGAATTGATAAGGGAGTCTATGTTAAATGCTAATAAAATATTATTTGATATTAAATACTTAAAGTGAAAGTTTCACACTGGCACGGTGAATAAATTTGACTTCTTTTAATGTTCAATTAAAGGCAAAATTAAATTTATAATAAAGATCTGTTGTAAATAAATAATACATTAACTTGAAAACAATCCTAAAAACAGTCGAAAATAATAATTGAAAACTATGTA